>CM075690.1:43924914-44519914 GCA_037954015.1 Psophocarpus tetragonolobus | reverse complement strand
CTGAAGCTTTATCTAAACTATAATTTTTTTTACATGAGGAACAATCCTCCAAGCTTGGGAGTAACTAGTGGTGAAAATCTTTTTTCTTGTGAGCATCTTAACCAAACTCACTTTTATTTTGAAAGACCTTTGTATTGTTGTAAATTAATTTTAAAATTTGATGATGATAGAGTTTATATTATTTTTTAGTTAATTTAATATTAAAATTATTGTGACCTTTTAAGAATATAAAATTACATAATTATCCTTAAATATTTTTGGATAAGATTTTTTATCATTCAAAATTACATAAACGATGCAAATTATCGTGATACAATATATATTTATATTTTTTATTATATATATATATATATATATATATATATATATAGATTATTGTGACATTTTAGAAAATATCAAATTACAAGATTATTTATGAAAGTAATGGGTAAAATATTCTGTTAAGTATATATTCCTTTTAGTTAAAATTTTTTATATATATTAAAATTTAAATTACATCTTATTATTTAAATTATTGAAATAATTTAATATTATTTTTAATTTTAAATTTTACTATCACGGGATTTAATTTTAAAAATTTATTGTTATATTTATTATTTAAGTTATACTAAATAAGACTAGAATTCCTAAAATTTTGGAAGAAAATTTTTTGTTATATCTCCCTAAAGTTAACATATGTTATCCAAATTTAAATAACATATTTTTTAGTTAAATGCATTCAAATACTTCAATAATATTTTAAATTTAAGTTACACCATATTTTTTAAATCTTGAAATTATTTAAAAATATTTTGAATTTTAAAATTGACTATCATAAAAATTAAATTAAAAAAATTATCAGTATATTTATTATTTAAATTATAGTCATGTTAAAATAATATCAAATAAGATTATTAGTATCCCTAAAATTTTAGATTTAAATTTTTTGTTCATATATTTTTAAAAATAACATATGTTATTAAATTATAAATTATTTTTTTTCTTGTTAAAATCATTGAAATACTTCAATAATATTTTAAGTTTAAATTACATCTTCTTTTTAGATATTGAAACAATTTAATACTATTTTAAATTTTAAATTTGACTATCATGAGATTTAGATTTAAAAATTTATCCTTACATCTATTATTTAAGTTATTTTTATGTTCAAATAATATAAAACAAGATTAATTAGCTAGTAATCCTAAACTTTTGGATGTAAACTTTTGTTTATATTTCTTTAAAGATAACATATATTATTCAAATTTAAATTAGATTTTTTCTTCTTTTAAAATCAATTAAATACCTGAATAATATTTTAAATTTAAATACATCTTATTTTTAAATTATTGAAACAATTTAATAATATTTTGAACTATAGATTTGATATATACTTAAAATAATACTTGAAATGATAATTCACAACAAAAAACTTAAAATAATATCTCTTGTATTTTTAAATGATTTAAATTTAATAGTTATCAATAATTCAAATGTAATAATTAATTGTATATATCAATAACATAGAATTTGCATTGATATATAAATAATTTAATTGTATATATCAATAACATAGAATTTGCATTGATATTTTTGTCTTATCACATTCTAACATAGTGAGTTCAATAAATTAATTTACTTTTCATTTTTAAGTAAATTGGTTTACCATGAATTGGTAAATCCATTATTTAGTCACCAATAGTCTATTTTGTAGCAAATCCAAAACTTGTTGAGCAAATCTATTCCTTGAAACATTGTGTAGTATCAAGTATGCTATAGAACAAGTTATACAGTCATACTGAATTGTTATGCTACTACAATAGATTTAACCCTCAATACCAGACATTTAATCCCAACAATGAAAATCCTCCACCTTATTGTCAAACAGAACAAATCCTCTTATTTCAATATTGAACAAACTCAAAATTGGAATTAATAGTCAAAATGTGATCCTTGAGAGGCTCGTCTTTCCCTTAGCAAGGTCAATACAAGAACAACAAATCAAAATAGCACTAAGCTATGGAAAAATCCAGCTAACTGCTCCTTTTGAAGGACCAAATCAAATATTTTAGAAAATAGGCATGGTTTGCATGTTTTCTCTTCTGGTTCTTATAGTTTTTTGTCTCAGTTGAATTATAGTTCACATCTTAGTCTCATAAATATTTTCATGTTCAATATATTACCAAAACTCTTATAGTGTTGATAAATTTTCTCTTGAAGATAATGGCTAATATGAATTTCACTCTCTAACTATTGCTTTGTCAAATCTTAGGATTGTCATGAAATCATAAACAATATCATAATCTCAAAATCTAATGTAAAAGTTGATTGATATACTTAATGTTACCTTTGCACTCAACAACTTAGCATTCTAGTTTTTCATAATCAGAGTGTATCACTTGTATAATTTTCTTACCATGACTCAATCAAAATACATGAGGGGCTAGACTAACATACTTATGCAAAATTAATTTCTTTTTCTATGGTGGTCTCTAATTACAAAATAAATAGTTTGATTCATATTTACTTCGGATGGTACATTTGCCAACTTTGAGGTTGGCCCTACAACCTATAATTGTTAAACATGCTATCCTTTGTTATGAGATCAACAAGTTTGACAACCCTTTGTCTAGGGTAAGTTTGTTGACTATACCAATTAATATTTTACAAGTCATATAAATGAAGAGTCTTAATTGAACGTTAGTGTAAAACTCTTTTACACCACAAATGCATACTAAATTGGTACCACAAGAAACCTTGAAGTTTATTGCAACTTTTGAATGTACCAAAATGGAAATGGGATAGTTTCTCTATGGATTATGTGGTTTGGTTACCTAGAACTACAAGAGTTTATTTCTTTTTTCCATTTAGGTTTTGATAGATGGATTGACTAAACCTAGTCCTTTCATCCCAATCAACATTAGGTACCCTATAGATAAATTGACTTATCTCTACATAAGGGAATTGTTAGATTGCACGATGTATCTTATATGAATATGTTAGATAAAGATTGTAGGTTTAACTTTGGGGAAGTCTATATAAGGATTTAGGAACCAAGTATAGTTTGAGTTCATCCTATCACACAAATTATATGATCAAACATAGAGAACAACCCAACCTTGAGGGAATTTTTGAGAGCCACTGTGTTAAATCATGAGTGCAATAGTTATATGCCTTAGATAGAGTTTACCTATAACAATAGTTATCACTCCGGTGCTGAAATGACACCTTTTGTAACTCTTTATGGGATAAGATGTAAGACACCTTTGTGTTATAGTATGAACCTATTGAGGACCTTGTTTTTGGGCCTAAAATACTATCACATATTTTACTAAAAAGGTCAAGATAAGATGAGAGTAACCTATAGTAGATAGAAAATAATTTAGGAGGAAAAAGGTTAAATATATGAAAAATTTAATTGATCATGTTCTAATGACTTTGTAGAGGATTTAACTTTTGGGGTTTGCATGGTATGTTTATGTAGCTTCCACAATCAAAGTCTCCCTCTTGCAATAACTACATGAAGAGACACATAATTAGAAGGGCCACAACAATAAATTCAAAAAAACAAACATTTACATTATCATGTTTTAATTTTCTATCTACATAAGGGAATTGTTAAAAATAGTACGTTAATCTCCTATTCCATTTTATGATTCAAATGCAACAAATAATCCCTTTTAATTTTCTAGAAATGAGTCATGCATTGTGTATTATATTTTTTGTGAACTGGTATCCTTTATTCTTCACATTCACAGCTTGAATAATGTTGTGTTGCATAACTCACATTTAATACGCAATGGACTAAATTCTTCTCCTAGAGTATATTATTGTGGACATGATCTTCCATTTACTAAATGGTTTTCATCTTCCTTATATTGCAAATAAATTATTCAACAATAACTGAAAGAATGTCAATTTTGAAATAAATGATTCAGGAACTCCAAGTATATTATTTCAGTTTCCTTCTCCGTCTAAGTAGAATGGATTTTGTATATTATATAGTAAATTTCCACCAAATATTTTATGTCGTTTCACAGGGTTTTGGACACATCTTTTAACAATTGATTTGTTTATTTTGATAGCTAGAAAAAGTTATTTTTGAGAAGAGATAGTTAAAAGAACTTAAATTAAACTTACCTATTGATTTCTTTTATAGGAAAATGTTAGTGTGTCAGTTTTGTTAGTAGAAAGATTCGAACCTATGATCTCTTTCCACCCCATGTCACCAAATTACCATAGACCAACCGTACAACTCCTTAATAATTGATTATGAATAAAATAGGAATGAAAAATTTTTATTTTCTTTTTTTCAAAAATTTGTTTACATAGCATTTTTTAAAAATATTTTTAACATTGTTTAGATTGCACTTTAAAAATAAAATATTTATTATGGACTAAAAAAATGTTTAATTGGAAAAAAAATAAAAATTCACTAATTTATTAAGGATGAAAGTATCTTTAAACCTTTAGAAATATACTATTTTTACTGTATGTTTGCATATGATTTTATAAACAAAGTCTTATGAGAACAAAAACAAAGAAAACACAAAGAGCTTCTTCATAAGTTTCTTTAAAAGGTTAGCCTTTTTTAAGTTAATATTAGGTTCTCGTATAACTTTCTTACAAGATGTTAGATATTTAAAAAAATAGCTTATACAAAGTTGTACATTTTTTGAAACAACTTGTAAAGAAGTTATTTTGATTTTTCCTTTTGTATTTTTCTCTCCTTAATATGCTTATCTAAAAAAACAATCAACCAGACCGTTAGTCTTCCATGTGGTTTAGATACCATTTTAGTTATAGGGCCAAAAACATCTACAAATTTTTTATGGACATATTTAGTATTTGAAGAATTTTGCAAGGATCTAAAACATATATTTACATGAAGGCTTAATAATATATTTTTTTATTTCTAATAATTAGTGAAGTTTCTTTTTGTCCTAATTAATTTTTTTCTCATTAGTCACAGATAGTGCTTTAACATTTTTGAAAAAATAATTTAGATAGGATTGATGGATTAAAAACAAAATAAAATATACTATAGACCAAACACAGATAAGAATTTTAAAGGTGTCTTCTACATTTTGCTAACTGCAAAGACTGAAAAAAAGAGCAAGCATATAAATCACTGCAAACTCTTGCCTTCTGTTCACCTCAAAAGTCAAAAGCTTCCTTGAAAAACATTAATTTTAGTATTGGTTCTTTTTATAGATCAAATGTTAGTATTATTAATAATATTAATTTTTATTAATCCCAATATCATTATAGAATCGTGCAGTGGTAAAAAGATCTAAAGGGTAGAGGTAAGAGGCTTTATAAGTATTTTCTTTGTTGCTATCCACTGATACTGCTTTTTTTAGAAGTACATATGTGTAAACAGTTGTTGCAGAAGAGAGAATAGGCTATACTCATATGCTAGATATTATTTTATTATTATTTAAAAGTAGAAACCAAAATGTGATCATGAATTAAAGAATGGTGTTTTTTGTGGTCGTCTCTCTTGCGAAGATGGCAACAACAACTATTAGAAGCATAGGAATGTTGAATTACAATTTTAACCCCTATAACACACGTGTAACAATTTTAAGAATTTTATCCATGGGTCTATACTTCTTACTAGCCTAAAAATCATATTAATAAACATTAGATTAAAAGTTACCAAATGCTTAATTAAAAATGTGTATATATTAAATGTTTCAACTGTGATAGTTCATATAACCAATATTTCTTCCTTCTTCTTTTTTGTTTTTACAATTTTCAACATACAAACATGGATTTAAGAAAAACTAAAAAGTCGCAAAGGTAATGAATGATTAATATAAATGGCTGAATTTTGATTTATATTAATCTTTTACATACTTTATTTTGTATTCCAACTTCTTTTTTCCTATTAGTCAATGAAGTTTAGCTGAGAGAAATTCAAAAATATTTTTTTATGTAAAATTACATAGGGATGTAAATCAAAAGCTTAGAGAATTAATAGTTTTTGCCTAATGTTCAGCATGGCTTAAAAGTTTCCATTTGTAAGTCATTTCTTATAGCCCTAACCAGATATATCAATCAAAATCAAGGCTCTTTATTCCATGTTAGTAGAAAAATACATATTTATTTTTCAGTTTTCATGAGTTGTTCCTAATAACTAGTTTATCAATTCATAGTTAACTAGTTTTTTAGATAAGTAAAAATTAGGTACTAGTGAGTTTACTAAGCTGATCACCAAATTAGAATGTAACAAGACCAAATTAGAATGTAATAAAAACTATATCACAACAAACTTAAGTTGATGAAATCATTAATTTCTATGATAAAAATAGTTTTAATTTGGATGATCTTTTGTTGACTCAAATATGTAGAATAATGGTCTACCTTGGTACATGTTGATAATGCAAGAATCCCATTTCAATACCATATTGACTTACATAAGGGTCTTATGGACACCTTGATAACAGTAAAAATTATCTTAGCCAATTCCACTAACCTACACTGAAATTTAATTCATGTAAAATAGATAATAGAACTAATTTGTATGGTTCTGTATCTGCATTAATAATAATTTCTTCATTGGTTTAACGTGACATATTTTCTAAGAGTTTTGTGCTATCTATATATGTTAATTGTAATCTTAAGAGTGCTATATAGGTAAAGAGTTTCTCCATAGTTAGATAATTGATCATTTCCAATGATGATTAAGTTCACCAACATAATTGAAGAGATGAAATAGCCGTCAATTGTCACAATTGAAAAATTTTGAAGTTGTACTATTGAATTAAATGCAAATAAGCTAATATTAAACTTATTTTTAATCTTTCAAATGTTTATTATTTTTAAACTTTTTATTGTAATTCAATTTTTTTATTTTATGTAAACATATGGATAAAAAATGAGTATGAAAAAAGTTATTATTAGAGTAATTGGTTACCACTCATTTAATGAGTTTGGTTCTTAAATAACTTTTACTAATTTTTATTTTTTATTATAGGTTTAGTTATTATTTTAGATTTAATTAATTTAGGTAATGTGCTTCTTTTACTTCTTAAAATTAGAAAAATGATTTTTTAGTGTCTAAATTTTGACTTGTTGCTCTTTTTAGTTCTTGGTAATAAATTGACACTTTGTGACAGTTTTTAGACAGTATAAATTAATTTTATTTTTTACCTGCTACATTTTAAATTTTAAAATTGACAATATAAAAACCATCATAAAAGTGTGAAAAATGCAAGTGAAATTTTTTTACTTTCATGATTTAGAAAAAATAATTTCTTACAATTTGGTGACAAAAAGCAACATTTTAAATTTAAGGAACTCAGGAAATCACATTTTCCAAATTCATGAGCTAAAACATTGATGATTTAAAACATTATTTTTGTCCATAATAAATTTAATACTTTGTAATGAGTTTTAATAATTTGTTGCAGTTTTACCATGTAAATTGTAGGAGCTAAAAAATTCAATTTGTTGAATCTAAAAATTGTCAGAGTATCAATAAACTACGTATAGATTAAATAGAGCAATACCTCAAAATTAGACACTCAAAAAACATTTTTAAATTTTAGGAGTAAATTAAAAATCTTTGTAAAAAAATTTATTTAATTAAACAATTGTTTATTCGGAGGTTCTCTTCTTTAAAATGAGTTCCCTTCACCTTTGTTCCCATTCTTTATCCTATTGTGATTAATGAAAATTAAGCATCATGTATTTTTTTAAATGTTAATCTTTAGTAAAATTTTTAAAAGTGATAGCATAAAATGAGTTAAATGCTTCTATAGTAATATTTATTTTAAAAATGTTACAATATTATGTTAACATTATGCATAATGACCTTTATTTTTCAAAATGTTACTATAGTACATAAAATTGATTTACAGTGACATTTTTAACAAGTGTAACTAGAAAAATATCACTAAAAGTACTGAATTGGGATTGATGTGCAGGGTCTAGCTGATACTATACTACTTGACATAATGTTTAATTCATTAGAGATAGTTCTACTCATTATATTTGTTTATTAACACTTTCAATCAAAGAGTTTGGATATGACTGCCTTATTTGCACTTCTCTCTTAGTTTACTTGGATATGAATGCAGGCTCAATAGTTAAATAAGGATAAATTAATACAAGACTATATACTATGAATGCAGACAATGAGTGTTTTAAACCATATACATCAAACATATCGTAGAATTTTAAGATTTGTGTTTTCATCTCATGTTAATCTGTGTCTACTAGTGTCCTTGACCAATCTTATTGGGAAAATGTATATTTCTAGTAGTTAAACATATTTATTAAAGAAAATGGTTATATATAAAGGGACACTTTTAAAAAATTTATTATAAACAAATTTTTGCTTCTATCTATTAATGTAGCTAGATTTTGTAACTGTATGAGACATTAAATAAAGGACATTCATAGATATAATTTTCATTTATCCTAGATAGTAAAGCCAAAAGTTATATGTTCACATGTATCAACTAACTTCGTAAAACTTACTTTCTTGCAGTTTTTTCTTTGGGACATTAATGAATTCAAATAATGAGTCATGTGTTTAAACCTTTTTGTCATGTTTAAAATCTAAAACTAGAGATATTTATTATTAAATAATTTAATATACAAGTATAGGTTGAGTTCATCCTATCACACAAATTATATGATCAACCATAGAGAACAACCCAACCTTGAGAGGAATTGTTGAGAGCCACTGTGTTAAATCATGACATAGTTATATGCCTTACATAGAGTTTACCTATAACAATAGTTATCACTCCGTTACTTAAATGAAGCTCTTTGTAACTCTTTATGGGAGAAGATCTAGGACATCTTTATGTTACAGTATGAACCTACCGAGGACCTTGTTTTTGGGCCTAAAGTACTATCACGTATTACTAAAATGGTCAAGATGAACTAAGATAAGATGAGAGTAGCCTTTAGTGGATAGAAAAGTTATGTTTACAAGAGGAGAAAGGACATAAAATTCTAATTAAGAAAGGAATCATGTATGCTTAAGAGTAACTCCATGACCTACGGTTGGTAGGACATTAGAGTTTAAAAGGTTTAGACCTTGTTTCATCTATTTATATTAAATTCTTTTTAATAGAGTTAAGGTATCCATAAAGTTGCCTTATGTTCAAATATTTCTAATCTCCACAATGTTTTTCATATGCCTCTATTTTGTAAACACGTTTATGATCTTTCACCTATGATAAGCTCTATAAATACATCCACAAATCTATAAACACATTTATAATCTTTCACATGGTATGAGCTCCATAAATACATTCACAAATCTGTCTCTGTAAGCGTTTACCCCTCCACTTGATGCAAAGGTGATGAAGAAAATAATGCAAAGGAATATTGTTTTGATTCAATATGATAAAAAAAAGGCAAGAGATACCCAATGGAATGAATTTATTTTGATATGTCCTTTTTAGTTTTGACCGTGCCTTAGCTCCCGCGTTCTTTTGTAATTATTGTTCATTATCTATATGACTAAATTAACATAGAATTTCCTAAAATATCATGCTTAAAATTAGTTTAAGCATTAATAAAGTTGAATTCTAGAATAGAAAAATTACTACGACTAATTGGAATATTGCAATAGTAAGAAAGTACATATGTTTTAATGCTTGTTGTAAGATCACAAAAATGGTTGTTATATTTAGAATTGAAGGCAAAATTATTAGTTAAGCATGATGGTCAAAAGTGTGATTGAATTAAATTTTTAATGTTTTTTTGTTGGAGTACAAGTGTGAGTTGAAATCCCACATTAGTTAAAAATTAAAAAGTTGAGTAATATAAATGAGAAAGACACGCAAATTGAAAGTAGTGTGATGTTCTCTTATATATAGGTTCAATTTTTAAAAATTTTGTTAATAGTGTAAGAATAATTTAGGAGGAAAAAGATTGAATATATGAAGTTAATTGGTATGTTTACGTAGCTTTCACAATCAAAACAATAAATTAAAACTTAAAAATAATGTAAGAACAAACATTTACATTATCATGTTTAGAGCAACATTAAGAGTGTAACATAATGTTAATTTCCTTTTAATTCTTAATGAAACACTTAAAAATAGTACATTAACCTCCAAATCTATTTTATGATTCAAATGCAACAAATAATCCCTTTTAACTCTTACAATTTCTAGAAATGAGTCATGCATTGTGTATTACATGTTGTGCGACCTGGTCTCCTTTATTCTTCACATTCACAACTTAAATAATGTTGTCTTACATAACTCACATTTAATAAACAATGGACTATTTTCTTCCCCTAGAATATATTATTGTGGACATGATCTTCTCTTTACTAAATGGACTTCATCTCCCTTGTAGTGCAAATAAATGGTTCAACAATAATTGAAAGAATGTTCAATTTTTAAATAAATGATTCAGGAACGCCAATTATATTATTCAAGTTTCCTTCTCCGTCTAAGTAGAATGGATTTTGCATATTAGATAGTAAATTGTCACCAAATATTTTGTGGTTTCATGGGTTTGAACACATCTTTTAACAATTGATTTGTTTATTTTGACAGTTAGAAAAACTTATTTTTGAAAAGAGATAGCTAAAAGAACTTAAATTAAACTTAGTTGTTGATTTTTTTTAGAGTTTAATTGGTATACATTGTCAGTGTAAAAATTTTTACACTGACATTCAATCACAACCCTTCATTCATGGTAAATTTGTTGACTTTACTCATTACTACTTTAAACGTCACATAAATAAAAAGTCGTGATTGAATGTCAGTCTAAAAATTTTTTACATTGATAGTGTATACCAATTAAACTCTTTTTTTTATAGACAAATGTTAGTATGTGAATTTTGTTAGTAAAAAAATTCAAATCTACCATCTCTCCCTCCCCCATCTTACCAAATTACCATAGACCAACCTTAGAACTCCTTAATTGTTTATTTATTGATTATCAATAAAATAGGAATGAAAAATTTTTATTTTCTTTTTTTTTCAAAAATTTGTTTACATAGAATTTTTTAAAATTTATTTTAACATTGTTTAGATTGCACTTTAAAAATAAAAGATTTATTATGGACTAAACAAAAAAATGTTTAATCGTAAAAAAATAAAAATTCACTAATTTCTTAAGGATGAAAATATTTTAAACCTTTAAAAATATACTACTTTTACGGTATGTTTGCATATGATTTTCTAAAAAAAGTCTTAAGAGAAGAAAAAAGAAAGAAAATAAAAAAATCTTCTTCATAAATTGAGACTTTTTTCAAGTTAATATTAGGTTCTCGTATAACTTTCTTAAAAGATGTTAGATATTTAAAAAATTAGCTTATAAAAAGTTTTACATACTCTCTAACAACTTGTAGAGAAGTTATTTTGATTTTTCCTTTTGTATTTTTCTCTCCTTAACATGCTTATGAAAAAAAAATATGAACCAAACAAACCCTTAGTCTTCCATGTGGTTTAGATGCCATTTTTGTTCCAGGGGCCAAAAACATCTACAAAATTTGTATGGACATATATAG
This sequence comes from Psophocarpus tetragonolobus, assembly GCA_037954015.1. Lineage (NCBI taxonomy): Eukaryota > Viridiplantae > Streptophyta > Magnoliopsida > Fabales > Fabaceae > Psophocarpus > Psophocarpus tetragonolobus. Next base: position 44,508,441 of record CM075690.1, on the reverse strand, counting down.
TATTTGGAGATTTTTGCAAGATCTAAAACATATATTTACATTAAGGCTTAATAATATGCTTTTTATTTATAATAATTCTTGAATTTTCATTTAGTCCCAATTAACTTTTTTGCATTTAGTCAGTAATAAATTTTTAGATAGTGCTTTAATATTTTCAAAAAAATAATTTAGATAAGTTTAATGGATTAAAAACAAAATAAAATCAACTATAGACCAAACACAGATAAAATTTTTCATAGGAATGTAAAAGAAAAATTTATTATTTATTAGGAATCAAAAACATATTTTACCTTTTAACACAAGTATAAAATATTTAAAGTAGAAGAGGCACAAGAGCTGGAATGAAAGTATCTTGAAACTAAGTAGAATGTAGAATTTATCAAAGTTAAAAGGATTAAGAATTAAACTTCAAGAACCAGAAAGTTATCAATAATAAATTAAAGGCTTAAAATATATTTTGCACCCTTGATATATTATATTATACAATTTGAGTTAAGTTTCCTTTAATTTTTTATTCGTGTTCATTTTTTAATGAATTTTTTTATTTTGTTTTGAGTTGTAAAATTTTTAACGGATGCAGTACATACAAAAACCTTACTCTAAGACTTAACACAAAATTTGTTAATATATTATGGAATGAAAAATATATTTAAACCTAAATTTGAAAGAATATTTAAAAAAGACGTATATTGAAATCTTAAAAAGTGTAACATTTGTTTAATTTTTAATTAAAACTCACAAAGTTTTTATAATAAAAGACTAACATTGTTTATTTTTTAATGAAAACCCCAGAAGGTATTTAAGATAAAAGGTATCCTTTCTTTAACTTTGTTCAGCATGGCTTACAAAGTTTCCATTTGTATTATGAACCTTAAGAAGTTTAAAATATGACCATAACTATTTAACCCAGAAGGTATATAACGTACAACATTTTATTCATTTAAGATTTAGTATTTCAATTTTCATATGAACATAACTATTTAATTATGAACCTTAAGAAGTTTAAAATAGAATATTATAATCTAAATTTAATATTTTTTTTTACAAAAGAGTGGAATAGAACAATACTAAGGTTCCATTGTTTTGTTGTCATTCTATTGTAGTTGTAGTTCCGTTGTAGACATCTTGCCGATACCCTGCAGAATTTAGTGTGATTCAAAATCACACTACAATTGCAGGTCGATGCGGTTGTGGAGAGGACCACAACAGTAATATTGCCGTCATGGACCTCAATTTAAAACCATGGGTTGCATGATAATGCAAGAATCCCATTTCAATATCAAGAATCCCATCTCAATATCATCCTGACCAACACAGGGGTCTCTTCGACATGTTCATAACATTAAAAATTATCTTTGCCAATTGGACTAACTTACACTCAAATTTGATTCATGTGAAAGACATAAATAGAACTAATTTGCATGGTTTTGTATCTGCATTAATACTAATATCTTCCTTGGTTAAACGTGACATATTTTCTAAGATTTTTGTGTTATCTATATATATTAATTGTAATCTTAATATTTTCAAGTTTTCACTTTGGTATGCATATCAAGCTTAATTTCATATGCTATATAGGTAAAGAGTTTCTCAACATTTAGATAATTGATAATTTAAATGATGATTAAGTTCACCAACATAATCGAAGATATGAAATAGTGGTCAATGGCCACAATTGATTTGAGTGAAAAAAATTTGAAGTTGTCCTACCGAATTAAATAAAAATAAGGTAACATTAAACTTATTTTTAATATTTAAAATTTTTATTATTTTTAAATTTGTCATTGTAATTCAATTTTTTTAGTTTACGTGTAGAAAAACCATCACAAAAGTGTGAAAAATGCAAGTGAAAATTTTTTACATTCTTGGTCTAGAAAAAAAATTTCTTACAATTTGGTGACAAAAAACAACATTTTAAATTTTAGGGACTAAAAAATGACATTTTCCAAATTCATGGATTAAAACATCTATGGCTTAAACTTGTTTTTGTCCACAATAAATTTAATACTTTGTAATGGGTTTTAACAATTTGTTGCAGTTTTACAATGTAAATTCTAGGAGCTAAAAAATAAATTTAATTTTTTGAATCTAAAAATTGTCAGAAATTATCAATTAATTATGTATGTAGTAATTTTAGACACCCAAAAATCATTTCAACTTTTAGGAGTAAATGAAAAAACTTTGTAAAAGAAAAAAAGTTATTTGATTAAACAATTGTTTATTTGGAGCTTCTTTTCATTGGAATGAGTTCTCTTCACCTTTGTTTCCATATTTCTTTATGATACTCTGATTAATGAAAAATTAATAATGGTGTCTTTTTTTAAAATGTTAATCTTTAATAAAATTTTAAAAACTGATACTATAAAATGAGTTAGCTACTTCAATAGTAACATTTATTTAAAAAATGTTACAATATTATGTTAACATTATCTATAATGATCTTTATTTTTAAAAAATGTTATTATAGCATATAAAATTTATTTATAGTTAATTTTTAACAAATGTAGCTAAAAAAATATCACTAAAAGTACTAAATGTTGTAGTGAATCGGGATTGGTGTGCAGGGTCTACCTGATACTTCCATAGTACTTGACGTGACATTTGATTCACTAGAGATAATTCTACTGTTTATATTTGTTTTATTTACACTTTCGATCTAAGAGTATGGATATCATTACTTTATTTGCACTTTTGTATAAGTGTTTTGAGCCATATACATGAAATATATATAATCATAAAGTTTTAAGATTTGTTTTTTCATGCCATGCTATTCTGTGTTGGTGTATTAGTGTTCTCAACCCATCTTATTGGACAAATGTATGTTTGTTGTTAATTTTTTGTTAGCAAGCATCTTCTTAATAACTTGATTAGAATGAGACAAAAGAATGTTATATATGAGGGGGCTCATTTCAGAAATTTATTATAACCAAATTTTTGCTTGTATCTATTCAATGTAGCTAAATTTTTCAACTGTATGAAAGATTAAACAAAGTACATTGATAGATATAAGTGCTTGTGAGATGCTCCATGGATAGAAGTCAAAGGCTATATATTCGCGTGTATCAACTAAGGAAAACTTACTTCCTTGCATTTTTATAGTTGGTCTAAATACAAAAAAACACAGGACTTTTTCTTGGGTGTGAAGCAAAATAATAAATAATAAATGTTTAAAAAATAATAAATATTAACTTAAAAAAAATTGATATGATGTGCATTTTAATTTGGATACTTTTGATAATCTAAATTATATTAGAGCAATTACTTTTTTTTGTTCAAATTACTGGGTTTATTATTTCATTTTTACTGAAAATTTTGAATATGTACGCTAAAATTGAAATTAAAATTTGAAGTGCTTTTATGATTTTGTTGCATCTACAGAACACAATAAAGTTTTCATCAATGAAGTACATACAGTGAAGTCCTGTCAATAAAGGATGCCGTTGATAGTATGCCAAAAATGGTTATAGATAGTGGTGTTTTTTTTTTCAATTGCATAGTATTTCTATAATGCTGACTATTGTGCATTATCCATATAAAGATAGTGCTATTTTTAGAAAATACTATTTAAATAGGTTTTCCCTTTAAAAAAATGGCCTAGGCATATAAACAACTACCTACTCTTCATAAACTTAAACTAAAATTAAATAGAACTCTAATTTTTATATGAATCCGTTATAAAATATTGTACTTAAATACATAACAAACAAATAAATAAACATGAGTATAAATATACTCATGTAAATCTACATCTTCTTCTTTGAACACCAATGTTATCAGAATATGTTGTATCACAATATATCAAATTGTTAGATAACAATATAAAAATCTAAAATCAAATTATAATGAGAATGCACACTTTAACTTAGTATCCACCAACTTTTTTATGCTCTCTATTACTTTATAGTTCTAACAAATTAAATCATAAAGTTATAACAAAAAAGAAGCATTCCAAAAGTCAAAATAAATAACCATATATTAACATGAAGTTAATTATGAGATTGTACACAACTTTAAGGAATCATGACAACTAACAACACCTTTTGTATGACATTTATAAGTTAATTCTTCTATTTACTACAAATATAGTCAATAAAAGAAAAAATACGCATAATGACATTTTCAAGATATCCATAATATTTAGAGATTAGGTATATATAGAAAACCGCTACGTAATAGACATATCATGACATAAAGACTAATTTATAATAAACACTTATCAATCACATATTAAGCCCATTCTTTCTGAACTTCACTGATTTGATCATTTGGATATTGTGTTAGGGTCATTTGGTTCACAACTTACAGTATCTCATATAACATGTTCAACCTTATTGTTTCTCTTTTCACCGTGTTTTGTTCAACTATAACTTTTATCAATTCCATTCCATACTAAATGCTCTTCCAACTCAACCACGTTACCTACTTACAGGTAACAACACTTCAAACAAGGACATATCATTTCTACCCTAAACCCTAAACTTTTTCACTCCATTTTCAATCCATATACGCCAAAAAGAGTCATTGATAGCAATTAAGATATAAATACTATTTATAAAAAGGAGTGTAGCATATAGATTATGCTTGTTGACACAAGTGCTATGTATGTGCTCTTTCTTTTTTTATATATAGATAACGCTCATCTAAAAAATTGATATTTATATATGCACTCCACCTTTTTGGTAAATAGTGTTTATATCTTAAGCGTTATCCAAACTATAATTTTTTTTTTACACGAGTAACAATCCTCCAAGGTCACAAGTAGCTAGTGGTGAAAATCTTTCTGCTTGGGAGCATCTTAACGGAATTTAGTTTTATTTTGAAAGACCTTTGTATTGTTGTAAATTAATCTTAAAATTTGATGATGATAGAGTTTATATTATTTTTTGGTTAAATTTAATATTAAAATTATTGTGACCTTTTTAGAATATAAAATTACATAATTATCCTTAAATAATTTTTTATCGTTCCAAATTACATAAATGATGCAAGTTATCTTATATTGGCTAAAATCTTCGAAATTCTTTAATGATCTTTTGAATTTTCAAATTTTATCGTGATACAATATATATTTATATTTTTTATTAATATATATATATATATATATATATATAAATTTTACCTGGATTTAATTTTAAAAATTTATTTTTATATTTATTATTTAAGTTAATACTAAATAAGATTAGAATTCCTAAAATTTTGGAAGAAAATTTTTTGGTTATATCTCCCTAAAGTTAACATATGTTATCCAAATTTAAACAACATATTTTTTAGTTAAAATCATTCAAATACTTCAATGAAATTTTAAATTTAAGTTAAATCATATTTGTTAAATCTTGAAATTATTTAACAATATTTTGTATTTTAACATTGACTATCATGAAATTTAAATTTTAAAATTTATCATTATATTTATTATTTAAGTTATCCTCATGTTAAAATAATATGAAATAAGATTATTAGTATCCCTGAATTTTAGAATGAAATTTTTTGTTCATATATTTTTCAAGATAAGATATATTATTGAATTTTAATTTTTTTTTCCTTTTAATATCATTGAAATACTTCAATAATATTTTAAATTTAAATTATATTTTCCTTTTAGATATTGAAATAATTTAATACTATTTTAAATTTTAAATTTGACTATCATGAGATTTAGATTTAAAAATTTATCCTTACATCTATTGTTTATGTTATTTTCATCTGTATTGGATACTAGACTTACTTCCTTTCCTCCTTAAAATTTTTTCCATGATTTTGTTTTAAATATATCTTTCGTTATTTTAAATCATACTAGACTTACTACACCTTCTATTTAATAAATTTTAAATATATCTTTTGTTATTTTAATAGTTTTGGACATCTCAAACAAACAATTAACAATATATTTCTCATTATCTATTTGTAATATAGTATAATACATTTTTCTTTTATTTTATTTCAGCATAGATAATGTAAAATACATTTTTTCTTTTCTAAAAAATCCAATTCAAAATAATATAATTGTATTGGCATTTAAAAATTTGGAAGTTTAAAACTCAAGGCATGAATGAGATAAAACCACTCACTAACTAAAAAATATATAGCTAGAAAACAATGTTAGTGGAATGAGTCCAACATGATGTAAGAAGACAAAGATGAATACGAAGATGAAGAGAAAGAGGAAGAGAAGTGAAATTGATTTTTTTCTTTCTCTTCACTTTCTTCTTTATCTCTATCTCTTGTTTATTCATCTATATCATTATATTTTCATTATTATAGTTATAGTTTATTACAAACAATAAACAAATCATGCATATTTTCTTCTACATGAGTTTAACATGCAAAAACATGAACAAATCTTGAAAAGGAAATATTTATGTGAGTATTTTTTTTAAACTATGATAAGCTGTCTATTACATGAATAAAAGTTTTTATTTTTTTCTTAACAAAACATGTATGTTTTTTTTTTTAATTCAAGAAACTTTTACATGAGATCTTTGGAACCAATTTTCTTATAACTTTAATGACTTGTAATTAGTTTATTCTTTTGGACATTAATTAATTGAAACAATGACTCATGTGTTTAAACCTTGTTGTCATGTTTAAAATTTAAAACTGGAGATATTTATTATTAAATAATTTAATATACACTAATATATAGCTAGAAAATTTTGTATTTCATCTAATTTATTGAAAAGTTAATGTACTTATCATGTATTGAAAAGTTTGTATTTCATCTAATTTATTGTTTAATTAACCCATTGCACCCAAGTGAATGTGAGAGATTTAATGAAGCACTCCCTGTGCACATTACAACAAGCTTAAATAAAAGAAATAAGTTTAGATAAATTTAGTCAAAGTGTTTGTTTTTTAAATATCTCATAAAATTATGTTTCTTTTTGTTCACGTATTAACTGTGTTCATAATAATTTTGATAATAATGGAGTACTCCAACCATTCTTGTTCATAATAATTTTGGTTAGTCATGTTTCGATTATATCTTCCTCATGTGTCTAGGTAACCTAACAAAATAACAATATTTAGTCATAATAATAATGGTAGTTGAAAAATAACATACATTTTTAAACTAAAAATATGATTATCCTTACATCATTTTCATTTAATTTAGTCAAAATTAGATTAGATTTCTGCATATGTTCACATAAACTAAAAAAATTAAATTACAATGGGTAGTAAAAAAATAATAAACATTTTTATAATAAAAATATAATTATTATTACAACAGTTTCATTTAATTTTGATAGAGCAACTTGAAAATCTTCCCCTCAAGTTTATTGTGTTCATCCATTATTTCATTTCTTTCAATTATGTTGGTCAACTTGATGATTATCGAAAATGATAAATTTATTGATTTTGTTCACACTCATTTTATTTCATCAAATTATGCTTAGTGAACATTGTCATCATTGGAAATCATAAATCATCCAAATATTGAGAACTCATTTCCTACAACAGTATGAAATTATAGTGAACATTGTCATCATTGAAAATCATAAATCATCCAAATATTGAGAACTCTTTTCCTACAACAGTATGAAATTAACTTTGGTATGCATAGTAAAGCAAAAACCTAAAAAATGTCATTAAAATTAATAAATATAGAAAACAAAAAATTTGTAAAAAAAATATGACAAACCAACATACATAAAGTTGTAACTTATAAGTTTAATATTTGAATGTGATTTAGGTAGGCACTATTTTACATATTTGATTCCATTTTTTTTCATGTATATTAAAATTAATTTCACCATAGAAATTATCGATTTCATCAACTAGAATTGCATTGATATTTTTGTCTTATCACATTCTAATATAGGGAGTTCAATAAATTAATTTATTTTTAATTTTTAAGTAAAGTAGTTTAACATCAATTGGTAAACCCATTGTTTAGTCACCAATACTCTATTTTGTAGCAAATCAAAAAATCCAAAATTTCCTTGAAATATTGTGTAGCATAAAGTATGCTATAGAACAAGTCATACAGTCATACTGCATTGTTATGCTACTACAATAGATTTAACCCTCAATACCAAGCATTTAATCCCAACAATGAAAATTCTCCATCTTATTCTCAAACAGAACATATCCTCTTATTTTCAATATTGGACAAAGTCAAAATTGGAATTAATAGTCAAAGCTGAGTGGTTTGTCTTTCCCTTAGCAATGTCAATACAAGAACAACAAATCAAAATAGCACTAAGCTATGAGAAAATCCAGCTGACTGCTTCTTATGAAGGACCAAATCAAATATTTTAGGAAATGGGCATGGTTTGCATGTTTTCCTCTTCTGGTTCTTATAGTTTTTTGTGTCAGTTTAATTGTACTTCACATCTTGGTCTCATAAATCTTTCTCCTGTTCAATATATTACCGAAACTCTTAGTGTTGGTAAATTTTCTCGTGAAAATAATGGCTAATATGAATTTCACTCTCTAACTATTGCTTTCTCAAATCTCACCATTGTCATGAAATCATAAACAATATCATAGTTACAAAGCAACTCTCAAAATCTAATGTAAAAGTTGATTGATATTCATAATCAAAGTGTATCACTTGTATAATGGTTTTCTTATTATGACTCAATCAAAATTCATTTCTTTTCCTATTGTGGTATCAAATTTCAAAATAAATAGTTTGGTTCATATTTACTTCCGATGGTACATTTACCAATTGAGGTTGGACCTACAACCTATAATTGTTAAACATGTTAAACTTTGTTATGAGATCAACAAAGTTTGACAATTCATCACATCTACTCTCCCATTGGACGAGTGTGAAAAAATTAGTAGTAGTTAGGTATCCATGATTGGTTTACAGAGTTCATTAGTTAAATTGTAAATGAATAGGAAGAAGTTTTAATAAGCTAACATTTTTATCTTAATGTACTACAGTAATCATATTAAATAAAATATCATCATATTTATAATATTAAAATTTAATATTTTTATAAATCATACATATTTCATAAATTATAAATCTTATACTATAAGTCATAACATACAAGAAATTAATATGAATTATGAAGGTGATTATCAAATATGAAAGATATTTACTAAATACATAATAATATTATTAAGTTTCTTTCTTTAAATACAGCAACTAATTTTTTGAGCCCTTTCTCCATTCTCTAATTGTGTAACCCAGCCACTAAAAGTTTCATCACACTTGGTGACATAGCTGAAATCAAACCATTGGCTTCACTAAATTTTATTGATTTCAATCCTTAGAAGGAAGAGTATGATTACTGTTATGATTGGGTGCCTATGGTGACAAACACTAATATGATGGAGAGGTAGAACTAGTTATGATATGATTTGGTTCATGTGATAATAATGGATTCTTAAAGTTAGGCATGTGCATGCAACATGATCATTTCTGTCATAGAAACAAATCCTTAAGGATAGTGTGTTTAACACCCATCTCAAACTCATTATTTATCTTTGGATGCATTATTGCTAATTTTTTCCCAATATTCTTAAGGATTTAGTTTTCCTTCTAAATTTTTGTAAATTTGATTTCATAAGTCTTGCACCATATTCAAACCACAACTCATCTTTCCAGCCATTCTCCATTCTCTAATTGTGTGTTCCAGCCACTAATAGTTTCATCACACTTGGTGACATAGCTGAAATCAAACCTCTGGCTTCACTACATTTTATTGATTTCAATCCTTTGAAGGAATAGTATGATTACTATTGTGATTGGGTGTGTGTGGTGACAAACACTACTATGATGGATAGGTAGAACTAGTTATGATATGATTTGGTATGTGATAATAATGGATTCCTAAAGTTACGCATGTGCATGCAACATGATAATTTGTGTTATAGAAACAAATCCTTAAGGACAGTGTGTTTAAGACACGTCTCAAACTCATTGTTTATCTTTGGATGCATTATTGCTAATTTTTTCCCAGTATTCTTAAGGATTTAGTGTTCCTTCTAAAATTTTATAAATTTGATTTGATAAGTCTTGCTCCGTGTTCAAACCACAACTCATTTGTAAATTGTAGGAGCTAAAAAATAAATTTAATTTGTTGAATCTACAAATTGTAACAATTTGTTGAATCTAAAGAGAAACTAAATTTTTAGAGCAATATCTCAAAATTAGACACTCAAAAATCATTTTTAAATTTTACGAGTAAAGTAAAAAACTTTGTAAAAAAAAAGTTATTTAATTAAACAATTGTTTATTTGGAGGTTCTTGTGAAATGAGTTCCTTCACCTCTATTCCCATATTTCTATATGATACTGTGATTAATGAAAAATTAATTAATAATGGTGTATTTTTTTAAAATGTTAATCTTTGGTAAAATTTTAAAAAGTGATACCATAAAATGAGTTAAATTTCTACAGTAACATTTATTTAAAAAATATTACAATATTATATTAAGATTATCTATAGTGATCTTTATTTTAAAAAATGTTACTATAGCATGTAAATTTATTTACAGTGACATTTTTAGCCAATATAACTAGAAAAATATCACTGAAAATACTAAATTTACTATAGATAGTTCAGCTGTTTATATTTGTTTTATGTACACTTTCAATCTGAGAGTTTGGATATCACTGCTTTATTTGCTTTTCTGTCTGAGTTTATTTGATATGAATGCAGGCTCAAGAGATAAATAAGGATAAATTTGAGACTATATACTATGAATGCATGCAGAGTGTTTAGAACCATGTACATCAAATATCTACAACTTAGAATTTTAAGATTTGTTTTTTTTTTTTCATCTCATGTCATTCTGTGATGTTGTATTAATGTCCTCGACCTATCTTATTGGACAAATGTACGTTTTTGTTGTTAATTTATTATTAGGAAGCATTTTCTTCATGATGATCAAAACAGGACTGTAGCCCCTACATTAAAGAAAAAGATTATATATGAAGGGACTCATTTCAAAAATTTCTTATAACCAAATTTTTGCTTCCAGCTATTCAATATAGCTAGATTTTGTAACTGTGTCAAAGATTAAACAAAAGACATTGATAGATATAATTGTTGATTGAGATGCCACATAGATAAAAGCCAAAGGCTAAATATTCATGTGTATCAACTAACCTTGAAAAACTTACTTCCTTGCCTTTCTATCATTGGTCTAAAATAATAAATAATAAATATTTAAAAAATAATAAATATTAAATTGAAAAAACATTTAATATGATGTGCGATTTAATTCAGATATATTTAATAATGTAAAATATATTACACCAATAACTTTTTTCTCAAATTACTAGGTTTATTATTTCATTTTTTTACTGAAAATTTTGAATATGTATCTTTAATTTGAAAATAGAATTTAAGGGTTCTTTTGTGATTTTTTGTTGGGTCTGCAAAATATAATAAAGTTTTCTTACAGAAAGTACATAAAGCGAACTCCTATCAATAAAGGATAATGTTGATAAAAAAGATTCATAAATAAAACACAAGATCAAGATTAATATGATTCTTACGGTGAAAATGATTAAGGTTTAATAGATATTATTTTTTTCAACTTCCAAATTTCTTAGTACAACTTTTATTTAATAAATTTTAAATATATATTTCATTATTGTAACAATTTTTGACATCTCAAACAAACAATAAACAATAACTTTCTCATTATTTATTCATAATATAGTATAATACATTTTCTTTTTATTTTATTTCATAATAGATAATCCAAATTACATTTTTTTCTTTTCTAAAAAATCCAACTCAAAATAATATAATTGTACTGTGCATTTAAAAATTTGAAAGTTTAAAACTTAAAGCACGAATTAGATAAAACCACTCACAGTTGAATGTTGGGCACTATGTATGATTCAAATTTTTTTCATCTATATTAAAATTAATTTCACCATAGGAATCATCGATTTCATCGACTAGAATTTGCATTGATATTTTTGTATTATCAAATTCTAGTATAGTGAGTTCAATAAATTAATTTGCTTTTAATTTTTTACTATTTAAGTAATGGTAAACCTGTTGTTTAATCACCAATAGTTTATTTTCTAGTAAATCCAGAATTTCTCGAACTATTATGTAGTATCAAGTATGCTATACACCAGGTCATACAGTCATATTGCATTGTTATAAAAGAATAGATTTAACCCTCAATAACAAGCATTTAATCCCAACAATGAAAATCGTCCACCTTATTTTCAAATACAAAATAAATCCTCTTATTTCAATCGGAATAAACTCAAAATTGGAATTAATAGTCAAATATGTGATATCTAAGACTCCGGTCTTCCCCTTAGCAAGGTCAATACCAGAACAACCGATCAAAATAGCACCAAGCTATGATGCCCTACTCTGGCTTCTACATCTTGGTTTTTAGAATCTTCAAGAAACAAAAAATCCATCAGACTGCTCCTTTTGAAAGAGAAAATCAAATATTTTCAGAAATGGGCATGATTTGCATATTTTTTATTCTTGTTCATATAGTTTTTTTGTCTCAATTCAATTATACTTCACATCTTGGTCTCAATCCTTTTTCATGTTCAATATATTACCAAAACTCTTATACTATTAGTAAATGTTCATGAAAATAATGACTAATATGAATTTCACTCTTTAGCTGTTGTTTTGTCAATTCTCAACATTGCCATGAAATCATAAACTATATCATACATACAACTCTCAAAATCTAACATAAAAGTTGATTCATATACTTAATGTTACTTTTGCCCTCAACAACTTGGCATTATAGTTTTTCATAATTGAAGTGTATTACTTGTATAATGGTTTTGTTATCAAGACTCAATCAAAATACAGAGGGGCTAAACTAACATAATTGATGCAAAATTCATTTCTTTTACTTTGGTGGTCTCTAGTTGCAAAATAAATAGCTCGGTGCAGATTTATTTCATATGCTACATTTGCCAACTTTGAGGTGGATCCCTACAATCAATCATTGATAAACATGCTAACCTTTGTTATGATACAAACAAAGTTTGACAATTCATGACATTTACTCTCTCATTGTACTATTGTGAAAATTAACAATAGTTAGGTATCCGATATGGGTTTACAAAATTTATTTGTTAAATTATAAATGAATAGGAAGAAGTTGACATTTTATTTTTAATGTACTACCGTAATCATACTAAATAATATTAAATAAAATATTATGATACTTATAATATTAAACTTTATAGATGTTATAAATCATATATATTTCATAAATTATAAATCTTATACTATAATTCATAACTTACAAGAAATTAATATGAATTATGAAGGTGATGATGAAATACAAAAGATATTTATTAAATAAATCATTATATTATTAAGTTAACATCTTCTTTCATTAAATACATCATCATATAATATATATACTAACATACTTCTTTGTGTCTTCAGAAAGATCTGAAAAAGTTAAGAACAGTGGGCCCTTTATAAAAAAAAAAAAAGTATACATGTTAACGAGTCAAACCGGTTCAACCGATGTTGTCAGCTTAACCAATGTTCTATCCATTCAATCTATGATAATTTGTAATTTAATCCAATTTTTTAAAAAAATAATAAATGTTAGGATCTTATTTTCAAAATAAGTAAACATCGATTATAAATTCTTAAAATGGGAAAATCCATTAAATTGAGAAAAGAAAAAATTCTGTAAAAACACTGCTTAATTTTTCTCCTTCCTCCTAACATTTTATCATACCCATAAATAAATATGATTATGTACATAATGTGAATTGGGATAAAACTATTTATTTGAAAAATGATTATTTTAATAAAACAAATAGTTTTTATTTTATTTTAAGGTGTTTCACTAAATTGTTTCAAATTAAAATAGATAATATTTTACTTATTTTAAGAAAAAATCTTGTCTATCTATTTTAAAAACTTGTTTCGCAATTTTTTAAAAAATTGTATCATATAAGTGGGTTTGGTGGACTATTTTAAGGAGAAATTCTCACAGGTTAGTTTCATTAAATAATAAAACATTTTCCATAATATATAAAGACAATATGGTAATAGAAAAATTTTTCTTCGTAGATTTAATAAAAAATCATACAATTGAGAAGTAAATGATGGTGAAACCTATTTATATGAAAAGAAAAGAATCGGATAACTACAGTTGATGGCAATCAAATAATAAGACAAGAGATAAATTTATAGTATATAATTAATAAATTACAGAAAGACTATGATCCGTAGATTTTGGCGAGAAAACTGAAATTACTTATGTTTCCAAACTTAGTTAGTTATATATTTTAATATGTATAATTATATATGTTAAAACATTGATTTTAATAAAATTTATAATCCTCATATAATTAAAAAAAAGAGGCTATACGAAAAAAATAATAAATTACAAAAATTTGATTAATAGTCACCTATCAAAGATAAGTTTAGAATGAAATATTACTTCAATAAAAAGAGAGGAAATTTACTCTGTAAGAAAAGTGAGGTAAAATTTATATTATGTTATTAATAATGAATTATAGAAAGGATAGATATAATTAATGTCCTTAACTTAAGTGGAAAAACTTAAATTATATATTTACCCAACTCAGTTAGTTATATTTACAAGGAGAAAGAAAAAATAAAAGAGAAAAATACTTATACACACAATTAATATGTAAAAGGTTTTACATTAATATTCAATCACAATCTTTCACATATGATAAATGTATTAATTTTATCGATTAATACCTAAAAGTTATATAAATGAAGTATGGTAATTAAACTCTTTTACGTTATATCTGTGGTAAACTCAAACGAAAAAGGTTGAGTTTAGAGTGTAAAATTTTTTATACAACTGTTTAAATTCAAAGTACTTTTTAAATTCGTTGACTTTATAAATAAATATTTAAGTTTGGTCATATTAATAGTGGTTATAATTGAATTATTTATAGAATATATATATTGTTAGTAAATTACTAAAGCTAATTTCTGTATACAAAAATTATTAATAACTATTAATAACTTTGAGTAATATATATATATATATATATAAACTTACTAATATCATATTTTTAACTATTATTTTTAAAAATAAAAGATATTATAGAATTTGGCTTTGTAACATAATGCATTAAATAGTGTCTAGTGACATGCTTAACAATTAGATACTTTTTATAAAACTAATACTGTGTATATCTAGAGGGTGTAGCGTGTAGGTTTTAATATGAGTTTAATTGATATATATTGTCATTGTAATCACAACCCTTTTTTCAAGGCATAATTGTTTACTTTACTTATTACTACTTTAAAAGTCACATAAATGAAAAGTCATGGTTGAATGTCAGTGTAAAAACCTTTTAAATTGACAGTTTATACCAATTAAACTCTTTTAATATTATCTATTAGGTTTTCCAATGATTTTCTTACATGGATGTCACCTCATTAGAATATTCTGGATTTGTTTAATTTTTATTTATTTACAGAAGTTAATTAAGTTATTTTAATAAATATAAATTCAATTAAAATAATTGAGTAAACTAAATATTTATATATAACGTATTAATATATACACTAATTTAAAATGTAAATTTTATAAATAATATCATAAAAATTTTCTTTGATTTAAATATTTAAATATTTTGAAAAAAGCTTATATGCACTTTAATATAACTAATACATTATTTTCTAATCGTAATTTATATGATGGTTATGTATATTTACTTGTTTAATTTATAATTTATATAGTATAATTAATACAATATTTACTATTTGTTATTTTTTAAGGTTTTTATATAATTTAAAATCATGAATAATCATAATTCTAAATAATAAAATAAAAAATACATTGGTATTGTTAAAACTATTATATTTTAATTATTTAAATTAATTCATATAAAATATATATTAGTTGTAAATTTTTCAAGAAAATTTTAATAAACATACTATTTACATATTCTTTTATAAGTATTATATTTTGATTGAAACCATCACCACAAAAATATATTTTGATGGAAACATAAAAATTAAAAATATATTATTTTAATTTTATATATAAAAATTTAGTGAATTTTCATTTTATATATACATATTTTGTTTCTTTTTTAAATATTATTATTATACTTTAACATGCATCTTGATTAAATCAGTGTAGTTCAATACAACTTGTTTTGCGAATCACAAGTACGACATTGTTTTCATATGCACAAAAATAACATGACATGAAATCAAGATCAAAATTGATCATTAGAGTCCAAAATTATTTGTCTTCTTTCTGTCATTTATTTCCAAATTTCCTCACTATTAAAAGACAAAATGACTTATGATGGGATTCTAAATAAAAGAAAAAAACTCTCAAATAATCCTCCAAAATCCATAATTAAAATTTTATCACGTCAGCCTTAGTCTCTTTAAAAATCACAATGACCTTTAAGGAGTCCATGACTAGTAGTAGGTAAAAAAAATTTAGCTTACGTTGTTAATCTCCCAAGATGAAGATAAAAAAGTATGCACAAGTCACCTTATTTAGTCATGTAGTAGACATTTGTTTCTAATGCTTGCTTTGTTGTGAAAAAGAGAAAATAAAAGTTTTACTCGTATAAAAGACATTTATTTGTCAATAGTAATCTTGTTTAACAATATAAAAAAGAGACAAATAAGACAAATAGATAAGATTGAAAAGAAACTTAATGATCTCAATAATGATTAGATAAGAGATAAAGTAGGAAGAAAGAGTTGTAGAATAAGAGATAAAGTAGGAAGAAAGAGTTGTAGAATGAAGTATTCATCATACCGAAATAAAAGGATACGACTTACCCAATAGCAGTGACCAAAGTCAATGATAGGGTAAGAAATATTGAACAAATAAGATTAACTTAAAAAACTAAAATACCTAATGATGAAGAGAAAGATGAACTAAAAAATATATAATTGGGAATAGGATCACAGAACGAACATGATGAACATAATGATGAAAAGAAAGAGGAAGATGAAGAGGAAGAGAAAAAGGAAGAGAAGTGGAATTTTAATCTTCATCTTCATCTTCATCTTCCTCATCATCTTCACCTTCATTTTCGTATTCATCTTCATTTTCATCTTTCTCTTCATCTTCACCTACATTTTTGTCTTCATCTTCACCTTCATTTTTGAATTCATCTTCATTTTTATCTTTCTCTTCATCTTCACCTGCATTTTTGTCTTCATCTTCTTTTCTAGTTTATGTTCATCAAGATCATTTTTTTTTTCATTATTTCAGTCATGTTTAGTTTATTTTAAGTAACACACAAATCATGCATGTTCCTCCTACATGACTTTTATGTGAAAAAACATGAACAACTCATGAGAAACAAATGTTTGTTACATGAATAAATTTTTTTTTCACAATAAAGCATGACAAGCAAATGTCTATTAAATGAATAAAAGTTTTTTTTTTCTCATCAAAATATGACTCATGTATATTTTTTTTTTTTTAATTTAAGAAACTTCTATTGATATCTTTGGAGCCAATTTGATATGGGTTTAATGACTCATACTTGACTTATTCTTTTGAACTTTAATTAATTGAAAAATGACACTAAGTTATGTGTTTGCGTCATGTTTAACATCTAAAACTGGAGAATATACTTATTAAATAATTTAATATACATGTATGGTACAACTAGGTTAATGTACTTACCATCTATTAACAAATTTATAATTCATTCAATTTATTGGTTTAAGTAGATAACAATTGCATCTAGGTGAATGTGAGAGATTTAATGAGGCACACATTGTACATATTACCATAAATAAAATTAACAAGAAGAAATTTTAATTGATAAACTATTACTCAACGGTTTTAGCAATTAACAAGTAAAGATGATTAAAGTAAGAATGGAATTTTTAAGATTATATGGTCATATCATGTTAATTAGTTTAGAATTAACAACAATTGAAAATAAACGAATAACAATAAAAGACTTAAATATAAGTAGTTTAGTTTAAGTTTGTGCTTTTCAAAGATATTTTGTAAAATTTTGCTACAATTCTGCCAATCAAGGGTCCCATCAATAGGACCATGACTAGAAAGATAGAGGCGGATATGGTTAAGATGAAGCAACCTAGATCTGAGCTTTTGCTTGAAGTAAAGACGTTAGATCATAATCCATATTAGGTGTTGCTTGTAAATATTTGATTGTATTTGTCATGTTATTTCGGTCACGTATTTTGGCCATTTCTTTCATTAGTTTAGAGCATAGACGTGTTATTAGTTAGTATGTAGTGTGTTAGTAGGTGAGCTAACATAGGCTTGAATGTCTAGGTATTCGACACCCATTAATTTGTTTTTACACCCCTTCTTGCACTCACAAAGCATCATCAACATGTGGACCCACATGTTGTTAGATAATATTATTTATATTTTAAAAATAATTTTATTTATTTAATTTTAACTGAAACAAATCATATTTACTTTATTTTATTTATTTAGTTATAACAAGAGTATTAAATCTTATTTGTTTTATAGTTAGTTATAACAACTAATATTGTAATTATATAAATTTGAGAAATTTGTTTGTAATAGCTAGCCTCCCTCTTTTATGGCTATTTCATAATAATTGAACAATTGACTTTATTGCATTTCATTGATGTCAATTCTTGAAAGGAACGGTATGATTACTATTGTGATTATGTGTCCATACTTATAATATTATTCAAGTTTGTTTGAGTAAATTACATATTAACAAAAATCATATGTATTATAAAGGTAGTGAATTTCCTAAAGCCCAAATCTCATTTATGAAGATTGTATTTGGTTAGGGGTTTTCACCGGTTTGAGTCAACCAACGAACTCGACAAAACAAACCAAACCAATTAATTTGGTTTGATTTTTTTACTTGATTGGGCCTGGACCCAACTCATCCCGATTAGAACTGGCCATGTCCGATTCGATTCATGATTTTCACTTGACCCAACCCGAACAACCTAAAAGTATGTGTGTATATATATATATATATATATTATATTTATGATATTTTTTCATTTAATAGTTTAATTTAACCAATTTAATATACATAAACTATGAAGCATTTGATATTTTGTTATAAAATTATGAATTTAGTAGACTAATGAATTTGACTAGTTTCAAGTATAAAATTATTTTTTTACAATTTAATAAAAAATTATTTTTTTAGTTTTTAATTGATTTTCACTAGAACCAAACCAACCCGGACATCATCAATTCGAGTCTGCACTAAACAATTCTGAAAACCAAAACCAAAACCAACCCAACCCAATTAAAATTAATTGGTTCGGTTTTTATTTTCCTCCAAAATTGAACAACCCAAACCATGAACACCCCTATATTTTGTACTGATAAATGTAGACGTGACAATGTGATTGCTCAAAGCTTTACTATAATTATGGCATAAAATATGAATTTCATGTAGTGTGCATATATATACAAATTTTGGTATATAGTCAATTTTTTTTTACATGTAACTTTTCAAAAACAAGTAAATAGTATGATATTTCATTAACTCTATAATGAGTAAGAATTTGGAAATTTAAATATATCTCTTTTATTGTTTTTGAGAAACATTGGAGGATAAAATGCATTAGAATTCTTCCACGCCACCATGTTACTATGTTGCCCTCATAGAGGTGTGTGGAATAAGCCCTAAAAAAATTGTGTTTTAGTAAAAAAGATAATTGGTAAAAGATTATTTATTTGGATACTTTTATTGGTTTCTCAATAGAAAAGTTCAGAGTTCATATATATCACGTGACCAATATGTTTATGGATTCCCTTGATATACTTTGGTATATGCATCTTTATATCTTGCTTTAAAAACAATTCTTCCCTTATGGGTGGTGTATAAATTGTACCATACACTTGATGAAATCACCTATACAAGTGTCAAGTAAGGTCATTTGTATGAGATTTCGTATAGTCTCTAGAGCACTCATGAATTATCAGGCACGTGCATGTCCTATTAGTGCAAAATGGTGTCAACAATGGGAATTGTGAGGGTGTAATGTGATTGATAAATCATTAATATACATCAAAGTATTTTGGTTCATAGAAGTTACTTCACTAACTCACTTCTATATTATGTTCTATCATTTTAAAGTGTATTTACACTCATGATTGATGAGTAAACCCAGGAATTTATTATTTATTTATTTTAAAGTGTATTTTATTATCTATTTAATTGTAACTGAAACAAGTAGTATTTATTTTATTTATTTAGTTATAAGAAGAGTATCAAATTTTATTTGTTTCACAACTTTATTTTATTTTATAATTGTAACTACAAATTTTTTTTTTCTTTTAAAAAGAAAAGATCTTATTTTTTGTAAGTGACTATCATCATATGTATCTAGAAAAAATCTATTTTTTTATTCTGATTCTACTACTACCTTAGTCATTTTGGCGGAGAAGAATCTGATAAATCCTTAGGGATTTTTGTGTTACACAAATAAACCCGTAAGGACAGTATGTCTAACACATATCTCAGACAACTTATTATTTATCTTTGGATACGTTATTGCTAAAACTTTTCCAGCACATGTTACTGATTAGAGGCGCTAGATGGGAGAATATTTGGTTAGTTTGGTACTTAGTTAACCTTGACCCCTCTTCTCTCTCCAATAAATATCCACCTCTCCTCATTGTATCCTTACACTTGAAAGAATGAATTAAGACTCCTTTAGTGAGCATCAATCTAGTAAAGTGAGCAACTTGAAAATCTTTCCACTCAAATTTATTGTGTTCATCCATCGTTTCATCTACTCCAATGATGTTGGAGAACTTGATCATCATCAAAAATGATAAATTATATAATGAATGTGGTTGCGCTCATTTTTTTTCTTCAAATTATGCTGTGAAGATGGTCATTATAGGAAATGATAAATTATCCAAAGATTGAGTTCTTTTCTTATAGCAATATGAAATTAAGCCTGTTATGTGTACTAAACTTAAAAACATAAAAATATCATTACAATAAATAAATATAGAAAACAAAAAACTTATAGAAAATATAATAAACCAAGGAAATAATTATAATTAACGCAATAATAGAGTCATAGAGTCATGCATAAAGATTGGCCCTGCTTATGTTATGTGTTTCATATGAATCATACTTGAATGTTGGTTAGTCCAATTGGCTACTACCAAGCATAATTTTTAATGTTAGCAGTGTGTCGAATAAGAATATTATAACCTAGTTTAATATTTGACTGTGATCCTTACATCATCATAAAACCGATGCTTAGGTGGGTCATTATTCTACATATTTGATTCAACTTTTTCTCACCTATATTAAAACTAATTTCACCATAGGAATTATTGAAAACAAACAATAACTATATTGAAAACAAACAAACAATATTAATATAAACCAATTTGCTTTTTTTGTACGTGGTTTTCTTGCTTCCTACTTAAATCCAAGTTTATATGTTGAGTCTTGTAAAAATAAAACAAAGAAACACTTCCTACTTTAATAAATTTGTATATCGAATGTTGTATAAGAAAGAAGAAAGAAACATTAATGATATAGACACATTAAAACAGATAATATATAAATATTTAATTAATTATTTAGTCATCAATTGTCTATTGCACATAAATGACTAAAATAACAATTCAGCCACTAAACCAAAATCTCCCTTGGAAACCTTCAACTCTGTGTATCATTCTTTAACTTAATTGTTGTTTAATATAAACATAATCCATGCATGAGTAGACCTATGATCCAATGAAATGGGTTAGATACTTAATAAATTAAGATCCATAAAGAAATAAGCCTAAATAGGTAAACTTGATAGACTCGTAGGATCAGGTCAAGCTTGAGAAACCTATATGCATATAGAACTTGACCTTTTTGAGTATGACATTATTTAAATTTATTTTTTTATTTGAAACGTATAAATTTTATAAGAAAAAGAAAAAGAAAAATAGACCTATTTAGGCTAGCTGGTAAAGGTAGGATAAATAAATTGCACTTATACTATTGGGAATTGGGTGTTTTTTTATTTGATGGCTTTTTGTCATAGTGCATTAGGGGCATATCTAGTTAGAAAACCAACTTTACATGAGTGAGAGGAGCGTATCTTAGCCATTGAAATAAAAATTATTGGTTTAGATCAACCACACATCCTCTCTCTCCGAACATTTATTATGTGTCACTTTTTTTTCTCTCTCCTTTCTTAATGGCGGAAATTTTTTGGATAGTCTTCTTTCTCCTCTCTCAATGGCTGAGATTTTCTCCTTTCTCAACTATTGAGATTTTTTCCTCTCACTCTCATATAAATTTTAGATATGTCGCTATATATATATATATATATAATAAAAATATTAAAATTTAAATTGAATAGATCGATCCATGAATCTAAAAATTTTCAAAGTTAAAATTCATGATCTAATCCATCTATAGTCGGATTTGATTAGTTAGATCAAATTTGATTCAATTATGTTTGGATTGGTTCACAGATCTAATTGGATTGGTTTGGATTCATTGATCAATCACGATTCATGAAAACCCCTAATAAAAAATTAATATTAATAGTAAAGGTAACCATGAAATAAAAAAGAATGTTGCTAACTACATCATTATATTGTTAACTTAACCTCGTTTTATTAAATACATGATCCTATACTATAAGT
This sequence comes from Psophocarpus tetragonolobus, assembly GCA_037954015.1. Lineage (NCBI taxonomy): Eukaryota > Viridiplantae > Streptophyta > Magnoliopsida > Fabales > Fabaceae > Psophocarpus > Psophocarpus tetragonolobus. The sequence goes on along the minus strand of CM075690.1, from coordinate 44,485,894 downwards.
CATAACATAGAAACTCTTTGTGTATTTAGAAACATGTGAAAAAGTTTTTGAATAATTGTCCCTTTATAAAAAAAGGTTTAATTAGTATGGATTGTGAATGTAATGTGTTTTACACTGATATTTAATCACAACCCTTTATTTAGGATAAGTTTATTAGTATACCAATTAATATTTTAAAAGTCATATAAATTAAGAGTCACAATTGAACGTTAGTGTGAAACTCTTTTACACCTCAAATGCATACTAAATTGGTACCACAAAAAACCTTGATGTTATTGCAACCTTTGAATGTACCAAAATGGAAATAGGATAGTTTCTCTATGCATACTAAATTTGTATATTGAACTACAAGAGTTTATTTCTTTTTTCCATTTAGATTTTGATGGATGGACTCACTAAACCTAGTCCTTTCATCCCAATCAACATTAGGTACCCTATGGAGAAATTGACTTATCTCTACATAAGTGAATTGTTAGATTGTACGGTGTATCTTATATGAACATGTTAGATAGAGATCCAAGCGTTGACTTTGGGGAAGTCTATATAAAGATTTTGGGACCAAGTATAATTTGAGTTCATCCTATCACACAAATTATATGATCAAACATAGAGAACAACCCAACCTTGAGAGGAATTGTTGAGAGCTTCTATGTTAAATCATGAGTGCAATAGTTATATACCGTAATCATACTAAATAATATTAAATAAAACATCATGATACTTATAGTATTAAATTTTATAGGTGTTATAAATTATATATATTTTATAAATTATAAATCTTATAAGTCATAACATACAAGAAATTAATATGAATTATGAAGGTGATTATGAAATACGAAAGATATTTATTACATAAATCATCATATTATTAAGTTAACATCTTCTTTCATTAAATACATCATCATATGCTATATACATAATATACAACCTCTTTGTGTTTTCAGAAATATCTGAAAAGATTTAAAACAATAGTCCCTTTATAAAAAAAATATACATATTAACTAGTAAAATTGATTCAATCGGTGTTGTCAGTTTAACCACTTTTCTATCCGTTCAATTTATGATAATTTGTAATCTAATACAATTTAAAAAAACTAATAAATGCTGTAATAGAAACTTATTTTCAAAATAAGAAAACATGGATTATAAATTCTTAAAATAAAAAAATCCCTTAGTTATCACATTAAATAAGAAAAATTATGTAGAGATACTTCTTAATTTCCCTCCCTCCTCCTAAAATTTTATCATATCCATAAATAAATGTGATAACAACATAATGTGAATTGAGGTAAAACTATTTATTTGAAAAGTGATTATTTTAATGAAACAAATAGTTTTTATTTTTTTTAATGTGTTTTACTAAATTGTTTCCAATTAAAATAGGTAATATTTTTCTTATTATAAGAAAAAATCTTGTCTATCTGTTTTAAAAACTTCTTTCGCAATTATTTTTTAACGTTAAAAAAATGTATCCAGTGGTTTTGATGGACTATTTTAAGGGAAATTATTAAAGGTTAGTTTCATTAAATAATAAAACATTTTCCATAATATATAAAGTCAATATGGGTAATAGAAAATATTTTTCTTTATAGATTCAATACAAAATCATACAACTAAGAAGTAAATGATGGTGAAACCTATTCATATAAAAACAAAAGAACTGGATAACTACAGTCAATGCCAATCAAATAATAAGACAAGAGATAAATTTATAGTCTATAATCCGTAGATTTTGGCTAGAAAAATGAAATTACTTATATTTCGAAACTCAGTTTTTACATTTTTAATATTTTAATATGTATAATTATATATGTTAAAACATTGATTTTAATAAAATTTATAATACTCTAATATAATTAACAAAATGATGCTATACGAAAAAATATAATAAATTACAAAAATTTTATTAATTACCTATCAAATATAATTTTAGAATTAAATATTACTTCAAATTAAAAGCGAGAAAAATTATTCTATAAGAAAAGTTAGATAAAATTATATTATATTATTAATAACGAATTATAGAAAGGATATATTATAATTAATCTCCTTAACTTAAGTTAAAAAACTTAAATTATACATTTATCCGAACTCAATTAATTATATTTATAAGGAGAGAGAAAAAATAAAAGAGAAAAACACTTATACACACCATTAATATGTAAAAAAATTTACATTAACATTCCATCACAATCTTTTACATAGGATAAGTTTGTTAATTTTATCAATTAATACTTTAAATTTATATAAATAAAAGGATTGTGATTAGATGTCAATATAAAACTCTTTTACATCAGTAAATAGGTGGTAAACTCAAACTAAAAAGGTTGAGTTAAAGTGTAAAATTTGTTATACAACTATTTAAAATCAAAGTACTTCTTAAATTCGTTGATTTTATAAATAAATATTTAAGTTTTGTCATATTAATAGTGAGTTATAATTGAATTATTTATACAATATATATATATATTGTTAGTAAATTACTAAAGCAAACTTCTGTATACAAAAATTATTATTAACTTTGAGTAAAAAACATACATATAAACTCATTAATATCATATTTGTAACTATTATTTAAAAAAAAATATTATGGAATTTGACTTTTTAACATAATGCATTAAATAGTGTCGGGTGACATGCTATCAATTAGACAATTTTTATAAGACTAACACTGTCTGTCGAGATGGTGTAGCGGGTAGGTTTTAATATTATCCGTGAGGTGGTGCAATAATTTTCTTACATAGATGCCACCTCATAAGAATATTCTGAATTTGTTTAATTTTTAATTATTTGCAAAATTTAATTAAGTTATTTTAATATATATAATTTATTTAAAATAATTGAGTAAACTAAATATTTATATATAATGTATTAATCTATATACTAATTTAAATGTATATTTTATAAATAATACCATAAAAGTTTTCTTTTTTTTAAATATCTTTAAATATTTTGAAAAAAAATATTATGCACTTTAATATAACTAATACATAATTTTTTAATTGTAATTTATATGATGATTATATATATTTTACTTGTTTAATTTATAATTTATATAGTATAATTAATACAATATTTACTATTTTTATTTTTTAGGGGTTTTTATATAATTTTAAATAATCATAATTCTATATGAATAAAATAAAAAATACGTTGGTATTGTTAAAACTGTTATATTTTAATAATTTAAATTAATTCATATAAAATATATATTAGTTGTAAATTTTAATAAAGATAATATTTTTATAAGGATTATATTTTGATTGAAACCATCATCACAAAAATATATTTTGATGGAAACATAAAAACTAAAAATAGATTATTTTAATTTTAAATATAAAAATTTGTAGTAAATTTTTGTTTTATATATACATATTTTGTTTTTTTTCCAATATTATTATTATACTTTAACATGCATTACTATAATTTATTATTTTTTAGCACATTTTTATTAAATCAGTGTAATTCAGTACTACATTGTTCTCAGATGCACAAAAATAATGACGCGATATCAAGATATGATGAGTAGAGTCCAAAATTATTTGTCCTCTTTCTCATTTATTTTGAAATTTCTTCATCTATTAAACGACAAAATAACTTATATTGGGATTCTAAAAAAAAAACTCAAACAATCCTCAAAAATTCATGATTAAAAGTTAATCAAGTCAGTCTTAGTCTCTTTAAAAAACCAAAATAACCTTTAAGGAGTTCATGACTAGCAGTGGCTAACAAAAATTTAGAATTTAGTGTACGTTGTCTGTCTCCCAAGATGAAGAAGGTGAAACAATGAGCAATTTATCAACGACATTTTCATCTACCTCTTGCCTATACAATTAAGAATTGTATTTAAATTTGTACAAGTCAAATCCTGTGCTCATATCATGATCAATGAGAGTAGAAAGATTGAGTCAAAGGATCTCATGTAGAAGTTTTTGGATTAAAAGAGTATGCACAAGTCATCTTATTTAGTCATGTAGCAGACATTTGTTCCTCATGTTTGCTTTGTTGTGGAAAAAGAGAAAATAAAAGTTTTACTAATGTAAAAGACATTTATTCATGATTAGTTGTTTAGATATTTTCACATTAAACTCATGTACAATGAATATGCATGTTTTGTATGTATGTATGGTCGAAATAATGATAATAAAATAATTACAACCAAAGTTATTAGATTTGTAATTTCTGAACTATCATCTTGTCTTACTTAATTTTTTCTAACAAGTCGTCTTGTTTAACAATATAGAAAAGGGACAAAAAGGACACAATAGATATAAGATTGAAAAGGAACTTAATGATACATATGATCAGATAAGAGATTAAGTAGGAATGAAGAGTTTTAGAATAAAGGTATTCATCATACCCAAATAAAGGATATGAAACATGTATACTTAGCGATGACCAAAGTTGATGATAGGGTAAGAAATATTGAACAAATAAGATTAATCTAAACAATTAAAATACCTAATGATGAAGAGAAAGATGAACTAAAAAATATATAATTGGGAACAGGACCATGGAACCAACATGATGAACATAATGATGAAGAGAAAGATGAAGAGGAAGAGGAAAAGGAACAGAAGTGGAATTTTAATATTCATCTTCATCTTCCTCTTCATCTTCACCTCATTTCATTTTCATCTTCATCTCTAATTTATGTTCATCCATAATTTTATTTTCATTATTTCAGTCGTGTTTAGTTTATTTTAAACAACACACAAATCATGAATGTTCCTCCTTCATGACTTTAATGTGAAAAAACATGAACAACTCATGAGAAACAAATTCTTGTTACATGAGTAATTATTTTTTTTTTACAATAAAGCATGACAAGCAAATGTCCATTAAATGAATAAAAGTTTTTTTTCTCATGAAAGCATGACTTATGGATATTAATTTTTTTTTTTAATTTGAGAAACTTCTACTGAGATCTTTGGAGCCAATTTTCATATGACTTTAATGACTTGTATTTGGTTTATTCTTTTGGACTTTAATTAATTTAAAAAATGACACTAAGTTATGTGTTTGCATTGTGTTTAACATCTAAAACTGGAGAAATTATTAAATAATTTAATATACATGTATGGTACAACTAGGTTAATGTACTTACCATTTATTGACAAATTTGTAATTCATTCAATTATTGGTTTAAGTAGATAACAATTGCATTTAGGTTAATGTGAGAGATTTAGTACATGTTTGATAACAGTTTTATACAACTATTTTCAGTATTTTAGTATTTAAAAACTAAAAAATTCATTTGAATAGTGTTTTCTAAAAACAATTTTGGAAAACAGTACTGGTTTTTTAGTTTTAAAAACTAAAAGACAAGAACAACTGAAAATAGTTTTGCTTTTTAGTTTTCTATTTTTGTTTTGAAAACTTGTTGTTTTTTGTTTTCATTAATAAAATTTTAATAAATATCAACAAGTTTTTCAATTTTTACATCTTCAAAAGAATTTTCAAATAACACTTACCAAACAAGTTTTTTTTTTGCTTTTATTCTCAAAAACAGATTTTGAAAACTATTCTTGAAAATTCTTTTTAAAAACTAAAAAACAAAACCAAACCAATCAAGCCCTAAAATACTGAACACTATTTTATAAAACTGTTGCCAAACAAACACTTAATGAAGCACTGGTTGTGCATATTACGATAAATAAAATTTACAAGAAAAAATTTTAACTGGTAACTCTTACTCAATGGTTTTAGGAATTAACAAGTAAACATGATTAAAGTAAGAGTCAAATTTTTATGATTATATGGTCATGTCATGTTAATTACTTTAGAATTAACAACACTTGAAAAAAAATGAATAACAATAAAAGACTTAATATATAAGTTTAGTTTAAGTTTGTGCTTTTCAAAAATTTGTTGTAAAATTTTGCTACAATCCTGCCAATTAAGGGTCTATCAATAGGACCATGGCTAGGAGGATAGAGGAGGATATGGCTAAGATGGAGCAAACTAAATCTGAGCTCTTACCTAAAGTGAAGACATTAGATCATAATCCTTATTAGCTGTTGGTTGTAAATATTTGATTCTGTTTGTCATTTTATTTGGGCCACATATTTTCGGCATTTCTTTTGTTAATTTAGAGCATACATGTGTCATTAATTAGTATGTAGCATGTTAGTATGTGAGCTAAGATAGGCAGCTTGAACATCTTGGTATTCACCATTTTGATACTCTTTCTTGCATTCACAAAGCATCACCAACATGTGGACCGACATGTTGTTGGACAATATTATTTATATTTTAAAAATAATTTTTTTTATTTAATTGTAACCGAAACAAGCTGTATTTATTTTATTTTATTTATTTAGTTATAACAAGAGTATTAAATATTATTTATTGTACGGTTAGTTATAACAACTAATATTTTAATTATATATTTGAAAATGGTGTGAAAGTAAGTACACATTACTTAACAAATTTGAGAAATTTGTTGTAATCACTAGCCTCCCTCTTTTATGGCTATTTCATAATAATTGGAGAATGGAGAGCATGAATTGAACACTTGCAATACTTACAAGTAACTACAACTTTATTTTTGTGAGTGACTATGATCCTCAAATGCCCATTGTTATGCTACCTTAGTATTTTTAGCTGACAATAGTATGTTAAATCTTGGGAGATTTTTTGTGTCACACAAATAAATCCTTAAGGAAAGTATGTCTAACACACGTCTAAGACTTATTGTTTATCTTTATATGCATTATTGCTAAATTTTTTTCAATATTCTTAAGGATTTAGTACTCCTTCTAAATTTTCATAAATTTCATTTGACAAGTCTTGCTCCTTGTTCAAACCATAACTCATTTTTTTCGCCCTTTCTCTGCTCTCTACTTGTATAACCCGACCACTAAAAGTTTCATCACACTTGGTGACATACCATAAATTGAACAATTGACTTTACTACATTTCATTGATTTCTATCCTTCAAAGGAAAGGTATGATTACTATTGTGATTGCGTGTCTATTGTGACAAACACTAATATGATGGAAAGGTAGAACTACTTGCAATATTATTCAAGTTTGTTAGAAGATTTTTGATTAAAATTTGAGTAAATTACATATTAACAAAAATAATATCTATTATAAAGATAGGGAATTTCCTAAAGCTCAAATCTCATTTATGAAGATTGTATTTTGTTAGGGTTTTTCACCGGTCCGGGTCAACCAACGAACCCGACAAAACAAACCAAACCAATTAATTTGTTTCAGTTTTTTTACTTGATTGGGTCTAGACCTAACCTAACCCAGCCTGACTAGAACTGGTCATGTTTGGTTCGGTTCGCGGTTTTCATTTTTTCACTAATACCGAACTAACCTGAACATCATCGGTTCAGGTCTGCACAAAAAAATTATGAAAACGGAACCAACTCAATTAAAATTAATTGATTCGGTTTTTATTTTCTTGCAAAATTGAACAACCCGAACCATGAACACCCCTATATTTTGTACTGTTAATTTGGAGACGTGACAATGTGATTGCTCAAAGCTTTATTACAATTGTGGCATTAAAATATGAATTGCATGTAGTGTGCAAATATATACAAATTTGGGTATATAGTCAATTTTTTTTTTCATATAACTTTTCAACAAGTAAATTGTATGATATATCATTGACTCTATAATGAGTAAGAATTTGGAAATTTACATATATTTATTTTATTGCTTTTGAGAAACATTGGAGGATAAAATGCATTGGAATTCTTCCACGTGACCATGTCACTATGTTGCCCTCATATAGGTGTCTGGAATAAGCCATAAAAAATTGTGTTTTAGTTAAAAAGATAATTGGTAAAAGATTATTTATTTGGATACTTTTATTGGTTTCTCAATAGAAAAGTTATGAGTTCATATATATTACGTGACCAATATGTTTATAGATTCTCTTGATATACTTTGATATATGAATATTTATATTTTGCTTTAAAAACCATTATCATTTTTGACATAAAGTTATGAGAACTATGTGAATTATTAAAAAGGAAATCATATCAGAACTATATGGATGATTAAAAGGCAAATTTTTTATGTTTGTGGATTCTCTTGTAACATAAAATACTGAAGAGATACTGTAAATAATAGTTATGGGGCATAATAGATTTTGCATTTTCATCAGTGGATACGATATGTATTGAATTTTCCATCCAAATTAAACTACATAGAATCCACCAATAGTTGTGTTATTAGATTCATTGTGATAGAGCTACTTAGATATCAACCACACAAATGATAATTTAATTTGAGTATTTTACTCTAGAGATGGTCAATTAAGAGGCTTAGTGGTTAAAAATAAGCCACTTAAGCATATATACCCATAATTTGATAAATAACATATGGTAGAGCAATTGTTTAAAAGATATATATAATTTTTTGTGAAGTCGGATCCTTTTGACTTAAAGACCTAGGAAATTATAGAAATGACACTTAAGCCAATTTGAAATTAACAGTAATGGTAATTGTGAGTGTAATGTGATTGATAAATCACTATTATACACCAAAGTAATTGGGTTTATAGAAGTTACTTCACTAACTCAGTTATATATTACGTTTTATCATTCTAAAATGTATTTACACTCATGATGGGTTAGTGGAAATTATTATTTATTTATTTTAAAGTGTATTTTATTATCTATTTAATTGTAACTCAAACAATTAGTATTTATGTTATTTATTTAGTTATTACAAGAGTATCAAATCTTATTTGTTTTACTACTTTATTTTATTTTATAATTGTAACTACAAATTTATTTATTTTTTCTTAAAACAAAAAAATCTTATTTCTATTTTGTCAGTAACTATCATCCTAGGTATCTAAATAAAATCTATTTTGTTATTTTGATTCTACTGCTACCTTAGTCAGTCTTTTTGGCTGAGAAGAATCTGATAAATCTTGGGGGATTTTTGTGCTACACAAATAAATCCTTAAGGACATGTGTCTAACACATATCTCAGACAACTTTATTATTTATCTTTGGATGCATTATTGCGAAAAGTTTTCTAGCACATGTTCCCGATTAGAGGCACTAGATGGGAGAAGATTGGGTTAGTTTCGAGCATAGTTAACCTTGTTTAGCTTTTCTAATCCTAACTACCTTGACCCCTCTTCTCGCTCCAATAAATACCCACATCTCCTCATTGTTTTCTTACACTTGAAAGAATGAATTAAGACTTTTTAGTGAGCATCAATCTAGTAAAGTGAGCAACTTGAAAATCTTTCCACTCAAATTTATCATGTTCATCCATCATTTCCACTTAAGTTTATTGAAAATGATAAATTATATAATAAATGTGGTTTTGCTCATTTCCTCTCTCCACGACCGTCATTAATGGAAATGATAAATTATCCAAAGATTGAGGAACTTTTTTCCCATAGCAGTATGAAATTAAGCTTGTTATGCGTACTAAAGTAAAAACATAAAAAATGTCATTACAATTAATAAATATAAAAAAAAAAACTTAGTAGAAAATATGACAAACCAAGAAAATAATTATAATTAACACAATTATAAAGTCATACATAAAGAGTAGCTCTGCTTATCTGTTTCATATGAATCACATTTGAACATTGGTTAGTCCAATTGGCTGCTACCAAGTATAATTTTTAATGTTAGCAGTGTCTCAAATAAGAATACTGTAACTTAGTTTAATATTTGATTGTGATCCTTGCATCATCATAAAACCGATGCTTAGGTGGGCTACCAATCTACATATGTGATTCAACTTTTTCTCAGGTATATTAAAACTAATTTCACCATAGGAATTATTGAAAACAAATAATAACTATATTAAAAAAAACAATATTAATATAAATGAATGTGCCCTTTTTTGTACATTTTCTTACTTCCTAATCAAAGTTTATATGTTGACTCTTATAAAAATAAAACAAACACTAATGATATAGACACATTAAAACACATAATATATAAATATTTAATTAATTATTTAGTCATCAACTGTCTATTGTAAATAAATGACTAAACAAATAACAATTCAACCACTACACCAAAATCTCCCTTGGCAACCTCTCACTCTCTATGTCATTTTCTAACTTAATTGTTGCTTAATGTAAGCATAATACATGCATGAGTAGATCTATGGCCTGATGAAATGGGTTAGACACCTAATAAATTAAGATCCATAAAGAACTAAGCCTAAATAGGTAGACTTGATAGACTCTTAGGATCAGGTCAAACTTGAGAAACCTAGACACATATAGAACTCGACCTATTTGAGTATGACATTATTTAAATTTTATTTTTTATTTCAAACATAAATTTCATAAGAAAAAGAAAAAAATAGACCTATTTAGGCTAGCTGGTAAAAATAGGATAAATAAATTGTGCTTATACTATTGGAATTGGGTTTTTTTTTCTTGGTGGATTTTTGTCATAGTGCATTAAGGGCATATCTAGTTAGAAAACTATCTTTTACATGAGTGAGAGGAGCAAATGTCAGCCATAAAACTAAAAATTATTGGTTGGGATCAATCACACATTCTCTCTCTTCTAACATTTATTATCTGTCACTCTTTTTCTCTCTCATTTCTTAATGGATGAAATTTTTTGCATATTCTTATTTATCGTCTTTGAATGGTTGAGATTTGCTCCTCTTACTGTAATATAAATTTTAGATATGCCGCTATATATAAAAAAGATATTAAACTTTAAATTGAACCGATCAATCCACAAATCTACAAATTTTCAAAGTTAAAATTCATGATCCAATCCATCTATAGTCGGATTTAATCGGTTGGATCAAATTTGATTCAATTACGTCTGGATTGGTTTACATATCTAATTGGATTAGTTATTCACAGATCAATCTCGATCTGTGAACACCCCAACCAAAAAATTAATATGAGTTGTAAAGGTAATCATGAAATAAAAATAGAATTTTACTAACTACATCATCATGTTGTTAAGTTAACCTCTTTTTTATTAAATACATGATCCTATACTATAACTCATAACATAGAAACTCTTTGTGTATTTAGAAAGATGTGAAAAAGTTTTTGAATAATTGTCCTTTTATAAAAAAAAAGTGTTTAATTAGCATGCATTGTGAATGTAAAGTGTTTTACATTGATATTTAATCACAACCTTTTATTTAGGGTAAATTTGTTGATTATACCAATTAATATTTTAAAACTCATATAAATGAAGAGTCATAATAACGTTAGTGTAAAACTCTTTTACACCGCAAGTGCATACTAAATTGGTACCACAAGAAACCTTGAAGTTTATTGCAACCTTTGAATGTACCAAAATGGAAATGGTATAGTTTCTCTATGGATTATGTGGTTTGGTTACCTAGAACTACAACAGTTTATTTCTTTTTTTCATTTAGGTTTTGATGGATGGATTGACTAAACCTAGTCCTTCCATCCCAATCAACATTAGGTACCCTATGGAGAGATTGACTTATCTCTACATAAGTGAATTGTTAGATTGCACGGTGTATCTTATATGAATATGTTAGATAGAGATCCTAGATTTACCTTTAGGGAAGTCTATATAAAGATTTAGGAAGTATAGTTTGAGTTCATCCTATCACACAAATTATATGATCAAACATAGAGTGCAATAGTTATATGCCTTAGATAGAATTTACCTATGATAATAGTTATCACTCCATTACTAAATTGACACCCTTTGTAACTCTTTATGGGAGAAGATGTAGGACACCTTTGTGTTATAGTATGAACCTACCGAGGACCTTGTTTTTGGGTCTAAAGTACTATCACATATGACTAAAAAGGTCAAGACGAACTAAGATAAGATGAGAGTAGCCTACAATAGATAGAAAAGTTATGTTTGCAAGAGGAGAAAGACGTAGAATTCTAATTAAGAAAGCAATCATGTGTGCTTAAGAGTAACTCCATTACCTAGGGTTGGTATGACATTAGAGTTTAAAAAGCTTACACCTTGTTTCACCGATTCCTATTAAATTCTTAAAAGAGTTAAGGAATCATAAAGTTGCTTTATGTTGAAATATTTCTAATCTCTATAATGTTTTTCACGTGTCTTTGCTTTGTAAACGTGTTTATGATCTTTCACCTATGATAAGCTCTCTAAATACATTTTTTAATCTATAAACACATTTATAATCTTTCACATGTTATGGGCTCCATAATTACATTCACAAATTTGTCGTTTTGTTAAGCGTTTATCCCTCCACTTGCTGCAAAGGTGATGGAAGAAAAGAATGCAAAGGAATATTGTTTTGATTCAATATGAAAAATTCATTTTATGATTCAAATGCAATAAATAATCCCTTTTAACTCTTACATGTTTTATGAATTGGTCTCGGTTATTGTTCACATTTACAACTTAAATAATGTTGTATTGCATAACTGACAAAACATGTAATTTAATACATAATGGACTATTTTCTTATCCTAGAGTATATTATTGTGGATATGATATTCCCTTTACTAAATGGTTTTCATCTCCCTTATACTGTAAGTAAATGATTCAACAGTAATTAAAATAATGTTCAATTTTTAAATAAATGATTCAGGAACTCCAAGTATATTATTCTAGTTTCCTTCTCTATTTAAGTAAAATGGATTTTTCATATTAGATAGTAAATTGCCACCAAATATTTTATGTGGTTTCATGGGGTTTTTGACACATCTTTTAACAATTGATTTGTTTATTTTGACTGCTAGAAAAACTTATTCTTGAGAAGAGATAGCTAAAAGGTTCAAACCTATGATCTCTCCCTCCCTCATCTCACCAAATTACCATAGACCAACCTTACAACTCCTTAATTGTTGATTTATTGATTATGAATAAAATAGGAATGAATTTTTTTTTTCAAAGATTTGTTTACATAGCATTTCTTAAAAAATTTTTTAACATTGTTTAGATTGCACTTTAAAAGTAAAAGATTTATTATGGACTAAACAAACAAATGTTTAATCAGGAAAAAAAGTAAAAAATTCACTAATTTATTAAGGATGAAAATATCTTTAAACATTTAGAAATATAGTACTTTTACTGTATGTTTGCATATGATTTTCTAAGCAAAGTCTTATGAAAAGAAAAAAAAAGAAAAAACAAAAAGCTTCTTCATAAGTTTTTTTAAAAGGAGAGACTTTTTTGAAGTTAATATTGGGTTCTCATATAACTTTCTTAAAAGATCTTAGATATTTAAAAAATCAGCTTATAAAAGGTCCTATGTTCTTTGAAACAACTTGTCACTACTGAAAAAGTAGTTTTAAAAATGAATTTTCTGATCAGTTACAAAAAACTCATTCTAAAAAAAATGCGGTGATAATTTTGTAATTATTATAAATACATTAAGACCTGTTACATTAGAACAGATAACCAAAGTATTTTTCTGATTTGTTAAAAGTGTAATAGATCAAAAATGTATTTTTCTGATTTGTTAAAATTTTAACAGACCAGAAAAGTATCTTTTTAAACCTGTTAAAATTTTAACAGATCTGGAAAGACCTGTGAAAATTTTAACAGATCCAACAGAAACACCTATTGTTCATTATAAGTTAAATATTCACTTGTATTTCCCATTGTCGCTTGTGCTTCCTGTGTTTCCAATTCTCTCTCGCTCATTGTGTGCCATTTGCTCTTTTGTTCGCTCTATTACTGCTCAGGTTGCCACTCGTTGCATCGTCGTGCTCACGTCTTGCACCTTCGCGCTCGCTTCACGCACCATCGTGCTCGCATCTCGCACCACGCGTCTCACACCATCGTGCTCACATCTTTGCACCACTGTGCTTGTGTTTCAGCAAAAACATATGGTAATGGCTATGAGGATTCGTACTTACGTCTCAACCGCTGCGTCGGTTATTGTCCGCGATGGCTCTTAAAAGTGTCCCTTTTAAGATCGGGTGTAAACATAGTCGTTCTTAAAAGTGTCACTTTTAAGAACGGTTACAACAGATCTTAAAAGCTATGAATTTTAACATCTCTAAAGAGATAACAGTTGTACCATCGATCTTAAAAATCAATTTTAACTATTTTTAAAACTGATTTTTGTAGTAGTGTGTAAAGAAGTGAATTTGATTTTTCCTTTTGTATTTTTCTCTCCTTAACATGCTTATGAAAAAAAATCAACAAAAAAGACCCTTAGTCTTCCATGTAGTTTAGATACCATTTTTGTTATAAGGGCCAAAAATATCTAAAAAATTTGTATGGACGTATTTAGTATTTGAAGAATTTTGCAAGGATCTAAAACATATATTTACATAAGGCTTAATAATTTTTAATTAAAGAGCAATATTGAAATCTTAAAAAGTGTAACATTTGTTTAATTTTTAATTAAAACTCACAAAGTTTCTATGATAAAAGAGTAACATTGTTTCTTTTTTAATGAAAAACCCACAAAGTGTTTAAGATAAAAGATTATCCTTTTTTTAACATTGTTTTAGTTTTTAATTAAAAACCCACAAGGTAAACAAAGAACTCGTTCCTTTGCAATGACTAAGGTTTTAATCATGGCTATTGTTCCTTTATTTTAATTTGGTATTTGATTATGTTGTACATGTGTATTATAACATATTTACATTGAGATTCAAGCATGTAATACGATATTTATTTCTATTATAAGGATTTCAACCATAATTTCAAAATCGAAATATTTTAACATATTCATGAGTTTTCAAATTAAAATATCCATAGTTTCTATTCTTTTGAATTTTAATTTATTAAATATCAACGTGGACACCCAGGCTGAAACCTTGATTTTCATGTTAAAACTACCATGATGGTAACATGCATAAGTTTTCATAACCTTACTCTAAGATCCATTCATAACATACACCTACATCAAAGGGAAAGAATTGATAGGGAAAAATTATTTGGAGTTATAGGGAAAGGGGTGACAGCACAGCAAGGTTTCCTTAAACTCTAGCATTTTGCTAACTGTAAGACTGAACAAAAGCAAGCATATCTATAAACTATAAATCACTACAAACCCTTTCTGTTCAGCTCAAAAGTCAAAACCTTCCTTGAAAGACGTTAATTCCAGTATTGTTTCTTTTTTTTGGTTAAATGTTAGTTTTGTTTAAATTCCAGGGAATCAAAAAATCATATTTTTCAAATTCATGGACTTAAACATTTTTGTCCACAATAAATTTAATAGTTTGTAATGATTTTTAATAATTTGTGGTAGTTTTACACTGTAGGAGCTAAAATATAAATTCAATTTATTGAATCTAAAAATTGTCACAAAATATCAATTAATTACATATTTGACTAAATAGAACAATATCTCAAAATTAAGTAATAAAAAATAATTTTTAAATTTTAGCAATAAATTAAAAACTTTCTCAAAAAAAGTTATTTAATTAAACAATTATTTATTTGGAAGTTCTTCATTGAAATGAGGTCCCTTCACCTTCCATATTTTTCTTATACTGTGATTAATGAGAAATTAATAATGGTGTATTATTTTTTTAAAATGTTAATGTTTAGTAAAATTTTAAAAAGTGATACCATAAAATGAGTTAACTACTTTTACAGTAATATTTATTTAAACAATGTTACAACATTATATATAGTGACCTTTATTTTTAGAAATGTTACTATAATATATAAAATTTATTTAGAGTAACATTTTTAATAAATGTAACTAAAAAAATATCACTAAAAGTACTAAATGTTCTAATGAATTAGGGTTGGTGTGCAGGTTCTAGTTGATACTTCCAATACTACTTGACATGATCTGATTCACTAGAGATAGTTCTACTGTTTATATTTGTTTTATTTAGACAAGTTGAGAGTTTGGATATGAATGTTTTATTTACATTTCTGTGTGAGTTTACTTAGATATGAATGCGGGATCAGCAGTTAAATAAAGATAAATTCGAGACTCTATATACTATGAATGCAAACCAGGAGTGTTTTGAACCATATACATTAAATATATACAATTGTAGAGTTTTAAGATTTGTTTTTTCATCCCATGTTATTTTGTGATGGTGTATTAGTGTCATCGATCCATCTTATTGGACAAATGTATATTTCTAGTTGTTAATTTGTTGTTAGTAAAAATCTTATTTATAATTTGATTAAAATGGGCTGTAGTCCCCAAATTAAAGAAAAAGGTTACATACGAAGAGACTCATTTCAGAAATTTCTTATAACCAAGTTTTTTGTTCTATTTATTCAATGTAGCTAAATGTTTGTAAGTGTCTGAAAGATTAAACAAAGTACATTCATGATATAATATATTCATATGGATTAACTAACTTTGGAAACCTTACTTCCTTGCATTTTTTAATTGGTTGGTTTAAATACAAACAAACACAGAACTTTTGTTTTGATGTGAAGCAAAATAATAAATAATAAATATTTAAAAAATAATAAATGTTAAATTGAAAAAACATTTGATATCATGGAAGTTTAATTTGGACATATTTAACACGGTAAAATATATTAGACCAGTAATTTTTTTTCTCAAATTACTAGGTTTATTATTTTATTTTTACTGAAAATTTTGAAAATTACTAGGTTTAAAGTTTTTTTTGTGATTTTTTTTGGGTCTGCAAAACACAATAAAGTTTTTTTTTTGGGTCTGTAAATAATGCAAAGTTCTATCTGATAAAAAACCTTGATAAATATCACACAAGATTAATGGGATTGTTATAGTGGAAATGATTATTATTTAATAGATATGTTTTTTTCAACTTCCAAATTTCTTACTACACATGTTCTACTTAATAAATAAATTTTAAATATATTTTTCCTTGTTTTAACAGGTTTTGACATCCCAAACAAACAATTAATATGTTTCTCATTATATAATTATAAAATAGTATAATACATTTTCTTTTTATTTTATTTCATAATAGATAATCCAAAATACATTTTTTTTCTTTTCTAGAAAATACAATTCAAAATAATATAATTATATTGTGCATTTAAATCTGGAAGTTTAAAACTCAAGGCACAAATTAGATAAATCCACTCACTGAACTAAAAAAAATATATAGCTGAGGAATAATGTCAAGGTAACGAGAACAACATGATGATATAACAAAGAGAAAGAGAAAGACAAGTGAAATTAATCTTCCTCATCACTTTCTTCTTAATATTTATCTCTTATTTGTCCATCTATATAATTTTATTTTCATTATTACGAATCATAGTTTATTACAAACAACAAGCAAATCATGCATGTTCTTCCTACAAGAAAAAACATGAACAACTCTTGAGAAAGAAATGATTATTGCTTGAATAATTTTTTTTTTACAATAAAGTATGACAAATAAATGTCTCTTACATGAATAAAACTTTTATCATTTTTTTTTCTTAACAAAGCATATATGTATTTCTTTTTTAATTCAAAAAAATTCTATCTAATATCTTTGGAACCAATTTTCATATGATTTGTAATTAGTTTATTCATTTGGACATTAATTAATTGCAACAATAAATCATGTGTTTAAACCTGTTTGTCATGTTTAAAATCTAAGATGGGAGATATTTATTATTAAATAATTGAATATACATGTATAAAAAGGCAACACTATGTTAATGTATATTGAAAAATTTGTAGTTTATCTAGTTTATTGTTTAATTAACCATTGTACCCAAGTTAATGTGAGAGATTTAATAAAGCACTGTCTATATTACAATGAATAAACATTAACTAAAGGAAAATTTAATTGATAAACTATCATTCAACCGTCATATCATGTTAATTAGTTTAAATAAAAAAATATAATAATAAGAGTTAAATATAAGTTTAGTCTAAGTGTGTTTTTTAAATATCTTATAAAATCTAGTATTTCTTTTTCATGTATTAAATTTGTTTTCTCAATTTTAATAACAACGGATAACCTCAATCATTCTTGTTCATAATAATTTGGGTTAGTCATATTTAGATTAGATTTTTTTTCATGTGCCTAGGTAACCTAAAAAAAATGAATTTTAATGGGTAGTTGAAAATAATAAACATTTTTAAACTAGAAATATGATTATTGATACATTATTTTAATTTAATTTAGTCAAAATTAGATTACATTTCCCATAGAAACTAAAAAAAATGAATTACAATGGCTACTTAAAAAATAATAAATATTTTTAAAATAAAAATATGATTATTGTTATATAGTTCCATTTAATTTTGATAAAGCAACTTGAAAATCTTTCCCCTCAAATGAACAAAAATTCCCACCAGACTTTAAGTAAAGTAAAAAAAAAAATGATGGTATTCGCCATAGGAGCCTTTAAAGCCCCTGGTCGGACGGTTTTAAGTCTATCTTATACCAGAAGTGCTGGAAAATAGTATAAGGAGATTTACATCCATCATTTTGCTGGTGAACTTCATAATTATTGAAAATAATAAATTTAATGATTTTGGTCACACCCATTTTATTTGTTCAAATTATGCTAGTGGACCCATTATCATTGGAAATGATCAATTATTTAAATATGAAGAACTCTTTTTCTATAACAATATGAAATTACGTTTGGTATGCATACTAAAGGGAGAACCTAAATAATGTCGTTAAAATTAATATATATATATATAAAACACAAAATTTGAATAAAAAAATATCACAAACCAACAGATAAATATTTTTAATGTTAGTAAGGTTGACTGTTGTAACTTATATCTTTAATATTTGAATGTGATCCTTGCATGATTATAGGTAGGCACTATTTTACATATTTGATTTAATTTTTTTAATCTATATTAAAATTAATTTCACCATACGAATCATGAATTATTGATTTCGTCACCTAGAATTTGCATATACCAGAGCAACAAATCAAAATAGCTTCAAGCTATGGTGCCCAACTCTGACCTAGTGGCTTCTACATCTTGGTTTTCAGAATCTTAAAAAAAATCCAGCAGACTTCTACTTTTGAATGAGCAAATAAAATATTTTATAGGAAATGGAGATGATTTGCATATTTTCTCTTTGGGTTCTTACACTATTTTTGTCTCAACTCAACTATACTTCACATCTTGGTCTCATAAAACTTTTTCATGTTCATTATATTACCAAAACTCTCATAGTGTTGGTAAATTTTCTCATAAAAATCATGGCTAATATGAATTTCACTCTCTAAATGTGCGTTGTCAATTCTAAGGATTGTAATGAAATCATAAATAATATCATAATTACAGACAGCTCTCAAAATCTAATGTAAAAACTCAAAATCTAATTTAAAAGTTTATTCATATAGTTAATGTTACTTTTGCACTCAACAGCTTGTCATTCTAGTTTTTTATAATTGAAGTGTATCACTTGTATAAATGACTCAGTCAAGTACATGAAGGAGCTAGACTAACATACTTGATGCAAAATTATTTCTTTTGCATGGTGGTCTCTAGTTGCAAAATAAATAAGTCGATTCAGATCTACTTGAAATCCTACATTTGCCAACTTTGAGGTTGGCCCCTGCAATTTATAATTGTTAAATATCCTAACTTTGTTATGAGATTAAAAAAGTTTGACCATTCATGACATCTAGTGTCCCATTGAACTATTGTGAAAATTAACAATAGTTAGGTATATGGGTGTGTTCACAGGGTTCATTAGTTCAGTTGTAAATGAATAGGAATAAGTTTTAATAAGGTAACATTTTTATTTTTAATATTAAATAAAATATCATGATATTTATAATATTAAACTTAGTAGGTATTATAAATCATACATATTTCATGAATTATAAATCTTATACAATAAGTCATAACATAGAAAAAATTAATACAAATTATAAAGGTAATTATGAATAAGAAAGATATTTACTAAATTCACCACCTTATTATCATGTTATTAAGTTAACATCTTCTTTCATTAAGTGCACCATAATTTACTATATATCATAACATACAACCTCTTTGTGTCTTCAGAAAGATCCGAAAAAGTTTAAAACAATAGTCCCTTTGTATATAAAAAAAATATACATGTGAATCAGTCAAACCGGTTCAATGGGTGTTGCCACCTTAACCAATTTTCTATCCATTTAATTTATGATAATTTTGTAATTCAATCCGGTTTTTTAAAAAAATGTTGTAATAGGAATTTATTTTCAAAATAAGAAAATATGGATTATAAATTCTTAAAATGGAAAAATCCCTTAGTTATCACATTGAAAAAACAAAAAATTATGTAGAAATACGACTTAATTTCTCTCCTTCCTCCTAACATTTTATCATACCCATAAATAAATGTGATAATATATATAATATGAATTTGGGTAAAACTATTTATTTGGAAAGTGATTATTTTAATTAAACAAATAGTTTTTATATTTAATGTGTTTCACTAAATTGTTTCTAATTAAAATGGTAATATTTTGTTTATTATAAGAAAAAATCTTATCTATCTATTTAAAAAAAATTCCTATTATTTTTTAAAGTTTAAAAAATTATCATTTAAGTGTTTTTTATGGATTATTTTAAGGATAAATTCTAACACCTTAGTTTCATTAAGTAATAAAACAACATTTTCCATAAGATATAAAGACGATATGGATAATAGTATATATTTTTTTCATAGCTTCAAGACAAAATCATACATTTGAGAAGTAAATGGCGAAACCTATTGAAGAAAAGAATTGGATAACGACCATAGGTATCAATGAAATATAATATCATAATCACATGTTACTTTACTTTAAATAATAAGATAAGATATAAATTTATAGTCTATAATTAATAAATTATAGAAAGACTATAATGTAGATTTTGGCGAGAAAACTAAAATTACTTATATTTCCAAACTCAGTTATTTACATATTTTAATAATGTATAATTATATCTGTTAAAATATTGATTTTAATAAAATTTATAATCATCTAATGAAAAAAAATGTTTCTATGCAAAAAATATAATAAATTATAAAAATTTGATTAATAATCACCTATCAAATATAATTTTAGAATTAAATATTACTTCAAATAAAAAGAGAGAAAATTTATTATATAAGAAAAGTTAGATAAAATTTATATTATATTATTAATAATTTATTATAAAAAAGGCTATGTATAATTAATGTCCTTAATTTAAGTGGAAAAACTTAAATTACATATTTACCCCACCTCAATTAGTTATATTTACAAAGAGAGAGAAAAATAAAAGAGAAAAACAGTTATACACACTAAAAGTTTTACATTGACATTAAGTTTATTAACTTTATCTATTAATATTTTAAAATTATATAAATGAAAGGTTGTAATTAAATTTTAATATACAACTATTTAAAATTTTATATACAAGTATTTAAAATAAAAGTATTTCTTAAATTCGCTAAGTTTATAAATAAATATTTAAGTTTGGTCAAATTAATGATGAGTTATAATTGAATTAGTTATAAATATATATTGTTAATAGATTACTAAAGTTAAT
This sequence comes from Psophocarpus tetragonolobus, assembly GCA_037954015.1. Classification (NCBI taxonomy): domain Eukaryota; kingdom Viridiplantae; phylum Streptophyta; class Magnoliopsida; order Fabales; family Fabaceae; genus Psophocarpus; species Psophocarpus tetragonolobus. The sequence continues at coordinate 44,464,549 of CM075690.1, read as the reverse complement.
ATATAAACTCATTAATATCATATTTGTAACTATTATTTTAAAAAATAAAAGCTATCATGACATTTGACTTTGTAACATAATGTATTAAACAATGTCTAGTGACATAAGTAACAATTAAATAACTTTTAAGACTAATACTTTTGTGTTTAGAGGGTGTAGCATGTAGATTTTAAAAGTAAGTTTCTCTGATTTAAATATTCTTTAAATATTTTAAAAAAAATTTATATGCATTTTGATATAACTAATAAATTATTTTCTAATCATAATTTATATGATGGTTATATATATTTTACTTGTTTAATTTATAATATATAAGTATAACTAATACAATATTTACTATTTTTTATTTAATTTTAAGTAATAAATAATCATAATTATATATGAATAAAATAAAAAATGATGTTGGTATTGTTAAAACTGTTATATTTTAATTATTTAAATTAATTCATATCAAATATATATTAGTTATAAATTTTTTTAAGAACATTTTAATAAAGATAATAGTTACATATTTTTTTATAGAGTTTACACTGACATTACTTTTCATTTATGTGACTTTTAAAATAGTAATGAGTAAAGTCAACAAATCTACCATGAATGAAGAGTTGTGACAATGTATACCAATTAAACTCTTTTTTATAAGGATTATATTTTGATTGCAACATTTACCACAAAAATATATTTTGATGGAAAGATAAAAATTATTATAGATTATTTTAGTTGTAAAATATAAAACTTTAATTGAATTTTTGTTTTATACATCAATATTTTCTTTCTTTTTTTCAATATTATTATCATTATAGTTTAATGTAGATTACTATCATTTATTCATTTTTAGTACATTTTGATTTTGATTAAATAGTGTAGTTAACTACAGCTTGTTTTCTAGTTCACTGCAGCTTGTTTTGAGCTTGATCAATACAGTAATCTGTCCCTATTTCTGTCATTTGTTTAGAAATTGCTTCATCTCTTTAAAAGGCAAAATGATTTGTGATGGGATTGTAAAAAAAAAGGAAACAAAAACTCAAACAATCCTCCAAAATCTATGGTTAAAAGTTTATTAGCTTAGTCTTAGTCTCTTTAAAAACAAAAATGACTTGGAAGGAGTCTATGACCAGCAGTAGGTAACAAAAATTTTAGTGTACGAGTGTGTATATGTGTGTCTATCTCCCAAGATGAAGAATAGCAACAATAAGCAAGAGTGGTATTTAAAATTCTACAGGTCAAATCTTACACTCTCATATTATTACAGTAAGAGCAGAAAGATTGACTCAAAGGATCTTATGTAGAAGTTTTTGGAATAAAAAAATATGCATAAGTCATCTTATCTTGTGAAAAAAAAATTAAAATTTTTAGTCATGTAGTAGACATTGTTTGTTTCTCATGCTTGTTTTGTTGTGAAAGAGATAAAATAAAAGCTTTACTCATGTAAAAGACATTTGTTTGTCAAGAGTTGTTTAGATATTTTCACATTAAACTCATGTACAACGAATATACATGATTTATGTGTTGTTTGTAATAAACTAAGCATGATCGAAATAATGAAAATATAATAATTGGAAACAATGTTATTAGAATTGTAATTTCTAAATTATCATCTTACCTTTCTTAATGTTTTCTAACAAGTGGTCTTATTTAACAATATAGAAAATGGACAAATAAGAGACAATAGGTAAGATTGAAAAGTATCTTAATGATCTAGATGATCAGATAGGAAGACAGATTAAGTAGGAAGAGTCTCAGAATGAAAGTATTCCTCTTACCCAAATAAATTATATGAAACATGTAAACTTACGGATGACCAAAGTTAATGATAGGGTAATAAATATTGAACAAATGAAGATTAACCTAAACAATTAAATACCTAGTCACTTGTGTTTGCATGATAAACAAGCTGAGTTGGACCAAACTAAAAAATATATACCTGGGAACATAGTCAAATCATAGAATAAACATGATGAACATAATAATGAAGAGAAAGATAAAGAGTTAGAGGAAAACAAAGAGAAGTGGAATTTTAATCTTCATCTTCATCTCTAATTTATATTCATCCAGGTGATTTAATTTTAATATTTCAGTCATGCTTAGTTTATTTTAAAAAACACACAAATTATGCATGTTCCTCCTATGACTTTAATGTGAAAAAACATCAACAACTCATGGGAAACAAATGTTTGTTACATGAGTAATTTTTTTTTTCACAATAAAACATGATAAACAAATTGTTTATTAAATGAATAAAAGTTTTTTCCTCTCAACAAAGCATGACTCATGGATATTAATTTTTTTTTAATTTGAAAAACTTCTACTAGATGTTTGGAGCTAATTCTTATATGACTTTAATGACTTGTACTTGATTTATTCTTTTGGACTTTAATTAATTGAAACAATGAGACTAAATTGTGTTTAAGACATGTTTAACATCTAAAACTGGAAAAATTATTAAAGAATTTAACATACATGTATGGTACAACTAGGTTAATATACTTATCTTCTATACACAAATTTGTAATTCATTAAATTTATTGGTTTAAGTAGATAACAATTGCATCTAGGTTAATGTGAACAATTTAATGAAGCACTCGTTGTGTACATTACAATAAATAAAACTTAACAAGAAATTTTAGTTGGTAAACTCTCACTCAATGATTTTAGCAATTAACAAATCAAGATGATTAAAATAAGAGTGGAATCTTTATGATTATATGGTAATATCATGTTAATTAGTTTAGAATTAACAACACGAAAAAAAGAATAACAATAAAAGACTTAAATATAAGTTTAGTTCAAGTTTATGCTTTTCAAAGATCTGTTGCAAAATTTTACTACAATCTTGCATATCAAGAATCCCATCACTAGGACCATGACTCTATGAGGATAGAGGATGATATAGCTTAGATAGAGCAACCTAGACCTAAACTCTTGCTTGAAGTGAAGACATTAGATCATAATCCATGTTAGGCGTTGCTTGTAAATATTTGATTGTATTTGTCATTTTATTTGGGTCATGTATTTTGGTCATTTCTTTCTTTAGTTTAGAGCATAGATGTGTCATTAGTTAGAATGCGGAGTGCATGTTAGTAGGTAAGCTAAGATAGGCTTGGATGTCTAGTTATTCCCACACCCCTTAATTTGTTTTTGCATCCCTTCTTGCACTCACAAAGCAGGACCAATATATGGACCCCATGTTGTTGTATAATATTATTTATATTTTTAAAATAATTTTATTTATTTAATTATAACTTAAAGAAGCAGTATATATTTTATTTTATTTTATTTATTTAGTTATAACAAGAGTATTAAATCTTATTTGTTTTACAGTTAGTTATAACAACTAATATTGCAATTATATAAATTTTAATTATATTTTGAAAACGGTGTGTAATTACTTAACAATTTGAGAAATTTGTTGTGATCGCTAACCTCCCTCTTTTATGGCTATTGCATAGGAGCATGAAGTTACTTACAAGCAACTTTATTTATTTTTTCCTTTCTAAGAAGAGAATCTGTTTTTTTATTCTATTCTGTAAGTTACTATCATCCTCAAATGCCCATTGTTGTGCTAACTTAGTATTTTTGGCTGACAAGAGTTTGTTAAATGTTAAGGGATTTTTTGTGTCATACAAATAAATCCTTAAGGACAGTGTCTCTAACACATGTCTGAGACTTATTGTTTATCTTTGGATGCATTGTTGTTAAATCTTTTCCAATATTCCTAGGGATTTAATGTTCCTTATAAATTTTCATGAATTTCATTTGATAAGTCTTGCTCCTTGTTCGAACCACAACTCATTATTCCATACCATTCTTCACTCTCTACTTGTGTAACCTAGCTACTAAAAGTTTTATCACACTTGGTGACATACTTGAAATTGAACGATTGGCTTCACTACATTTCATTGATTTCAATCCTTCAAAGGAAGCATACCATTACTATTGTGAGTGGGTGACAAACACTAATATGATGGAGAGGTAGAACTACTTATGATATTGTTTGGTTCATGTGATAATAATGGATTCCCAAAGTTACGCATATGCATGCAACGTGATAATTTGATTCGCAATGTGAGTCAGGTCTCATTTTTTTGTATTATTGGTTATGATATGATTCAATTATCTATTCGAATCAATGTGATTTTCTTTGTTTTACTCCTTTTAAAGTATGATCCTTAAAAAAATTGAAACTATATTTATTAAATCAATAATATTATTCAAGTTTGTTACGAGACTTTTTGATTAAAAGTTTGAGTAAATCACATATTAACAAAAATAATATCTATTATAAAGATTGGGAATTTTCTAAAGGCCAAATTTCATTGATGTGGATAGTATTTTCGTCTGCTAATTGTAGACTTGACAATGTGATTGCTTAAAGCTTTATTATAATCATGAGATAAAATATGAATTGCATGCAATGTGCATATATAAAAATATATATATATATATATATATATATATATATATATGTGTGTGTGTATTAGGGCATATAGTCAAGTTTTTTTACATGTAACTTTTCAACAAGTAAATAGTGTGATCTTACTCATTGACTCTGCAGTAAGAATTTGGAATTAAATATATATTTTTGTTACTTTTTGAAAAACATTGGAAGATAAAATGCATTAGAATTCTCTCACGTGACCATGTCACCATGTTAACCTCATAGAGGTGTATGAAATAAGCCTTGAAAAATTTTTTTAGTTAAAAAGATAATTGGCAAAAGATTATTTATTTGAATACTTTTCTTGGTTTCTCAAGAGAAAAATTTTGTGTTCATATATATTATGAGACCAATATCTTTACGGATTCTCTTGATATACTTTTATATATGAATCTTTATATTTTCTTTATAAGTAATTATCATTTCTGACATAGAGTTATGAGAACTATGTGAATTATTAAAAAGGAAAAAGTATGAGAACTATGTGGATTATTAAAAAGTAACTTTTTTATGTCTATGAATTCTCTTGATATACTTTGACATATTACAAATTTGTGTAACATAAAATACTTAAGAGATACTATAGATAGTAGTTATGGGGTATAATAGATTTTTCATTTTATCAATAGATACGATATTTATTGAATTTTCAATCCAAATTAAACTACACAAAATCCACAATAGTTGTATTATTACACTTCATTGTGTTAGAAATACTTTATCAACCTCAAAACTATAATTAAATTTGAGTATTTTACTCTAGAGATGGTTAATTAAGAACCTTTGTGGTTAAAAATAAACCACTTAAGCAAATATTCCTTGGAATGTATATATACATAATTTGAGAATGATGGCTCCACCTTCTCCATGGTGTCACCAATTCTTCTCCAAGATGAAATGTTGAAATGGATCTTCTTCAAGGGCTGAAATAGGTGTGAAAATGGAGCTTATGATGGGTGAAAGTGGTTCATGAAAAATGGAGACAAAAGAATGGTGTTTTGGGTGGTGGTGGTTGGATGGTGTCTCTTTGACTAGCTCACTTCACTTAGAAAGGGTAAAGGCCAATCCTAGGGAGGCCCAAGCTCCTTCTAAGGTAGAGAGGAGAGGAAGGGAGCCAAGAGATCCCTAAATGACTAAGGAAAAGGAATGATGAGGAAAACTCTCTCAAATATCCAATATATCCAAAAGTGACTACATGTAGTCTAACCTAGGGTATTTAAAGAGAGGGTAGGAGACCTCTAGGCCATTTGGACGAAAATTTGAGAGCTAAATGCCTCTCAAATGAACCCTAAATGGACCTCAAATGAAATGTAGGTCCTTCCCCCCTAAATGACTAAAATACCCTTGTGTCTAGAAAATGAAACAAATGGACTTTTGACCTCATAAGTCAAGGTTTAAGTCCCAAAATAAATCCTAAACTAATTTGCCCCATAATACAAAGGCTAAATAAAAATACACAATGAAATCCTAGGTGATTAAGGTTCCCCAAAATACAAGGGGAAAATAAGGAAAACAAGCAAAACACTAGGTAGATGCACCAAAGTCCACACATGTGATCATTAATGCTCTTGGTGTAGTATGACCTTCCTCTTCTTCTATTCTTCTTGCCATGGACCTTGTGATGGGTCCTGTTTGATGCCCCAAGGATGGCCCTCCATCATGCCCTCCTTCTTGAGAAGGATTTGACCTGAAATCTTCAAGCTCATCCATGTCATTAGCTCCTAGGAAAGGTGTAAGATTACAAACATTAAAAGAGGAACTAATTCCATAATCAGAGGGAAGGTCTAGGATGTAGGCTTTATCTTTAATTTTCTTAAGAACTTGGAAAGGACCATCTCCCCTAGGACTTAGTTTGGACTTCCTTTGAGTAGGGAATCTATCCTTCCTCAAGTGAAGCCAAACCCAATCCCCAACTTCAAAGGTTACCTTTTTCCTTCCTTTGTTGTTGTACTTGGCATATTTTTGAGTTTGATTGTCAATTTGACTCTTGACCTTTTCATGATATTTCTTTATAAAGTCAGCTCTAGATACTCCCTCTTTGTGATACAAGGAAGTAGAATTAGGGAGTGGAAGCAAATCTATAGGAGTAAGAGAATTAAAGCCATATACAACCTCAAAAAGGGACAAACTAGTAGTCTTGCGGACCACCCTGTTGTAGGCAAACTCTCTGTGGGGAAGACATTCATCCCAAGTTTTCTTATTCCCTTTTAAAATTGCCCTTAACAATGTGGATAGGGACCTATTCACTACCTCAGTTTGCCCATCCGTTTGTGGGTGGCAAGTAGTAGAATAGACAAGCTTTGTTCCTAGTTTTTGCCAAAGAATTTTCCAAAAATGACTTAGAAACTTAGCATCCCTATTAGAAACAATAGTCTTAGGTAGACCATGCAAATGGACCACTTCCTTAAAGAAAAGCTTAGCCTTAAAGAAAAGCTTAGCAATCTAGCTAGCATCATCCACTTTGTGGCATGGTATTAAATGAGCCATCTTGCTAAAACGATCCACAACCACAAAGATAGAATCAAATACCCTTTGAGTCCTTGGAAGACCAAGCATAAAATCCATACTAATATCAACCCAAGGGGCTAGCTACAGGGAGAGGAGTGTAGAGTCCATGAGCCACCACTCTTGATTTTGCTTGAAGACAAGTGATACGCTTGGAGCAATAAAATTTAGATTTTAGAAGACTAAGGGTTTTATCAACCCCAAAATGGCCCATGAGTTCTCCCTCATGACTTTCCTTTACCAAAAGTTTTCTAATGGATCCTTGAGGTATGCAAAGTTTTCCCATTCTAAAAAGGTACCCCTCAAGGATGTAGAACCCATCAAAAGGCTTTTGGAGGCATTTGGTGAAAGTGGATTGGAAATCTTGATCCACTTCATACAAATCCTTTATATTATCAAATCCAAGAATTTGGGAACCCAAAGAAAAGAGCAAGGAGTGCCTTCTAGACAAGGCATCCGCCACCACATTACACTTTCTCTTCTTGTATTTGATAATTTAAGGGAATTGCTCAAGATATTCAACCCACTTAGCATGTCTTTTATTTAAATTCCCTTGCCCTCTAATGTACTTAAGTGACTCATGATCAGTATGTATGATGAATTCCCTAGTCACTAAGTAATGCTCCCAAACTTGGAGGGCTCTAATAAGGGCATGAAGCTCCTTGTCATAGGTGGGATAATTCAAGGTGGCCCATGAAGTTTTTCACTAAAGTAAGCAATGGGGTGGCCTCCTTGAAGTAAAACGACACCTATGCCAAGACCGGATGCATCACATTCTAGCTCAAAGGTTTGTTCAAAATTTGGAAGGGCTAGAATAGGTACATTGGTGAGCTTTTCCTTAAACACATTAAAAGCTTTTCCTTGAGCTTCACCCTAAATGAAAGGTACATCCTTGTTAACAAGCTCATTAAGAGGGGATGCAAGTGTAGAGAAGTCTTTCACAAATCTTCTATAAAAACTTGCTAAACCATGAAAACTTCTAATATCTGCAACAATTTTTGGGGTAGGCCAATCTTGGATAGCCTTGATTTTCTCGAGATCAACTTTTACTCCTTCTTTGCCAACTATGAAACCTAAGAAATTTACATTTTTCTTGAAAAAGGTACATTTCTCCAAGTTGGCATAGAGGTGGTTGTCCCTAAGAATCTTTAAAACCTCACTTAGATGCCCAAGATGCTCATCTAAGGACTTGTTATAGATCAAGATGTCATCAAAATAGACGACCACAAACTTCCCTATGCAATTCTTAAGTACATGATTCATTAGACGCATGAAAGTGCTAGGGGCATTGGTGAGACCAAATGGCATCACTAACCACTCATACAAACCAAACTTGGTCTTAAAAGCGGTTTTCCGCTCATCATCCTTTTTAATCCTTATTTGGTGATAACCAATCTTAAGATCAATCTTGGAAAATATAATGGCCCCATGTAACTCATCCAACATGTCATCTAGCCTAGGGATTGGGTGCCTATATTTTATGGTGATGTTATTAATAGCTCTACAATCAGTACACATCCTTCATTTTCCATCTTTCTTAGGCACTAAAAGAACAGGAACAGCACAAGGGCTAAGGCTCTTTTGAACCAACCCTTCTTCAACAAATCTTGAACTTGAGTTTCTACTTCTTTGGTCTCTTGGGGGTTAGTCCTATAGGCAGGCCTATTTGGAAGGCTTGCCCCCGGATGAGGTCAATTTGATGTTCTATCCCTCTTAAAGGTGGAAGTCTACTTGGAACCTCTTGAGGAAATACATCATCAAATTCTTTTAAAAGATTATGGAACTCTTGAGGTAAAGACTCAACTTCATGATTAGTGGCAATGAGTGTCTCTTTGAAGTATAGAAGGTATAAGGGTTGTTCAAGCAAGAGTGTTTTCTTGATATCATTCTTAAGTGATAAATGACTCTTGTGAACAACATTTTTAGAGGAGACACCTTCCTCTAAACTTGATACCTTTTCTTCCTTTACTTTGGCCTTAGAAAGACCCTTTTTATCTTTTTTTTTTTTAATTTTTGTTTTCTTTCTTTTTGGTCTTCGTCTCTCCTAGCTTTCATTTTGAGTTGGTCCTCACACCCTTGAGAAGGTGTTAGAGGGCACAACACAAATTTCTTGCCTAAGTGTTGGAAACTTATTTTATTGGTAAGGCCATCATGCATGGTTTTTATTATCAAATTGCCAAGGCCTTCCAAGCAACACATGACTAGCTTCCAAAGGCACAACATCACCTAAAACTCCATCTTTGTATTTGCCAATGGAAATTGGTACAAGTGCTTGTTGGTTAACCATAATACCTTCATCCTCATGAATCCATTGCAATTGATAAGGTCTAGGATGTGGTTTTGTGGATAAGGCTAGCTTTTCAACCAATCTAGTACTACAACAATTACAACTAGATCCACTATCCACAATGAGAGAACAAGTGCTTTCTAAAATTTTGCATCTTGTATGAAACAAGTTCTCTCTTTGTGATTGGTCAATCTCACTAGTTTGTTTGTTAAGAAGTCTCCTTACCATAATTAAGTCTCCATCACAAGGTAAGGTCTCTTCCATGGAATCCATGGCTTCATCTTCACTACTTGAAGTAGAAGAAGAAGTAGCTTCATCAAGGCCACTATAGTGATCTTGGCCTCTTAAAATCATTGTTTTCTTTGTGGGCATTGAGAAGCAATATGACCCCTTCCAAGACACTTAAAGCACTTGATGTCACTTGACTTAGACTCATTAGAAGGTACTTTAGAAGAATATGCTTTTTTTTTCTTTATCTTTATCTTTTTCATCTTCTTTGGAGAGAGGTTTGGAAGAGGGACCCTCCTTCTTAAAATTCTTGGAATAAGATGGAGTGAAGTCTTTCTTGAAACTTTTTCTTTTAAGTTGGTGCTCCACTCTTGAACAAAGTTGAACAAGTTCATTAAAATCTCTATATGGCAAAAGTTCAACTTTGTCTCTTATTTCAAGATTAAGGACACTTTGGAACCTTGAGATGGCAGTCCTCTCTTCTTCCCTTATACCCGCCCTCATCATGAGTAACTCCATTTGTTGCCTATATTCTTCCACACTTAATGACCCTTGTTTCAACCTTTGAAGCTTATCCATAAGCTCACGGTCATAGTATGGAGGAATATACCTCTTTCTCAAGGCACTACGGAGTTCATTCCAATATTGAATTGGGGGCTCATGATTCACTCTCTTTTCTCTTTCTAAATAAGTCCACCAATACATGGCATGCCCTTGGAAGCTAAGGGTTGCCAAAGAAATCTTCCTCTCTTCACTTACCCCATGGCCAGAAAAAAGTTGTTCAACCTTCATTTTCTAATCCAAATATGCATCAACATTGTCCTTTCCAAAAAATGAAGGAAGGTTGACATTAGGTTCCTTATTGGAGGATTCTCTTTGCTTATGTGTTCTTGGGGGCCTTTGATAATAATTATCATTGTGATGACTACTATAAAGGCTAACACTTGGGGTTTTGGTATGATGATGATCACTATCCTCACTTTCACTCATAGAAACCCTTACCCCTTTGCCTTTTTGGGACCTAGATGGTTGGACTCTATGTTTTGAACCACTAGTTCGTACCCCCGTAAGTAACTTAGCAAGCATTTCTCTAATTTCCTCATTTTGTTTATCATGTTCCCTCTCCCTCTTCCTAAATTCTTCCTCCTTTTTTGCACTTTCTTCTTCTTTTCTTCTTATATACTCCCTAAGTTCTCTAAGTTCATCTCTAAGGCTAGCATTACTAGGGTGTGAGTTTTTACCATGGACACTTGAATGATCACTCATCTTTGATCTAGGAAAGATTTTCACAAAAGGTTTTCTTGAAAAGATTTTTTTCAAAGAGTGAGTGATAAAGGTTTTCACAAAGAGATTTTGGTGCTAGACTTATTACCTGGAGCGGTTAGGATTGCACTTTAAAAGGGAGGTGGACTACAAGGAGTCACATAATAACCAAGCCTCTTAGTAGTGGGAAACTTATCAACCTTTGCCCCTTTGTAAGCCTTACAAAAACAAATTTTGACACTACAAGTGTGTGATGTGCAACGGACCCTTAATAAGCACTTAGAAGTCTTCTAAACGAACATACAACAACCTAGAGCATGCAACTACAACAAAGTAAGTAAGGAAAGTAACAAAGGCATACAGTAGTTGAAATTCCTAAGGTGGAAACAGTCCAACCACTAAAACGAATTACACCTAAGCTATCACAAATCAAATGAGAGTTTAAATTGTCCAAATTACAACCCAAATGAACAAGAAAGGACCAAGTACAAATGGCCCCAATAAAAACAACAACAAAGAGCAAAAGAAAGGAGAAAAATTGGTACAAAAATCAAACAAGAATAAAAATAGAAAGATACTAGGCACAAATTTAAAATAAAAAAGAAAGAAACAAAATTGAAATTCTTCAAGCTTCCAACTTGGAGTTCCTTCACAAGTAACAAACTTGTTAGTCCTCTCTTTATAGTGTTTGCACTCCCACTATTTGGTGATTTTCTCCAAATCACTTTGGGACTTATGGCAACTTCCTCCAACTCAATCTCCTAAGATTCACAAGGTGAACCCAAGGTGATTCACCTACACCAAGCAAAGAAGCCAACCAAGAGAAAGAGAACCAAGAGGCCAAGAAATAAAAACTAAAAAAAGGAAAATTAAGAAGGCTAAACTCAAGCGATTAATTATGAGACAAGAATCAAAGAATGTGAAGAAAGACAAGCAAAAATTAAGGCACACAAGAAAGTTAAGCACTCAAAAGGAACTTAGAATGACTCTAGATTAGAATTTAAGTGTTTAATGTTCCTTGTCCTTAAAATTTCATGTCCAATGTCCAAACTCCAGCCAAGGTTTTGGTCATAAAATGGGTCCAATGATAGTCCAAAATAGTCCAATATGGTCAAAGTTCAAGTCCAAAGTCAAAGGGTAAAATGGTCCACAAGTTAGCAACAATTCCTTTTAATTTATTTTTTTTAACTTTCACTTCTTTTCACTCAAAATGTGTCCCACCAAGGAGGATCAGATTTGATTCTTTTTTTAACCTTATATGTTGCATGGATTTTACACTTGTGGTGTGTTAAAAGTGGGTACAAAAAGGTGGTAAATAAAAGTTGCTATTTTGGTGCAAGAAAGGTATCTTTTTGGGAAGTGTTTCTTGTCTTTTGCTCTCTTGTTTAGGTGCAATTTTTTTTCAGTTTTTTTCAGAATATATTCAGCCATATGACACTTTGTTTGACTTAGGATCATGAAATAAAAACAAGGAATGATGTAGTCATGCAAAAGGAAGGCTAGTCAAAAATGTGTAAGGCATTAATTACACACATAAGTCAAATAAGACATGGAGCATGCAAGAGTCAATTTTTACATGCAAATATGAGTCTCCTAAGGCTGACAAAAGGTTTGGCCGGCCAAGAATGTGAAAGAAAAAGCACCAGATTTTTTTCAAAGTTTCATGCATCTTGTGAGAGAAATATGCATATATTTGACTAGTTTTTGAAAAATAAGGAGGGAAACTTCAAACATGACACAACAAGGATTCAAACAAGATTAAAATGATGTCCATAGCATGTTCATCACAAACAAAAAAAAATGCAGCCATGGAAAAACAAAGGAAAGCTCTAAAAGAATAACCTTTTGAGAAAAACTCAAAGAACACTAAGAAGGCTCATGAATGATGATGGACCACACAAAAAAAAAGAGACAACTTTTAAACACAATATTTAGACAAAATACTCAAGACAAAGGAGAAGACATAAACATGAAAAGAAACATATTTTTGAAGACAAAGAAAAAAAAAGAATGGAGAAGAAAACTAGTTACCCTTGAAGACCACCTTAGCTCTAATACCACATGATGGCTCCACCTTCTCCATGGTGTCACCAACTCTTCTCCAAGATGAAATGTTGAAATGGATCTTCTTCAAGGGATGAAATAGGTGTGAAAATGGAGCTTATGATGGGTGAAAGTGGTTCATGAAAATGGAGACAAAAGAATGGTGTTTTGGGTGGTGGTGGTTGGATGGTGTCTCTTTGGCTAGCTCACTTCACTTGGAGAGGGTGAAGGCCAATCCTAGGGAGGCCCAAGCTCCTTCTAAGGTAGAGAGGAGAGGAAGGGGGCCAAGAGATCCCTAAATGACTAAGGAAGAGGAATGATGAGGAAAACTCTCTCAAATATCCAATATATCCAAAAGTGACTACATGTAGTCTAACCTAGGGTATTTAAAGAGAGGTGGGAGGCCTCTAGGCCATTTGCACGAAAATTTGAGAGCTAAATACCTCTCAAATGAACCCTAAATGGACCTCAAATGAAATGTAGGTCCCTCCCCCCTAAATGACTAAAATACCCTTGTGTCTAGAAAATGAAAGAACTGGACTTTTGACCTCACAAGTCGAGGTTTAAGTCCCAAAATAAATCCTAAACTAATTTGCACCATAATACAAAGGCTAAATAAAAATACACAATGAAATCCTAAGTGATTAAGGTTCCCCAAAATACAAGGGGAAAATAAGGAAAACAAGCAAAACACTAGGTAGATGCACCAAAGTCCACACATGTGATCATCAATGCTCTTGGTGTAGTATAACCTTCCTCTTCTTCTATTCTTCTTGCCATGGACCTTGTGATGGGTCATATTTGATGCCCCAAGGATGGTCCTCCATCAGAAAAATAACATGTGCTAGAGTAATTGTTTAAAAGATATATATAATTTTTTCTAAAGTCGGATCCTTTTGACTTAAAGACCTAGGAAATAAGAGAAGTTTATATATATAATATTGATAGGAATGACACTTAAACCAATTTGAGATTAGCATTCATGCTAACTCAACCATAATGATAACCCAACCTTTGTAGTTGGTGATCCCATAAAAAAGGTTTATATGGGTAAAAGCAAGTCACTAGTCTACTAGCACAATTTATTTTGTTTCTTCCTATTATGTGAGGTATGTTATACTACATTAATGAGAGGGTAAGTTTAAAAGGTTTTAATGAATTTCATATCCCTTATGGGTGGTGCAGGAATTATATCATACACTTGATGAAATCACCTATACAAGTGTCAAGTGGGGTTGCTTGTATCAGATTTCACATAATCTCAAGAGTACTCATGAATTATCAGGCACACACATGGCCTATTAGTGCATGCCAAAATGGTATTAACAATGGGAATTGTGAGAGTGTAATGTGATTGATAAATCGCTAATATACACCAAAGTAGTTTGATTCATAAAATTTACTTCACTAACTCACTTGTATACTATGTTCTATCATTCTAGCTTTGATTCATAGTCCAAAAGAGACAAAACTCGATGCATTTACACTCATGTAAATTGAGAAATTTATTATATATTTATTTTAAAGTTATTTTATAATAGTTTTAAAATATATGAGGAATGTTGGATAACATTATTTATATTTTAAAAGATTATTTTATCTATTTAATTGTAAATGAAATAATTAGTATTTATTTTTTTTTATTTAGTTATAACAAGAGTATTAAATTTATTTGTTTTACAATTAGTTATAACAACTAATGTTGCAATTATATTTTGAAAACTGTGGGCAAAGTAGGTACACATTACTTAGAAAATTTGAGAGATTTGTTGTGACAACTAGCCTCTCTCTTTTGTGAACATTGCATAATAAATGGGAAATGAAGAGCATGAAGCAAACCTGCATTACTTCCAAGTAACTACAACTTTACTTTTTTTTTCTTTTAAAAAATATCTTATTTCTATTTGGTGAGTGACTATCATTTTTGGTATCTAGACAAAATCTATTTTTATATTCTCATTCTACTGCTACCTTAGTCTTTTTGCTTAAAAAGAATCTAATACATTGTAGAGAATTTTTGTGTGATACAAATAAATCTTCAAGGACAATATGTTTAACATATATCTCATACTTGTTATTTATCTTTGGATGTATTATTGCTAAAAGTTTTCCAGCACATGTTCCAGATTAGATGCGCTAGATGGGAGAAGATTGGGTAGTTTCGTGCCTAGTTAACCTCGTTTAGCTTCCCCAATCCAAACCACCTTGACCCTTCCTCTCACTCCAATAAATACCCACCTCTCCTCGTTGTATCCTTACACTTGAGAGAATATATTTAAAGTGAGCAACTTGAAAATAGATGTGTCAATTATGTTGGTTAACTAGGTCGAGTAATCTTTATTCATGTACTTGAATCAATCTATTTTACTGTGTTCATCCATAATCTAGTAAAGTGAGCAATTGAAAATCTTCCCACTCAAATTTATTGTGTTCATCCATCATTTCACCTATTCCAATTATCTTGGTGAACTCGATCATCATTGAAGATGATAAATTATATGATGAATGAGGTTGTTCTATTTTCATTTCTTTCAGATTATGCTGTGAACATGGTCATTATCAGAAATGATAAATTATTGAAAGATTAAGGAACTCTTTTCCTATAGGAGTATGAAATTAAGCTTGTTATGCATACCAAAGTAAAAACATAAAAAATGTAATACAATTAATAAATCTAGAAAACAAAAAACTTAGTAGAAAATATGACAAACCAAGAAAGTAATTATAATTAATGCAATTACACATTCATTCATAAAGATTAGCTCTGCTTATCTGTTTCATATGAATCAGAGTTGAATGTTGGCTGCTACCAAGCATAATTTTTAATGTTAGCAGTGTCTCAAATAAGAATATTGTAACTTAGTTTAATATTTGACTGTGATTTTTGCATCATCATAAAATAGATGCTTAGGTGAGCCACTAATCTACATATTTGATTCAACTTTTTCTCATGTATATTAAAACTAATTTCACCATAGGAATTATTGAAAACAAACAATAACTATATTGAAAGCAAACAAATAATATTAATATAAATGAATGTG
This sequence comes from Psophocarpus tetragonolobus, assembly GCA_037954015.1. Lineage (NCBI taxonomy): Eukaryota > Viridiplantae > Streptophyta > Magnoliopsida > Fabales > Fabaceae > Psophocarpus > Psophocarpus tetragonolobus. The sequence continues at coordinate 44,448,741 of CM075690.1, read as the reverse complement.
CCTTTTTTAGTACGTTGTCTTCCTTACTACTTAAATCCAAGTTTATATGTTGAGTCTTGTAAAAATAAACCAAAGAAACACTTCCTTCTTGAAAGAATTTGTATATTGAATGTTGTAAAAAAAAAAAGAAACACTAATTATATAGACACATTAAAACACATAATATATAAACATTTAATTAATTATGTAGTCATCAATTGTTTATTATAAATAAATGACTAAACAAATAACAATTTAACCATTACACCAAAATCTGCCTTGGCAACCTCCCACTCTCTATATCATTCTCTAACTTAATTGTTGCTTAATATAAACATATACATGCATAAGTAGACTATGATCCGATGAAATGGGTTAGACAATAAATTAAGATCCATAAAGAACTAAGCCTAAATAGGTAGACTTGATAGACTTGTAGGATCAAGTCAGGTTTAAGAAACCTAGACACATGTAGAACCGAACCTATTTGAGTATGACATTATTTCAATATTTTTTATTTGGAACTTATATAAATTTTATAAGAAAAATAAAAAGAAAAATAGATCTATTTAGGCTTACGTGATAGGTCACTAAGTTTGGCTAGACCATTAACATGGAACCCATATTCAATATGAGCTCGCCTGGCCTAACCCATTTTTTGAACTTGTCTGAGGGGTCAGGTTAGGTGACCCATCTTGCCATTTGTATTCATACCTAAGATAGTTTACATTATACATCACACTTTTCATAGAAGAAAATAGGTTCAATTTCTTGGCAACTTGTATCTCTAATAAAATTTTATTGTTGCTTATTAATTAATTTTGGACACCAAATTATGGAAAAAATCTACAATAAAATTTGTTTGTTTTGTAGGCGATAGGTTGAACCTGACATGGCGCTAGGGCTCACTTATTTTGTAGCAAATCCTAAATTTCCTCAAAATAGTGTCTAGTAAGGGATCCAAATTTCCTGCAGTCAATTTCTGACAGTAGGGACACATAGTCACAATTCAACGGTTAAGATTTTTGTATGTTATATTTTTAATTATAAAATTTATTATTGTGATTGAAATTTTATACAATCACATAGTTAACTGCAATGAATCCATTTCCGTCTGATAAGTATATAAACCAACCATGTCATACGACATTGTTATGCTACTATAGATTTAACCCTTAATACCAAGCATCTAATTCCAACAATGGAGATCGTCCACCTTATTCTCAATGATGGAATAAATACTCTTATTTCAACTGCCAAATGTGTCTTCTACTTCCTAGTAATCTGGTATTCCCCGTGGCAATGTCAATACCAGAACAACAAACAAAATCGCACTAAGTACTGGTAACCAACTCTGACCTAGTGGCTTCTACCCTCTTGGTTTCAAGAATTTCTACTTCCTAGTAATCTGGAATTCCCCGTGGCAATGTCAATACCAGAACAACAAACAAAATTGCACTAAGTAATGGTAACCAACTCTGACCTAGTGGCTTCTACCCTCTTGGTTTCAAGAATTTCTACTTCCTAGTAATCTGGTATTCCCCGTGGCAATGTCAATACCAGAACAACAAACAAAATCGCACTAAGTAACGGTAACCAACTCTGACCTAGTGGCTTCTACCCTTTTGGTTTCAAGAATCTTCTAAAAACATCCAAAAGACTGCTCCAAATCAAATGTTTTAAGAAATGGGCAAGTTTGCATATCACCTCTTCTTGTCCTTCGTCTACCACTGTCTACATCCTAGTTTATGTTGACAATATTATAGTTACTAACAACTCTCAAAGTCTAATGCAAAAGTGGATTATATACTTAATGTTGCTTTTTCACTCAACAACTTAGCATTCTAGTTTTTCATAGTTGAAGTGTATCACTTGTCTGATGTGTCTCTTCTCATGACTCAATCGAAATACATCAGGAATTTACTAGCCAGGACAAACACATTTGATGCAAAATCCATTTCTTTTTCTATGGTCTCTTGTTGCAAAATATATAGCTTGACTCATATATACTTCAGGATCCTACTTTTGCCAAGTTTGTGGTTAGAGGCCCTACAATGTATCATTGTTAAATATCCTAAACTTTGTGATTAGGAAACAAAGTTTGACAATTCATGACATCTCCTCTTCAATCCTATTGGATTATTGTGAAAATATTAGTTAGGTATCATAAAGGTGTTCTATCTTATGGTCTCATTTTGCATCCTACCTCCATTCAACAATCTTTACTCATTAGAGTTTTGTGATGCTTCTTGGATGTCTACCCAGAATACCCACTTCATTGTAGAGTTAGTATTGGCTTTGCTCTGTATCAGTTTCAGTTTCAAAATATGAAGTTTGATACTATTTATTTCCCTTTTTCAATTCTACGTGTATTCTTGTAGAGTACACCATTTCAATTGCAAATGTGCTTGTGTCTTCTATATACTAATCATCATACAAAAATGCACATGAGTCATTTTGTAGAATGTAATATTCTTAAATTTTTAATAAAATATATAATTATATAATTTTAATTTTTTAGTAAATTAATCTAAATAATATCTAATTATAATATTATGTTTTTAGTTGGAATATTTTAAAATACTACAAATAAATACTTTAAAAGTACCTATTAAATTATATTATAAAATTTTATACTCAAGTTGAAGTTTTTATAAATAATTTTTAGGATTATTATATTAGGGATAACAAATTGTAAAATTCCAATTTTATTGAAATAATATTATAAAATATATAAACAGATTATGGAAAAATACACTAACTAAAAAAAGAAAATGGAAATGACGTTGCGTAAAACACAACAGTAAGTGGCAATAAATATAAATATAAATATATATATATATATATATATATAGAGAAAAAAAAATAAGTCTATCTGGAGGTAAGAATTCAATGAAAGCAATGATGAAAAAAAAAATTTACTTAACTCTCAAAAGCCTATAAATAAGGGCTCCTAGAAGAAGGATTGTGCAAAGACTTGAAAGAAATTTGAGAGAAAGTGTTGTTTCAGAGAAGAAAATTCAAACTTTAGTATTATTTCAATTGTTAAGGTAAGGGGAGGAGACATTTATCACTTTTAATTATTATGTTTATTTACTGTATTATTTTATGTTATTTTTAACTATAATTATTTAGTGAGGTATCTCTAACCTCGTTCTATTAATTATTCTATGTTACTTTTAACTATAACTATTTAGTGAGGTGTTTCTAACCTCATACTATTTATTATTTTAAGTTAATTTTAACTATAATTATTTAATGATGTGTCTCTAACCTTGTTCTATTTATTATTTTATGCTACTTTTAGTTATAATTATTTAATTTACTGTTCATAATATTATTTGATTTATTAAATTAGTTGTTTTTGTATTTTATTTTAAATATAATGGTATTTTTTTTTGTATACAAATATATAATAGAAATTTTAATAATAGGTTTAATCCTTAAATAAAGATTTGAATTAAGTTGTAGTTGGAGATTTAACCTTAGGGATTTAAATAAATAAATATTTAAGGTGAAATATCATTGTATTATTTAAAAATCATGGTAAATAAAATCATTTATCCTGACTAGTCACTACAAAGATAATTCAAATTTATAAATATAAAATATATATAATTTTATTTTAAAATCTATAAGTGATTATTATAATTTAATATATATAGAAAGATAAATATTTATACTTATTAGAAATTGTTATTATTTAAATTTTTATTCGTTATTATGTAAGGCACTTACATGATAATTTTTGTCACTCCTTTATTTTCTTGTCCCTTATAAAAAAATAGAATTTCAAAATTTAAAGGATGAATGAGCCCAACGCCCCAACCCCTTTTACCGCAGTCATTTCGGCTACTTTTCCAGGCACAAACTGGATCTCACTAATGTAATCGAGAATTCAATCACATTTAGAGGAACTGGTATATCAACTTTGATGTTTTACCACAAGCTAGATGGACCAATGGTGATTGAGGGACTAGTAGTGGTTACTTTTTATCTTCTTCCAACTAACTATACAAATCCCTTGTTAAATATTTTTCCACCGGCCATGTAAATATTGTAGGAAAAAAATATATAAGTAAAGGAGAGAATCGCACATAAATAATATATATATATATATATATATATATATATATATATTGTATATAGTACAAATATGTAATATTGTAAATATGACTTGTTAATATATATAAATATGATTTTGTTTATGATTTCATTTTACTTTGTTAAATAAATAATTGAAGAAAAGAAATTATTTGTAAAAAATATAATAAAATAAAAATAATAGAAAATAAATTATTTCCTTGTAATTAATAACAGGATTAAATGAAGAAAAAAAATTATCATGAAATTGAGATAGATAAGATACCGTTACATTTAGATGGTATCAAAGCCACGTTTTGTGTGAAATGTGGGAAATAAGTTAATCATGTCACTAAGTTTTAACTTGAATGTTTTCAAATGATAGGAACAAAAAGAAATACTGAATTAACGGAGGCAGTACAAGTTATTAGAGACATGGCTGCAGCTCTAATAAGAAATCAAAGACTAGAAGGAACTATTGAACCACAAGGATTAATTGAATTTAGAAGGAACAAACCTTCACAATTTCATGGAGGTTATAATCCGGACAAAGCTGAAATATGGATTAAGGAAATAGAAAAAATATTTCAAGTGATGAATTGTCCTGATAATCAAAAAGTAAATTATGTTGTGTTTATGCTAGTAAGAGAGGCTGAATATTGGTGGAATAGTACTAGAAGGTTATTAGAAGGCGGAGGAATAGATATTACATGGGAAGTAGTTACCTCTAAGTTTTTAGAAAAGTATTTTCCTAATGATGTGAGAAGGGCAAAAGAAATAGAACTTATGCAATTAAAACAAGGAAGCATGATAGTAGGAGAATATGCTTCTAAATTTGAAGAATTAGGTAAATACTCTACTTTTCTATCACCCAGATGAGAGAATGAAGTGTACTAAGTTTGAAGATGGACTTAGGCCTCAACTAAGGAAGGCGGTAGGGATACTAGAAATTTCTAATTTTCCTACACTTATTCACAAGTGTCGTTTTCTAGAAGGTTTTGAAAATAATCAAAATAATAGACCAAAGTACTTCAGGCCTCAGCTAAATAAAAAGAGAAACTATGAAGAAAAACCATATAACTGTTCTCCAGGAAAACCTCAAACTTCCCAACTTTCCTTAGGAAATTTCAGTAGACCCATGACTAATCAGGTTAGGTATCTTAAGTGTGGACAGGGACATTATGCTAAGGATTTTCATCTCAAAGGGTCTATTTGTTTCAAATATGGAAAACCTGGTAATGTGTTTTCTAAGTGTGGATAACCAAAAATGCATTTTAACTCTTCTATACCCAAGTCAAAGTCTACTACAACTGGAAGAGTTTATACCATGATTAGAGTCAAAGCCGTCCAAAACAATGATCTAATTCAAGGTACATGTTCTATTAAAGGTAAAACTTTAAATGTACTGTATGGTTCAGGCGCAACTCATTCTTTTATCTCTAGTGATTGTGTTGAAAATCTTGAATTGTCAATTTCTTCTTTAGACACCAGTTTAATTGTTTCAACACCTGCAAATAAATCTATGATTACAAATAAAGTTTGTTTAAATTGTCCTATTTCTCTTAAAAATAGAAAATTTCTTGTAAATTTGATCTGCTTACCCTTATTACAATTAGATTTGATTTTAGGGATGACTGGTTATCTTTCAATCACGTCCTCCTTAATTGTGCACAAAAATTTGTAATATTTTATAACTTTGAGGATCTGTAGATTTCATCTATCAAATCAATAAATAAGTATTTAGGGAATGAAGTTCAAGTATATTTGCTATTACCTTCCAAGGAAAAAAAAGAAAAAGAACAAGTAAATTTGGAAAACATAGCAGTTGTTCAAAATTTTCCTGAAGTTTTTCCCAAAGATATTCCTGGTTTGCCACCTGACAGAGAAATTGAATTTTCAATTGATTTGCTACTAGGCATAGGACCAATTTCAATGGCACCTAATAGGATGTCACCTTCTGAACTTGTCGAACTAAAGAAACAATTGGAAGATTTTCTTGAAAAATAATTCATTCGTCCTAATGTATCACTTTGGGGAGCTCCTGTTTTGTTAGTTAAAAAAATGGAAGTTATAGGTTGTGCATAGATTATCGTCAATTAAATAAATTCACTATAAAAAATAAATATCCCCTTCCTAGAATAGATAATTTGATGGATCAATTGAGAGGAGCAGCTGTATTTTCAAAGATAGATTTAAGATCAGGATATCATCAAATTAAAGTAAAAGTAGAAGACATTCAGAAAACTGCTTTTAGGACAAGGTATAGTCATTATGAATATCAAGTAATGCCTTTTGGTGTGACTAATGCTCCTGTAGTGTTCATGGATTATATGAATAGGATTTTTCATCAATTTTTGGATCATTTTGTGGTGGTATTTATAGATTATATTCTTATTTATTCTAGAACTCATGAAGAATATAAAGAACATCTTCATATTATTCTTTAGATTTTGAAAGACAAAAAATTGTATGCTAAACTTTCTAAATGTGAATTTTGGTTAAGCGAAGTTAAGTTTTTGGGACACGTGATTTCCAAGGAAGGAATATTTGTGGACCCAACCAAGGTGGAATCGGTTTTAAGGTGGGATACACCAAAAACAGTGACAGAAATTCATACTTTTTTGTTTTTAGCTGGATATTATAGATTATTCATTGAAGGATTTTCTAAGATAGTCATACCTTTAACCTAACTTACCAAGAAAAGACAAACTTTTGAGTGGACAGAAAAATGTGAAAATAGTTTTCAAGAACTCAATAATAGGCTAGCCATTTCACCTGTTTTATCTTTACCCAATCCCAATGAACAATTTGTAATATTTTTGTGATGCCTCTAAAATGGGATTAGGGTGTGTTCTTATGCAAGAGAGGAAAGTAGTGGCATATTCTTCTAGGCAACTGAGAGCACATGAGAAACATTATGCAACCCATGATTTAGAATTAGTTGTTATTGTTTTTGCACTAAAAATATGGATACATTATGTGTATGGTAGTAAGTTTGAGGTTTTTAGTGATCATAAAAGTTTTAAATATTTATTTGACCAAAAGGAATTAAATATGAGACAAAGAAGGTGGATGGGATTCTTGAAAGACTATGATTTTGAATTACATTATCATCTAGGAAAGGAAAATGTAATGGCTGATGCATTAAGTAGAAAATCATTACATGTTTCTTCATTAATGGTGCATGAGATGAAGTTGATTGAAGAATTTAGAGACATGAGTTTATCAGTTAAAGTAAGTCATGATATGATACAATTGAATTCAGTTCAAATTATTAGTGACTTACAAAGGCAAATTTATAAAGCTCAAAGGATTGATGAATTTATTCAAAAGAAAACAAAATTGTTGGGAGAAAAGAATGGTGAAAAGTTTAATTTAGATAAAGAAGGAGTCTTGAGATTCAACAATAGAGTATGTGTGCCTAATGATATAGAAATTAAGAAAACAATCTTAGATGAGGCACATAAGAGTAAGTTGAGCATACATCCAGGAACAACAAAAATGTATTAAGATCTTAAGAAAATGTTTTGGTGGCCCAAGATGAAGAAGGAAGTAGCTCAATATATGGCCATGTATTTGACTTGTCAGAAGGCTAAGATAGAACATAAAAAACCAGCTGGAATGTTACAATCTTTAGATATATCTAAATGGAAATGGGATAGTATAGTAATGGATTTTGTAGTTGGATTACCACGAACAATGCACAAATTTGATTCCATATGGATTATCATAGATAGAATAACAAAATCTGCTCACTTCTTACCCATTAAAATTAGGTATTCATTAGAAAAGCTTACGAACTTGTACATAAAAGAAATTGTAAGATTACATGGTGTTACATCTAGCATTATATTTGGCAGAGATCCTAGATTTACTTCCAGATTTTGAGGAAGTTTACATCAAGCCTTAGGAACTAAGTTTCATTTTAGCACAGCCTATCATCCTCAAATAGATGGACAGTCTGAAAGAACCATACAATCATTAGAGAATTTGTTGAGAGTCTGTGTACTAGAAGATTCAAGTAGTGGGATCGATACTTACCTTTGATTGAATTCACTTACAACAACAATTTGCGTTCTAGCATAGGAATGACACCCTATGAGGCTCTATATGGAAGAAAATATAGAACACCTCTATGTTGGTTTGAGACTGGAGAAAATTTGATCTTGGGTCCTGAAATGGTACAGGAAACTACTAAGAAAATAAAAATGATTCAGGAAAATTAAGAATGACTCAAAGCAGACAAAAAAGTTATGCTGATAAGAAAAGAAGACCACTTGAATTCCAAGAAGGTGATCATGTATTCTTGAAAGTTACTCCAAAAATTGGCATTGGTAGGGTAATGAAATCAAAGAAACTCACTCCTCGATTTATAGGTCCTTATCAAATTCCCAAAAAGATAGGTCTTGTTGCTTACCAAATTTCTTTACCTCTTTTTCTTTCTAATCTTCACAATTTCTTTCATGTGTCTCATTAAGAAAATATATATATGATCATTCTCATATAATAACACCTAATACAGTACAACTAAAGGATAACCTTACATTTGAAACAATGTTTGTACAGATCGCAGATAAAAGGATCAAGCATGTGAGAAATAAACAACTTCCACTAGTAAAATTCATCTGGGATGATGTCACAAGACATGCTACATGGGAATTGGAGGAGAAGATTAGAGAAAAGTATCCTTATTTATTTAATCAATAAAAAAATTTTTGAGGACAAAAATTTGTAGTAGGGGAGAATTCTAATATTCTCAAATTTTTAATAAAATATTTAATTATATAATTTTAAATTTTTAGTAAATTCATATAAATAATATCTAATTATAATACTATGCTTTTAGTTTAAATATTTTAAAATAAACAAATATCATATTTTAAATTTTTAGTACAATATTTTATTATTATCTAATATTAATTTGTATAGGTAAATACTACAAATAAATACTTTAAAAGTACCTATTAAATATATAGTATAAAATCTTGTACTAAAGTTGAAGTTTTTATAAATAATTTTTAGGATTATTATATTAGGGATAATAAATTGTAAAATTCCAATTTTATTGAAATAATATTATAAAATAAATAAACAGATTATGGAAAAAAACTAACTAAAAAAATGAAAATGGAAATGACGTTACGTAAAATGTAACAGTAAGGGACATTAAATATATATATATATAGAGAGAAAAAGAAAGAAAGATAAATCCTAGACTTATCCATAACCCATAGAACATTATGTAGGAGGTAAGAATCTAATGAAAGCAATGATGGAAAAACTTTGACTTTACTCTCAAAAGCCTATAAATAAGGGCTCCTAACACAAGGATTGTACAAAAACTTGAAAGAAATCAAAGAGAGAGTGTTGTTTCGGATAAGAAAATTCTAACTTTGGTATTATTTCAACAGTTAAGGTAAGAAGGAGGAGATATTTATCACTTTTAATCATTATGCTTACTTACTTGATTATTTTATGTTACTTTTAATTATAATTATTTAGTGAAGTATCACTAACCTCGTTCTATTTATTATTTTATGTTACTTTTAACTATAATTATTTAGTGTGGTGTCCTTAATCTTGTACTATTTATTATTTTTTAAGTTATTTTTAACTATAATCATTTAGTATGGTGTCTCTAACCATGTTCTATTTATTATTTTATGCTACTTTTAGTTATAATTATTTAATTTATTGTTCATAATATTTTATTATTAAATTAGTTGTTTTTTTCCATTTTATTTTAAATATAATGGTTATATTTTATCTTTTTCATATAAATATATAACAGAAATTTTAATAAAAAGGTTTAATCCTTAAATAAAGATTTGAATTAAGTTGTAGCTGTAGGTTTAACCTTAGAGATTTAAATAAATAAATATTTAAGGTGAAATATCTTTGTATTCTTTAAAAACCAGGGTAAAAAAACTTATTTATCCTGACTAGTCACTACAAAGATAATTCAAATTTATAAATATAATATATATATATATATATTTTAAAAATCTATAAGTGATTATTATAATTAAATATATATATAGATGGAAATATTTATACTTATTGTAAAATTTTATTATTTAAATTGTTAGTCGTTATTATGTAACGCATTTACATAATAAATGATAATTATTCTTACTCCTTTATTTTCTTGTCCCTTATAAAAAAAAATAGAATTTGAAAATTTAAAGAATGAATGCGCCCAACGCCCAACCCTTTCTACCGCAGTCATTTCGGCTACTTCTTCAGGCACAAACTGGATCACTAATGTAATCGAGAATTCAATCACATTTAGATGGACCAATGGTGATTGAGGGACCAATAGTGGTTACTTTTTATCTTCCTTCGACTAACTATACAAATCCTTTGTTAAATTTTTTTCACGAGTCATATAATATATTGTAGGGAAAAAAATATATAAGTAAAGGGGAGAGTCTTACATGAATAAAAATTTTTTTTTCTCTCTCTCTATATATATATATGTATATAGTAAAAATATGTAATATTGTAAATATGACTTATGAATATTATTTTACTTTATTAAATAAATAATTGAAGAAAAAATTATTTGTAAAAAAATAAAATAAAAATAATAAAAAATAAATTATTTCCTTGTAATTAATAACAAGATTAAATGAAGAAAAAAAATTAGCATAAAATGAGATAGATAAGATACCGTTACATAGAACACACCATTGTCAAGACTTTTAACTATCCATGGTAATCTTTTATTTAGCCATATAATTAACACAAGTTAAAGTTTAGGTCTCGTAAGTGCTTTTACTAAGGATACTCTACGTCTCTCCAAGTGGCAAGCTTCTTATCTCCAGACATCTTATTTTTAATGAATTCAATTTTCGTATTCTGAGCAACTCTTAATAAGTATATTATCTTAGCTGTAAATTCATGATCTTCGAAGTTAGTTACTTATGGATTCTCTCCATTAGTTTCTAATTGTAATTCTATTCTATTATTGTGATTGATTCGGTTGTATAGGCTGATCAAAATACATGTACATAATTAACTCAAATGAATGAAAGAATATTAGTTTTCTCCCTCGCTATCATCGCGCTTGATCCTAGGTCTAGCCAGAAGCAAATACCATAAGATAATGGTATAGTACATGATCTAAACCACTATTGAACATTTTCGAGACTTTTTTTTTTTTTTTTTTAAAAAATGATACATGAATACCTAATGTATTATTATACATCTAGTGAGAAGAAGAAAAAAGAGAATAATATATAGGTATGATAGGATTTATGATGTGATATAATGAGAGAGATAAAAAGAAATAAAAGATATTGATAAAGTATATAAATTGAAGAGATGTATGTCTATCATTACCTTTTTTCTTAGTGGTCTTTCAAATTATATTATATTATATTATGAAAACAAGTTTCATAATCTAGAAATCTTTATAAGAACTAAGGAAAAAAACAAGAATAATCAACAAGAGCTTAACCTTACTCCTTCCTTACCTTGAAAAATATGTTGCGGTCTCTTGGAGAGGAAGAAGTACGAGGTAAAGATTTCCTTTTATCCTAGGTTGTTTCTTTGAAGAGTGACACTCAAATATTCAAGACGGTCTTACTGGTTGATCCTAGAAATTGATGGTTTGAGTACCTGAGATGAATGATAAGATCAATCATCTTATCAACTCGATTTTACTTAGATTGACTTGACTCAACCTAGTTAGAACTAATGAACTGATGCGGTCAAACTTATGAACTTATCTAATTGAATCAATGGCCTATTCTGGTTCATTCAAAATGTTTTTTTTTCAAATTAATAAAAAATTATTTAACTTTATAATGAATTATATTTTTTTATTAATATATTGTGAACCATATTTTTCATTACGTTGTTTTCTCTTTATGTTCCAACTTTACTTTGTTGTTACTATGTAATTTGTTATTCGGTTCAATATTATGTATTCAATTTGTTGTGTTTATGAAATATATATACCTAATTACTTTAAATATTTGATATTTTATTTTAATTAGTTATTTTTTTATTTATTTCAATATAGTTATATAATTTTTATATATTTTTTAATTTAGACCAAGTCGGGTCCATGACTAGAATTCTACCGATGACTTCGTACTTAACTGGTTCAACCACAGTGTTGAGTCTTTTAAACAATGGTAAAACCCATTAGAATTGAGTTAAAGCTCCTGTATTTTGTTACACATATGGCAACAATAAAGGATTTCAAGGAGTATTAGCTTTACATATAATTTGGTTATAGCTACATTGTAATCAAGTCGGTTTTATTTTTTAGTTTCTGTGAAGACCACAAGTATTCTCCACCTAAGGGCATCTTTAATGTAAGCTTCAGTAAGATCTTAAATCAAGATTTGATATTGAAAAAGATCTATCTTAAAGTAGAAATTGGGATTTCGAGTATGGAAATGGGATATTGTAAAAGATCCCTTAAGATTTGTACCAACTATAATGCTATTTCCTTTATTTAGTATACATACATCTTTTTTCCTAGATGCGTATGCTGATTTTATTAATTGTGCATTTTATTTTAATAAATTTATTTATTTTATTTTATTATTAATTTAATTGAATTAATTAATTTTACCTTTTAAAATAAATTTAATTTTTATCAAAAAATAAATTGTAAATAAAATTTAAATAGTAGGGTTCATTATAGAATCCATACAAAATATCTTAAGATCCTAAATATGAGATATTCCATTCGAAGAAAAAAAGAGAAAAGATTTTATAACACATATGGCATTATAGGACCCACAAAAAGGTGTTCTAATCTCAAATGAGATCCAGGGATAAGATGACTTAAGACATCCTATGCAATTTGGAGAGGACCACTATGAATGACAATTCTCTTATTTCAAGTATTTAATGTAGCTATCTACTCAAGACTGAAACTCTATTTTGCTTAAGCGAATGCATATAATTAAGATAGTGGAAGGTATAAAGTTTAGATTTAAATTTACAATATATCCAAATATTTAATATGTTATTCTAGGAGTAGTCAAAATATTTGTTATATTATTTCTTCTACTTATTGACCTTTGAGAGACACAAAGAACTTTTAGGCAAGTATGCTATGAATATATAAGTGTCTTTATAGATCAAATGTTAATTGCTAATGTATTAAGTGTTGTTAGTAGAGGGATTCGAATCCACGACTTCTCCTTCTCCCATGTCTCCACTTTACCATCATAGAAACCTTATAACCCAATGTGTTAGTTTTTTATAGCCAATTGGATATATAAGTAATGTTATTATAATTTTTAAAATAATTAAATTGTTAAAATATAAAATAACACCAAATTTAATAAAGATAGATTTAAAAATTCAATTTTTATTATGCTAAAAATACAAAATTATAATTGTAATAAAAATTTCTTTTCACATGCCAAAACTATTTAGATTTATAACCTATAACTTATATAAAGGGAATTCACCCTTCTGGTGTCCATATTTCATTTCTAATTTTACGTTTATACCTATCTAAAAATTTTGGCTAAATTACCACTGGTGCCCCTCCATTTAGGGGGTAACTCTCTTTGTGCCCCTCAATTTTTATTTTTTTTTGCCCACCTTTTGCCCTCTCATTTTTTCAAAAGTTTAATTTTTGCCCTTCAGTCAAATTTAGGGCATTGACTGTTAAAAATGAACGTTGACTTACATAATTAAGTAAAAAACATGTACCATAACAGGAATCTAACCCAAATCCTACAGAAAGAAAGCTAAAGCCAATCCACTAGACCAAATGTTAAAGCCTGTTTTATTTTGCAATTTCAATGTATTTAAACTAATCAATAACAATGTTAATTTTAAAAATATAGAAAAGTTGAGCAAGGCTAGAATTGAACCCAAGTCTAGAAGTTTAATTACTAAAGTCATACCACTAAACCAAAAACCAATATTAGTTTTTTTGTGAGATTCAAGTTTAATTAAACTAATCATGTGACAACATTAATTTTATATTAAAATTGGACAAAGTAAGATTTGAACCTAGGACCTGTGAGAGTTGTAAGACGATACCACTAGATAGTAAGCCAATTTTGGTTTTATTGTTTCTTTTCATTTGTTTTGTTTTACTATTCTTGGTCATTTATGTTGTAAATTTTTTAAATAAAGAAACTTTTTTAAATTCTAAAAACTACTTAGCTTGATTTTATGTTAAATCTATTTCAATAAGTTTATTTTTTTTAATTTTTAATTTTATATTTAAGTTGTAGTTGTTACTTTAATTTATAGTTTTTAACTTTTAATTAAATTTTAATTTCTATCTTTTATTTTTAATTATATTTTATATTTTATTTGTATATTTTAATTTTAAATCTATTGTAGGTGATTTTATGTTATATATTTTATTTGTGATTTTGAAACTAAAATTAACAATTAAAAGATGAAATTAAAATTTAAGGGTTAACAACTAAAACTAAAATTTAGTTATATTAACAACAATATAAAATTTAAAATCTAATTAAAAATAAAGACATAAATTAAAATTGAGAATTAAAATTTAAAATTAAAATTTCTCCATTTAAAAAATTTGTAAATTTTAATATATTTTTAAAATTAATCTTGCCACGATTAGTTTAATTAAATTTGAATCTCACAAGAAAATTAATATTGGCTTTTGGTCTTGTGGTATGACTTTAGCAGTTAAACTTCTAAATCTGGGTTCAATTATAGCCTTTCTCAAATTTTCTATATTTTTTTTTAAATTAACATTGCTATTGATTAGTTTAAAATATTGAAATTGCAAAATAAAATAAACTCTTGCCTTTGGTCTAGTAGATTGACTTTACTTTTTCATCCCCTAAGACCTAGGTTTGATTCCTGCCATAGTACATATTGAGGGCAAAAATTTTATATTTTAATTTGACAGAAGGACAAAAATTAAACTTTTGAAAAAGTTGGAGGGCAAAAGGTGCGCAAAAAAAAAAATTAAGGCTCACAAAGTGAGTTATCCCCTAAATAGAGGGGCACCGGTGGTAATTTAGCCAAAAATTAAAAAAAAAACAAAAAAGAAACTACTTTTGTTAGTAGATCAACCTTATAACCTTAAGAAAAGAACTACTTTAAAATATTTATATCCAATATATACAACTGTCCTACTATCTATTCCTATTTTCTATCATATTATATTATTTATAATCTATAGCATATATAAATGGAATTCACCATTTTGGGGTCCACATTTCATTTTTAATTTTACCTTTATAACTATTTCAAAATTAAAAGACAAAAAGAAACTACTTTCTTAAATGTGGGATTTTTACCCACAACCTCTTTCTCCCTTATTCGTCAATATATCAACTTTGTCACTACATCAATCTTATAACCTTAAAAATAAGCTACCTTAAAACATTTATATCTATTATACATAATTGTGTTAATATTTATATCTATAATATTATATTATTTATAACATATATATATATATATATATATAAATAAGGAATTCACCCTTTTGGTATCCATATTTCATTTCTAATTTTACTTTATACTTATTTTCATTTTTACATTTTAAATTTTAATCTTTTATAATTCTTTATATAGTGTGTAATCTTACTATTTTATTATCTATAATTTAAAGATTCACATTTGTTCCCTACTATCTTAAAACCTTAAAAATAAGCTACCTTACAACATTTATATCTAATATACATATTGTCTTAATATTTATATCTAATATACATATTGTCTTAATATTTATATCTATAATATTATATTGTTTATAATATATATATATATATATATATATATATATATATATATATATAAATAAACAAATAAGGAATTCACCATTTTTGTGTTCACATTTCATTTTTAATTTTACTTTATACCTATTTTCAGTTTTACATTTTCAAAATTTTAATCTTTTATAATTCTTTATATAATGTGTAATCTTGATATTTTATTATCTATGGTTTAAAGATTCACATTTGTTTCCTGCTACATTTTTTTTTCTTCCCATTTGTTTCTCCTAATTTATATATTTCTTAAAAAACCTAAAAGTTCACTATTATCCACTCCATAAAGATACAATCCGCACACATAATTATTGATTATGTTTCTCCTGGTTTCCCTTGTACATCCCATCTTTTACACTGAGCATTCTTCTTCTGAAAGACCTTTCTTCCCCACTGACCCCTTCACTCTTGTGCAAATTGCCCATAGTGAAGCTTTCTTTCACTCCCACCCAAGCTCTCTATCACTCTTTACACACAAGCACGATAATATTCTCTTGTATTTTGTGTATATTTGTGCATACTTGGCTAGAAATGTATTGATTGTATACTTTGCTTATGTGAGATTATCATTTGTGCCTGTTAAATAGATTTTGGGGTATTGTTTTTTGTTGAAAAATTTTGGATTGTTCAGGGGATGCTTTTACACTGATTTGCTTTTAAAAAGGAGATGCATTTAGGGTATTTGATGGTTTGCTCGTGTTAAAAATGCTTTATTTTGGGTAAGTCCTGCATGCTACTGTCATTGATCGAGCACTCTCACTCAACGACGCTTTTCACTATGTTACACTGTCACCAAGCGAGCACGCTCGTTGGGTGAAAGTTTGTCTCTATGAATAGTTAGGAGTTCGTCACTGGAAGCCAGTATCGCCCAACAAGACCTGTGGCTGGGCAAAAGTACATGTATTGATCTACTGTTTTGTGTTGTTTAATCTATTGTGTGGATGGCTTCTCGATCAAAAAGGACTCAATCCAAGGCTTCCCCATCGAACCCTAGGCCCCCTTCACCATCCAAGAAGAAGAAGAAAATGTGATTTATGATAGAGAAAGATTTCACTCATACAAAGCATCTGAGTGCTATGATGTCATAGAGGACAGACCACTATTGGTGGAGAAAAGAGTTGAATTGAGAGAGGGCAGCATAATGAATTCAGAAATAAAATAGTCTAGAGAGGATGGGATAAAGTATTTGCTACTCTAAGAAATGAAATAGATGAGCGATTGGTACGAGAATCTATGCCAATGCCTATTTCCTCACTCTGGACCTGACAATAGCAAAACCCACAAAGTTTATGGTTCACGAGCAGCTTATGAAATATGGTAGGCGAACCATTAATAGCCTACTGCAGACTCCTCTAGTGATCAGAACCGGACAACACTACATTGAGTATTCCCTCTTTCTAAATTGAAACAAGAACTATACTCTGATTCGAGATGTATTATGTCTTCTTGGAGCTGATTATTCGAGAGAGAGGCAATACAACAATCCTGCTAGAATTTTGAGGATGAACTTCAATCCCTTGTCTAGAATGTGGACTGTGTTCCTGTACTCCAACATGATGCTTGATTCCCATACATCAAATATCAATATGGATAAGGTGTATTTATTTTTTGAGCTGATGAGATCCTTGTACGTATTCCCTCAAGGGAGATTAATCTGTTTGCTAATGCAATGGAAAAGACTATTTTGGGCTTTCATGCACTTATCACTACTTTGTGCAACAGGCACATGTCCAGAATGAGTCACCAATAATCCACTGGTTTGTGGCACCATCAATGTTGCTTACATCAATAGGCATTGCATGCCTAGACAGGAGGGTGTAGCTGAAGAAGGGGAAGATGAAGAGCAAGCAGAACCAACCCAACCAGCACCCAAACCCCGAGGAAGTAGAAGAATAGGAAGACCACAAGGCCCACCTTCTTTTGTCACTACTGATGTATTCCACTAGCATGTTGAAGAGAGAAGATCCAAAGAAGATTCCCTGCATATATGGCAGCAACTGTTCCTTCCATGCATGAATAATATGCACCTTAATCAGCCACCCTTATCTCTGGAAGAATTTCTCACCCAGGTTCATTGGCCTGGGGTCCAGGCCTTTAACTATAGAGGCTATGGTTATACAGGTAGGTATGGAGGATACCCAGGATATAGAGGGTTTGGAGCATATCCTAGAGGTGACAGAACAAGGCTTGCTAGAGCAGGAGTGCCAAAGCCATAACAGCTACAACAGCCAGATGATGAGGAGCAGGAAGCATAGGGAGTTTGTTGATTAAAATTTCTTTAGTTTAATTTTGATTTCAATTATTGTCTTTTCAGTTCAGTTATTTACATTTTAGACATTTTATTTCTGCATTTTCGTTGCAGCTTAGATAGTTTCTTTTTGCAGTATTTCATATCAATTTTCTTTCTTATTAATTATGTATTGTTGGGGAGAAAAAAATTAACTATGAATAAGGACCCCACTTGTTTTATGCCCTTTTGTACTTAATAATTAACATATATATATATTTGAAAATGACCCATATAACCTTTTAGATAACACCTGAGACCCATCTGATCTGGTGATAGTCATAAGACATACCTTAGTGAAACATTTGAACATTTAGATTGACTACTGGATTGAGGTAAGTTGAGTTAGATTCTGATTGTGGTTAAGACAGTGAAGTGCAAGTGTTAAAAACTTATGAATGAATGATTAACCTGTGAGTTTTGAGCTTAATTATTAATTGAGAGAATGTTAGTAAGTGAGTTTTGTTTGACTTTGCTTGGGTCTCCTTATTGATTATCTATGTACATAATGAAATGATCAGGGTATTGATGTGAGAGGTTAGTCACTTAGCCAAATAACTTCCCCTTATGAGTGAAATTTGTTTGATAACCTATAAACCTAAACCCGAGCTTAAACAACATTTATTAATTCTAAATAGAATGAGTGAATCCATACCTTGGTGCACCTAGAATAGGAAAGCAAGGTGATACATATGGTTTATAATTAATTGTTCGATTGATGTAGTAGACTATTCTTGTCCCTTTTCCTTTTTATGAACAAGGACTGCACTTATAACATGTTGAGTTACAACTATGTATAAGTGTAAGCAGGTCCTAAGGTTAGGCTTAGTGAGAATTGGTGGTGGGGCCACTATTTCTTTGAGTCTGAGGAACGCTTGTTTGAACTCTGAAGTCCAAGTGAAGTGACTCACTTTTTTTCAATAGTTGCAAGACAAGTTAAGCAGTTTTTGCCATGCATAGAAGGAACCTAGCCAAATGGGATGCCTACCAGTTAACCATTGCACTTCCTGGGGGTTCCAAGGGGACTTCATATGAATAATGGCCCTACATTTTTCTGGATTGGCTTCAATTCCCCTATTAGTCAGCATGAAGCCCAAGAATTTTTCGCCTTGAACACTGAACACACATTTTCCCAGGTTTAGTCTCATGTTGTGTCGTTGGATGCTTGAGAATACTTCTCTCAGGTTCTTGTCATGCTTCTCAAGGGTCCCAGATTTCACAACCATGTCGTCCACATACACTTCTAAGCAACTACCTACGAGAGGTCGAAACATCTTGTCCATTAGGCATTGATAAGCGGCACCTGTATTCGTAAGGCTAAAGGGTATGACCAAGTAGTAGAAATTGGCATTGTTGTTGATGAAAGTCATTTTCCATGATCGGTTGGGTGCATGCATATTTGGTTATAGCCGGAATATGCATCTAGGAAGCTTAAAAGTTTATGTCCTACCACCCTATCCACCAATATGTCAACAATTGGAAGGGAGTACACATTTTTCGGGTATGCCTTGTTAAGGTGAGTATAGTCCATGCATATTCTCCATTTCCCATTCAGCTTCTATACCATCACTACATTGGTTAACTAGGTGGACTAGTGGACTTCTCAAATGAAACCTACCTTGAGCAATTTTGATGTCTCCTCTTACACTACTTTTCTTCTGTCCCCTCCTATTTTTCTCTTCTTCTAGGCCACTAGTCTAGCATGTGAGCTTATTTCTAGCTTGTGGTAGTTGAAATAAATGTCTATGCCTAGCATATCTACTATGTACATGCAAAGAGGTCAGCATTCTACTATACTTTTGAGATTATGACCTTACATACTTCTGGCAAGAGATTAGAGCTGATATTGGTCGTCTGCGTCGGCTGTGGACCCAACTGAAGAGGTTCAAATGATGCAATCTAGCCCAAGGCCCTTGGAAGGATACATGAAGAACTTCTTTTTTTTTTATAAATTAGAATTAGAACTTTCTTTCTAAATTTTGTTGACTTTGACTTTTTAGTAGGTTGACTCCTAAAGTCAACCTTCCCTTTGACGATTGTATTTAGTCACCTTTTTTTTAGGATACTATAGTCATAATGCTAGAGTTTTCTAGGATGGGCTAGCTTTTAGAGAAAATAGGCGTGTCATAAGCCTACTCCTTTTTTAAAAGCACACCCCCTTCATGCATGTAGAAACCATGACTACTATTCCTACCTATTTCCTTATTAGGCGCCACCCCCTTGGTCATGCTTTAAGATGACTACTCTTTGCCACCCTTTTCTACTATCTGCACCTAAATGTATCCAAACTAGATTAGGGGTACATTCTTAGTTGGTTATATATGACTATAGTTAGCCTACCACGATTAGATTTGACTCAACTAGATTTAGCCTAATCTTGGTTAGATTAATGCATGATCTAGTTAGCCTAACTCACCTCGTCTAGTCTATATATAGGACCCATCTCCTCCATGTAAAGAATCTTTGAAGTTTTTATCATTTGAATAGAATTAAGCGTTGCTTGATTTGTGAGCCTTTAAGTAAGTGTGATAGAGCCTTTACTCATTGGCTATGAGAGGTATTTATGTGCACCACGATGTACCAAACCCTTATTGTTTTCTCTCTTTCGCCGTCCAACCCAAACATAGTAGATAGGTCGATGCACCCTTGGTGTTAACCCTTTCTCCTAAGAATCCCACCAGAGGTTCATCATAACCCATAAACTTTTCCTCTAGGATCTCCAATTGTTTGAAGGTCTTCCAATATAAGATATTAGTCTAACTCCCTTGATCTACTTATGTCTCCTTAATATGCAGTTGCAATCTCAACACTTATGAACCATAGGACCGTCTTGTACCAAATCTGTTACTTGGAAATCTCGGTTGGTCAAAGTAATGCATTGACAGCTCTAACAAGCCAGAGGTGTTTCTTGTGGCAGAAGAAGTGCTACCTCCCACGGCAAAGCCTTCGACTATAGTGTTAATTACTTTCTTGCCGCCCTCATTCTTGTGATTCCCTCTGGAATTTTCAACTGGGCATTCCTAGGAGTGCTTGTGGCTACGACTTCTTTTTTGTCCTTTCGTAACTTCTGTCGTCATCTCTCCTTTGTCAGCCCCTATTAGGGCTTCTTCTGGCGCTTCTGTTATTAACATGTTTCAGGGCCCCTTAGACATAGTTGTTCAAATGGGCAGCCTTGACTAGGTCCTTTATCTTGTCTTGGAAGGTCGCACACTCTTTAGTTGAATGTCCCAATTTTGGTGGTATCAATATTCCTTTGACTTATCTACGTTGCGTGGAGTCTTCATCTTTTCAGGAATAGGTAGTAACTCTACTACTAGAGCTTTCTCTAGAATCTTGGCATGATTGGCATTGATTGGGGTATAATGAGAGTAATTAGAATGAAAGGTTTTGTCTCCCGAGCTTCCTACTTATCCCCCTGGCTAGTTCTAGTCTGAATCCTTCTTACTATGCCCTGAGGAATCTATTTGAGCCCTGTTGTGCTACTCAACTATTTCTTCCATGTCTATATAGGCAGTCGCCTAACATCACAACCCTTCCATGCGCTTTTGGCTAGCTTCAAGCAAAGGCTGACTACATATTGTCTTGATTGCTGGGCTGTGACTACATGATGCAAAGCTATGGCCGGGTCCAAGTTTCTTATTTGAATGGTTATCCTCCTGAAGCAATCCATGAATGCGTGGAGTGACTTCTTTTTTCTTGCTTCACCTCTACTAGTGTGAGGGATGATAATTGGTGAGGACGACATATAGCTAATTAGACCATGAAATTGGTATACAAGTCTTCAAATGATGATACTGACATCGGGGGGAGACGTGTAAACCATCTCAAGGCTTGGAGCCCTAGCGAGGTAGGAAAACTTTGGACATGACTGTGACTTAGAGCCCATCCTGAGTGACGAAGATGTCTAGATGAACCTCTTAGTCGATGCTCCCATCCTATTCTAGCGTTAACTATTTCCATGTATTTTGTAGGGGTGTCTCCATGATTCTGGTGTGAAGGGGTGCCTTCACTTGCTTGGGACTTCGACTGTGGTGGACACAATTTTGGAGGCCTAGTGCTGCTTGGCAAGGGTTAGTTTTGGTTTGGAGTGCCTAGTGGCCCCCTATCTTGGGATATGGCTTCAACTTCATCGTTCCTCCTGGATCAGTTCTCATTGTTGTGTAACTCTCCATTCTCCTTCTACAGCCACTCCATCTCTTTTTGCATCTGTTGGAAAGCTTCCAACAGTAAGTCTTCCTTCATTCCAAGTGTCGAGGTCTCACGTGGCAGAAGCAGAGGGTTGTGAGAGGTCCTAACATTGTTTTTCGTTGTTACCATGTTTCGCTCAATCTTCTTTCTTGAGGCCAATAGTGACAAATTATCGGGCCCCACAATGACACCAAAATGTACGTGCACAAATGCTTTTGGGTACTGGGGTCTTCGTTGAGGTCTTTAAGTCTTCCAAGGATATAACCAAATGGTCTTAGTCAGCATAGGTGTATATCTTCAATGACACTCCAATGCTCAAGTCAATGTAACATAATTTATAGGTGTTATGTGTTAGAGAGAATAATAATAATGAGTGAGTCAAATATAAGTGAGTGCTACCTTTTATAGTTTTTTATCTTGAGCTTGGGCCTGCTAAAAAAGGTTTTAATCCGGAAAGGCAATTTGGGTATAATTCTTGAGTTTATCTTGGAGGGCCTCTTGACCTTTTTCTTGAGTCAACTTTTTTCTACAAACACTTTAGTTTTGTCTAAGTTTTGTGGGTACATCTTTGCTATTGTTGAGTCATTCCTGACGTTAGGGAAAGGGTTCGGTCTTACCTTAAGGTTCTCCTGTAGGGTTCGATCTTGTCTTTTAGGTCATTAGGGTAGACAAACCACTCTCGACAATTGCCTTTTAGTTATTTAATGTAATTTTTGTGATACAACAAATTTAATGTTTTAATAGAACTAATTTATATTTTAAAAATTATATTAATCAGTGTGATATTTAATAAAGAGAAGACGATTTTTAATGGTGTCATTAATGAGTATTTAAAATGATACATCTATTACATTTATGAGTTTTAATTTTAATATTTTTTATAGGCCAAATGTTAGTTGGTAATATATGTTAATTTGTTAGTGAAGGAATTTGAATGTGTGATTTTTCCCTCCCCTATCTCTCTACTTTACTGTCAAACCAACCTTATAATTCCATAATTTTAATTTTAAAATTGACAACATCAAATTAAAAATAAAAATGATCATTTTTATTTTAAATTATGTTTTCTAAAATAATAAACTATTTTGAAATAATATTTTAATAAGCAAATCTCACGCAATTAATAGAGGAGAGAGAATGAGTGAATATGTATAGTTTGATCTCAACCTTAATTTTTATTTTCATGATTGATATTTACTCCCCTCACTCTCATATAAGATATTTTATTCTCATATGATATGCCCTATATATATATATATATAGTTTTAGGGTTTAGAGGTTTTCTAATGTGTGTCCTAGGGCACATGTTAACGATTATTAGAATTCAATTTCCAATATAACGATTAGTATGTGAGAGAGTGAATATAGTTAAAGAGTGTTAAATTTACTTTTCTAATATTAATTTACCTTCAATTTTAACCTTGTCTTTTCACTTCAATTCTCCTTTACTTTTACTTCTATATTTTTTTATATTATTACTTCTACATTTTTTATAATAATTTCTTAAAAAAAGAATAAATTCAATGCAACACATATCAATTTAAAATATAATAGTGTTCAGCACTATTATATTTTTTAATTAGGTATTGTGTTGAATTTAAACGACAATATTAAAATATTTTAAATTAAAATTATTTAATCCTTTTAGTATTATTTTATCTTTTTCACCTTTTATTTGTGGTTGAAGCTAATCACAATATTATAAAGAAAAAAATAATAATATAAAAATAAAACAAAATGAGGAAGACATTGTTATTAATATAATAGATATGCGGTCCACTAAGTTTATTTATTTTTTAAATAATATGAAAAAAAATGCAAAATAAATCATATAAAAAAATATAGAAATAAAAATTAAAAAAGGATTAAAGTAAGAAGACAAAGTTAAAATTGGAAGTAAATTAGTATTAGAAATAAGATTTAATGTTCTATAATTATATTCACTCTCTCACATAATAAATACATTAAAATTACCTTAAAATTTGGATTCTAATAATTGTTACCATGTACCATAGAACACATTAGAAATATATATATATATATATATATATATATATATATATATATATATATATGTATGTGTGTGTGTGTGTGTGAATGAGAAAGTCAAATTTATATGAAAGTGGGAGAAACAAATCTCAACCATTGAAAAAAAATTAATGGTTGTAACGAGTAATTAATCTTAAGTATTAGATTTCAAGAAAATGAAGAATAAGAGCTTGATTGATTTAGTTTTATTTTTTAGTTTTTGAAAATAGTTTTCAAAAACCTTTTTCGGGAAGAAAAAAAAAACTTGTTTGGCAAATTTTATTTGAAAACTGTTTTAAAGATGTAATAATGGAAAAAACTTATTCATATTTATTAGAATTTCATTAATAAAAAGCAAAAAACAACATATCCTGATTATCTTTTGAGTTTAAAAAAATAAAAAATTGAAGAGCAAAACTATTTTAAGTATTCCTGTTTTTTAGTTTTTAAAATCTAAAAAACCAGAACTATTTTCAAAAACTGTTTTCAAAAAACACTACCCAAACAAGTTTTTTAGTTTTTAAAAACTAAAATATTGCCAAACAAATACTAAATATTTCATACTACTCTTGGAATAATTATATCCCTTTCCCGTATATATATAAATATACATGTATGTATACATGTGTATTCAAAATTTAATAATCATTATCTTTAGCGTTTAAGACTAATAGTGTAAAAACGTATTACACAAATTATGATGATGATGTACAAATTGATTTATTTATTTATTTATTATTATTTAATATGTCTTTTTATTATAAAGGATGAAAGTTTTGGCATAGTTTTTTCCGCCACATTAAAACCACTCTAGACAGTTGCTTTGTAGTTATTTCATTTAATTTTTTTATCGAACACATTTAATTTTTTAATGGAACTAATATATTTTTTTTAAAATTATATTAATTAGTGTGACATTTAATAATGAGAAGATATTTTTAATGGTGTCATTAAAGAGTATTTAAATTGATACATTTATTACATTTATGAATTTTAGTTTTAAAAATTTACAATATCAAATTAAATATAAAACAATAAAAGGTATTTTTTTCTAATTATATCTTATTTTATAATTTGAGTTTTTCTGTACTCTATCTTATTTTATCATTTTAGTTTAGCTGTCAAAAAATTAATAGCAGGTAAAATAAATGTATGATGAATAAATTTTTGTTCAACAATTAATTAGCAAATTCAAAGGATGATTATAATATGAGATGTAATCTCTAAATACTAAGACATTTTATTATTATATTGTAAGAGGTACATATTTATTACTACATTTTATTTTAATTATTTTTTTAGGTTTAATGTTACTTTTAATCTTATAAGTATAATATATAATAAGTTTATATTATGAAATAAAACTTAATTATTATAAAACTATTGTCAATTTCATTTGTAACTACTTCAAAATGTGTGTATATATATATATATATATATATATATATATATATATATATATATATATATATATATATATATATCTATATTATATATAGTTAAATTTACTCATTTTCAGTATATTATTCAATTTAAAATAATTAAAAATTATTGAACAATTAATATATTAAGAATAAAATTTACAGGATAAATTATATGTAATATATATATATATATATATATATATATATATATATATAAAAGTTATGAGACAACTTAGATTAAAATTTTTTATTAAAAGTTAACAAAAGTTTAAAAATAAAGTTTATACTCACATATGTGAAGGAAAGGAACACGATTTTGAATTGCAGTTCTTTTCATTGCAATGTGGATTCTGGTTATTGTCATCCTAAATTATTTTATATTTGTACCTAAGTATTTTTTTAAAGAAAACTATAATTATTGATATATCTCCAAGTTTTGAAAATTGGATTGGACTGGCCGGTTCAACTTGTTGAATTAGGAACTGAACCAGTATCCAGTCCATTGTTTCTAAAAAATAGAGTATGCTTAGAACCAGTTAAATCGGCTAAAAACCTAGTGAACCGGTCAAAATCGGTCAATTCAAGGGTTAGTCCGTTTTACTTTTATTTTTTAAAAAAAATGGAAAAAATATATAAAAATTCATAAAAACTGAAAAATTGTTGTTTTTAAAATTTTAGGCACAGTAACAAGGTATTGCGAAATAAAAATATTTAAAAGGAATTTTTGCAAATTACAAAATTTATGATATTAATATTTGTAAAAAATTCATTTTAGGCAACTTGTAACTTTACCTCTTTGTAATATTATAAAAAAATTAATACTTAAACTTAATAAGTTGTATTATATTTGTGTATTATATAAAAAATATTTACATAAAGATGTATTATATTTGTGTATTATACTTAAACTTAATAAGATGTATTATATTTGTGTATAATAAAGACATTAATACTTAAACCATATATACCTTATTTTTTGTTTAATATATTACTATATTAGTATAAATAAATATAAAAAGTAATATGTTATTGAATCCAATTCAAATGGATTCAACTTTTGAACCCTAAATTCATGTCTTTACCGATTCAATGATCGAATTTATTTTGAAAACCTTGGATATATCTTTGTTGGGCTGAGGAAAAGTAGGTTGGGTAATTTTGGATATTTTTCTAAAATTAATATATCTCTAAAACATGCAACATTAAGCAGAGTATGAGGATCGAGGAAAGACAATGTTTAAAGTTCTCAATGATGAAGATCGTGATCAAGAGAGATATGAAGATGAGTCATGAGAGGACATGTTTTGTTCAAGATAGCACCTTAGAGGAGGATCCTTTTGCACTCATCTTATCAAGAGAAGTGATCTCAAAAGAAGTATAAGAAAAACTTTTTTTTCAAGATATCAACCAAATAGAGAACTCCTGAAGCATCCTTTTTTCGAGAAAAGAATATAAAACATTATAGTTGAGCATACTAAGGAAGAGAAAGATTAAGACACATCTTGACACTTAGAGAAAAAACATAAAAAAACTGCTCTAAATTTGTTCTTAGACAAAAGAATCAAAGGAATCCTAAAGTCAAAAGGATAAGGATCAAAAGTCAAATAAGAGGAAGTTACTTTTTGTTGGGTAGTTTTTTGTGGTTGAGTAGTTTATTTCGGTTAGGAAATAATAATTTGTTTAACACATGTGATCAATTGACCATTGTAAAAAACTCTATAAATACCCTTTTCCATTGCCGAAATTAGAGGTTATAACACCTACATAGCATCTCACTTAACTCGACATGCTTAGGAAATGACAGGGATTGAGAGATCAAAGATATATATGTTCTTACCATGACTTTTAGTGCAATTTATCTTTTTTGCAATTTTCTTTATTATCTTTGTGATTACATTCATGCCTTTACCCACATTTAATCATTCAAGGTCTTTTAGATTTAGTTATCACTTTACTTGCACTTAGTCTGAGGTGTTATCTTTGAGGTTATTTACATTTATCGACTTTATTTGCATTTAATCTTTGAGGTTTTCTTTTTTAGATTATTTACTTTGCATTCATTTACTTTTGAGGAAAAACTTTTGTGAACAACTTTGAGCATATCTCACTTGGAATTCATTTTTCTTTTAAAATGAACTTAACAATGAAGAACAACCATGTTTTCATCAAATTTCAAACAACCAAGTCATCATACATGTTTTTTGGTTTAAGTTTTAATTATTACTTGTTTGAATAAAAAGAACTTACTTTTTTGTATTTTAAAGTTTCTCAAATTAATAAATATAAATTTGTTTAGTTTTAAAATCTGAATAAAAATTTATTCATTTTAAATATTTATTTTATCAAAACGAATTTAACCACAAATATATTAATTTAATTCATTAGATTATACATATCATTGTGAATATCCTCTTTATTTCGATAGCTGCCTTCATCATGCGCTCTGAACGAGTACGAAAATAGCTAGTGATGATTCTAAAATGCTTGCAAGGTGACTTGGTGCTGGCATTTTTGTGCATGACTTCATTTTATTTTCTTCTTTTGCTGAAACGTGGAATAAAACAGTGCAAGAGGTATCAAATAAACAATGGTTGCAATATTGTGATGGCTGATGCATTACATGTTAGATATTTATCTAATATATATGTCAACTTAGTATTATCATTAATTATGTTTTATATTATCATTAATTATGTGTTATAAGTTATCTAAAAATAATTTCAATTGAAGTGATATTATAAGATTAATTTTTGGAATTAATAACATCTTACTAAATGCAGGTCTTGTTATGTGTAGATATCAAAAGTATTATTTTTATTTTTATGACGGGGAAAAATAAAATTTAAAAATAATATCAAATGATTTTCAATGAAAGGGTGCGGTTATGATTTTCAACTTATATTAACAATTTTCTTTTCTAACATTTTATTATTAGAGAGGAGGAACTCTTTATTCAAAAAGAAGAGTTGTACATATAAACTTCTAATATCAAGAAAACGCTACCGAACTTATATTTTGCTAATAAATCCTTTACACTTTTGTCATTGTTTATCTTATTTATTCTTTTAGTGATTTAACTTAAAAGTTTTCTATTTATTATGATTGTCATGGAATAATTTGAGTTAGGCTTGCTGCCATTATCTACACATGAATTTTATGACGTTAGTTTAAAAATATGAAACATTGTGATGTGTAACTATTATTTTAACAGTAATAAAATCATTTTTTTAAATGTCAAAATAAGACCGGTGTAACAATCATGCATTTGAGCCACGAACACCAATTCAATTGCTAATGGCATGTTTGAATTTAAATATCTAAATTCTTTCCCTGATGAATTTTAAATTTAAACTTTTAAAATACATTTTCAATTATGCATTAGAAATTTGAATTTCGTTGTCAACTTTTCTTTAATTTCTAATATTCTAAATATTTAATTTAAACATGATGTTATCAAAGTAGCCTCTTTTATGTGGATTAATTGATTTTGAATATTAAGAAAATTATGTTTGTTATTTATATAAATAATGATCCATCCAAAGAAAAGTTAGTATTGACCAAATTTCAAATATAGTTGTGGCAGTGAATATATGATAATTATCATGTTTTTCACGTGAATAGTATGTCAGTTTAAAGAAAGACTATTGTTCGACAAAATTGATTATTACTTTGTGAACTGGTTAAGATATATAAACATTTTTTTGTTCTCATTTAAGTCCTTCCATTTATTTTAATTAAGTGGTGATATCATAAAATTTAATTAATAAAACAAGGATAAACTATATTTTAGTATATGAACTTTTTTAAATTTATAATTTTAGTACACAAATTTTTTGTTGCCTGGTCAAAGTATGCAAACAACCTTTTTAATCCAACATATTCGTAGCCACAAATTAAAAAAAAAAACTTACTATTCATCTTCTTTTCCACACCCACATCCTATTTCCCTTGTGCAACTAACACGTTTAATTATACTATACAATCCACTCACAACGCTATCCAACCTACTTTTCAAAATTTTTATTACACAAAACCACTACTTAATCATACTAATAATTTTTTTTTCTTTCACTATAATTATTTTAAAACTGATAATGATCCAATGCCCAAAATTCCTTTTGAATATAAAATTATTTTACTATTAGACCCTAAGACATAAGTGGAATTCGTTGGTCCTAGTGGGAAATTTTCAATATAAAAGTGATAATGAGAACACAAGTTAACAAATTAATTCAAACAATGTTTCTTTTTTAAACCCTTCAATCCCAACACTTATATAAGAAAACTGCTGCAATGAAATTGTTTCCATATATTCTTTTCATATTAATACAAAATGAAATTAAATATATGTTTGAAACATGAACATGTTCATGAGGTTTTTAGATATTGTAACAAGTGATTAATTACCTCAATATCATGGCATCTGATAGTGGCATTCTAAGGTTTAAAAAACCTGTTTGCAACTGCAATTGAGTCATAATATCAAGAATTTTGGACTCTACACAACCACATCATAACTACAATTGAGATTGTATTTATCAGCAATTTTCCATGCCATCAAGGATCGCAATGAAACCATGACTGTAATTCAAAACATGGGTTCAACTTGGTAAGGAATGTTTCATGTAATCTTACCATTATATTCATAATTGAAAGAGAGAAATACTTACACTTTACAGGTGCTTGATAGGCCTACAAATTCCTTGACCAGATTGAGGAATGAATGAGAGCAAATTGATGGCAAATTGATGGGAAATGAAAGATAAGAGATAGATACATAACACAATGAATCACAAAGCAAATCATGAAAATACGGTTTGAAAAATTGAGGGGAAGATAAAAGAGAGTTAGGGTTTTGGGCTTACTAAGCCGCAAATGGTGCTCGAATTGACGAACGATGGGAGCGGCAAACTAAGAGAGCTACAGGAGTAGCGAATGGAGAGATAAATAAGAGCACGTGAGCAAGCGAGAGGAGAGAACGATGATCCTAAGCAAGCAAGAGGAAAAAACGACGCTCCCAAGCAAGAGAAGAGAACAGAAATGAAGCACGAGAGCGAGAGTGAGCGAGATCAAAGAACAAAAAGGGAGGGAGAGAGTAATAGTGAGTTAAATTCATAATGAAGAGTTGAAAACAAAGACCTTTTATCTACACCAAAAAACTATAGGTAGAGATATTTTAAAGTTTTACTTACACCAACCAATATAAATATAAGTTTTGTGATGTTTTACTTATGTCAAATAGTTGTGGGTATAAGTATTTTGGACTTTTAACTTTACTAGTTAACTATAATTGATTTTTTTTTTAAGTTGACCTACATAAATAAAATGTAGATATAAGTTTTATGAGGATTTACCCACACAAGTAATTGTAGGTAGAAATTTGTTTGACTTTAATTAAGATTACCTATGGTAAATAGTGGTAGGTACAAGTGTTTAAGTTTTACCTTCATTTAAACACTTGTAGGTAAACGAACATTGTAGCTTTACCTAAACTAATTTATGTTTATAGGTAAAAGTGTTTGTAGGTAAATGTCATATTTCTTGTAGTGATTGTAGGTAAATGTTCATTAAAGATATACTTAATAAGTATTTTATGCAGAATAAAGTTTTCCTTTGGGATAAAGTATTAACTTTGAACCCATTTGCTATGATCTCACTAAGGAATAAAGTTGGAATAGTTTGAAATAGTCATGTTTTAGACCACATTGCATGCAATTTTCCATGCTATACATCCATGCTTGATCTATGTCATTGGTTACATTGATATAAATGACGATACCAACTTGTTAGAGATGTTATTTGGTAAAGATAATAGTTTGAACTCATAAGGTTATTTCACTACTAGAAAAATCAATATTTTTTACGAAAATTTGTGAAGGATTATATTCCTTCATAATATGTAACAATTTTTGTGAAGGATTCATAATGTTTATGAGGAACACTTAATTAAGTCATTTTGTGAGCTCATAAGGTTATCTCACTTAATTATATACCTAACTAAATAATCCATCACAGATGGTGTCACTAAATTCATATATTTACTTTTGTGATGATATTTTGTGATGGAAACGGATACTTGTTGATTATTCCGTCACAATATTCGTGACAAATACATATAAACTACTTTGTGATGATGTCTGGGAAGGAATTTGTTCCATCACAAATTATCCATCACAAAAAATATTACAAAATTAAAAAACAAATCTTTTAGTCACATGTTTTTTATATATTTAATTTAAAAATAATTAACTGAAAATAGTTAATTATTTATATAATAATTAATTAGTATAATAATTATGTATGAATATTAATTATTTTTTAAGGAATAAAAGATAATTATTATAATAACTTTAAAAATATTTTATTTATTGTTTGAATTTTTTAAAATATAATTATTAGAGTAACTCCAATCCTAGTTGCTTAGAAGAATTTACTAATTCTTAACACACTTTAAATAATTCCTATATCATGTTAGATTGTTTATAAATATTTATTACTATACAATGTTGATTTAACATGATTTATTGATTTTATTTATAATAATATGTTTTTTACAATACATTATTTTTTGAATTTTAAATTAATTTAATTCATTTCATGATTTTGGCTCCCCACATCTGTGACACTCTTCTATCCCAAGTTTTTAATAATAAAAATTAGAGAAAATTAAAATTAAACATAGGTAAAAGAGCATTTTATTATACACATTTTATAGCACATGATTAATTTAATGATATATGTGGCCCAAATGGGAGATTGTTAGAAATGTGTCTAATGTGTGGGCTGATAGAGCATTTTATTATACACATTTTATATCCTTTTTAGTCCTTTTAACTCTGAAACTGTTTCTTAATTTTCTATTTTAATTCATTTTCATAATTAGGTTGCGTTGGACACTTTTCATTTTTTTTCTCTTATTTTGCAGGTTAGGGACTTTCTTGGATTGGACTTTGTATTGGGCTAACTTTTTTTATTTTCGTATTTTTTCTTTATTTTTGTATTTTCTATTTTTGTAATTTTTCTTTAATTATAATTTTTAGTTTATTTTCTATTTTTTAGGCTAATTTCATTTTAGCTTGTGCCTAATTTAGTTCACACCTTTTAGATAGCTTTATCTACAAGTTTTAGGAGAGAATATAAAAAGTCTCTCATAACAAGTTCTAACTACTTTTTGTCCTCCATCTTCTTCCTTCTCACACAAACTTCTATGGAGATTTCTATTGAAGGCTAATTTCTAAATTGATTTGAGGTCTTGATGCTATTGCATGGTAAAAGTATGAATTTTGATCTATTGTGTGTTATTACTCTTACAAATTTTGTGTTTTATTGCTCTCTTCTCCTCTCCAATTCGTGTAGAATTCCGATTGGGTTTTGATACAAATTGGTTATAGATCGATTCAGATCGATCGATTTGAATTACAAGAGGTTAGATAATCGATTTAGAGGTAATTCAACTTATTAGATTTTTGAAAATTCATGAGAATCTTGAGATTGTGATTGTGATTGTGATCCACTTCAATTGAATTACCTTTGAGTGTTGATGCAATTTCACATGAATATTAGAATTATTATTACTCAAGTGCATCACTAAGAACCTCAGATCAATGTTTTCTTTCTTTGTTTTCATTTTTAATTAAAGTTCTTATTTCGTAAGCTTCCTTTAATTCTAAACAAACCCCCCTAATTTTACAACGTTCTTTATAAAATCTAAACAATACATATTTTGTATCCTCGAGAGATGACCTAAGTTCATTTCCTACATTGCAAAATTGGGGGAGACTAGTTGTTTGATATTGACCTCAACAAGTCTTTATCATGGGCCTACATATTATCATTGATTATATGCTATAAGTTATCTAAAGAATAATCCAATTTGGAGTGATATTATAAGGATTAATTTTTGGGATTAATAACCTCTCAATAAGTACAGGCTTGCTAGTTGTAGATACCTAAAGTCTTATTTCTATTTTTATGATGGGACCAAATAGAATTAAGAAAAACTCCAAAAGATGCAACTCTTCATCAAAAGGGTCGTCATTATTACATAAGGTTATTGTCTCCAAGTTATATTTACAATTTTCTTTTCTAACATATCGCATCATTAGAGAAGAGAAACTCTTTATTTAAGAAGAGGAATTGTACATATAAACTTGGAATATCAAATCTACAAGTTTACACATCTCAAGTTTGCTAATAAATCCTAGTACGCTTCCGCTAGTGTTTATTTTGTTTATTCTCTTGGTAATTTGACATAAAAGTTCTTTATTTATAATGGTTCTCATCTTCAGTTATTTCATTATATTTCTAGCATTAGATTTTTGTCAAAACTACTTTTTTTACTCATTATATTGGTTCTCATATTAAGTTATTCCATTATATTTCTAGCATTACATTTTTGTCAAAACTACTTTTTTTACTCATTATATTGGTTCTCATCTTAATTTCCTCATGGTGCATGTTCTTGGTGATTTAACATAAAAATTATGTTTGTGATTTGACATAAAAGTTCTTTATTTTTTTACTCTTGGTACCCATTAGGGATTGGAGATATATCTATGGTATCTGACTAGTACATACTACACACACCTTCCAAATCACAACATTATTTCTTACTTTTGTGTCATAATGCTCTATTAGCTAACTTCTATTTATAAATATTAAAACTATTTTTTTTTTCCTTCTCAATGTGGGATTCTTTGTAGCTTGATTGATTTTGGAGGTGTCTTTACTATAGATTGCACTCTTTTTTCTTGTTTAATGTAAGCCTTGGAAGGCTATCCTAGGGTACTTCTCAATGGTTAAGACATCCATCATGTGCTCAAGTTACATTTCTTCCAAGTTAAATTGTTTAGCATTGATTTATTTGATAGACTTTTCGAACATTAAATGTTTATGTTTATATTTAAATGAAAGGACCTGTCTAAAAAAATAGAACGTTGTTTATATGATGTACAACTTGGATCTCATGCGAATTGATCTCCACATGCGACAAAGAATGCATAGGATGCAAGGAAATTAAAAAGCAACAAGAAACTCTCACAAACCTTGCTTAAGCGTCTATCAAGCCTGCTTGAGCGAGCCCTTGCTTAAATGAGGGTACTAGAGCCACTAGGCTTCTTAAGCAAGGCATCACACTGCTTGAGCAAGCTCCACATAGACAGGACGCAAGAGCTATTATGCTGGCTTAAGCGGGTCCCACAGAGACAAGAGCCAAGAGCCATTGTGCTTGCTTAAGCGAGCCCTGAGTTGACTGATCAGTTCCTATCTATTGAACTTGCTTAAGCATGATAACTTATTTTTAAATACATAGAAAACTTTCCTACTAATATGAATTTCGTAAGAGATTTCTACAAATTACCTTTTAAAAGAAAAGTCCTAGAAAACTCCTACTACTTTTTCCCTAAGAAAAAAGCATAGGAAATTTCTACAAATTGTTTTTTCGCATGAAAACATTGTAAGGGATGAACAATATTGTGGCCACATTGCATGTTATGATCTACAGTCTCAAATCCTAGAGAGGAATGTAATTTTCAATGTAAAAGAGGATGACAATATGTAATTAGTGACGTAATAAGGAAAATTCCACTATAATTTGTATTTATAATTGACTTATGATGTTCGATTATATCCCACTTATTTCAATCATCAGTATATAATGGGTCATTGTGACTATTATAAAACCCAATGTAAGGCTCACTATGTGGGCTCTACGATGGTTAGCCCAATGTAATAAACTAATTATATTACAATGGGCTTAGCTCACTATATCGTACTATAACACATTGAACAAATTTTAGTGGGTTTTGTCCACTGTAAAAAAAATCCATTATATTATAGTATGCTAAGCCAATTTTAATTGTCCTTTTTTTAAAATATATTATTTTTAATTTTTAAATAAAAACAAAACATCGATATAATGCTCAATTTTAAATACAATAATCAACACAAAACAAACATCAATTTGAGATTTTACAAAAGTTTTAACACAAGAACATAAACATCTAGAATATGCTAAATAATGTTCTAGTGATAATAAAAAAAACATAAAATCAGTACATACCACTAATTCAATGTTCAAAATTCTAAAACAAATATCAAAGTTCTCACACTTGTGTGTATTTATCTTTTTATCAAACAAATCTTCATAGTTTGAATGATGATGAATAATAGATTTAAGGCTTTTGGTGACGTAGTGCAATTGTTTAAGTTTTCTAATGGTATTTAATAGTCCCCTTATGTAACCGCCAACTTAATTACATAATTATCTTCCATATAAAGATCACTTGAAATTTTTTCACATTTCAATAGACAAAACATCATTAAACCTATTTATAAGAAAATAAATATACATCATTTTCATATATATGTTGCCAATCAAGAATCAGATACAAAGTTGTACAGAATATACTATATACAATTGTCCTAAAGTTTTTTCATTAATATATTTATCAAAATATGTTAAAACAAAATATACTATATACAATTGTCTTAAAGTTGTTCCATTAATATATTTATCAAAATATGTTAAAACAAAAAAAGTTGGGTTACTATTTTATTTCAGCATGTCCCCAACATAAAGATTGTGCTATAATATGCGGGAAAACCTCGGATATATTTTTTCATTCAACAATTTTACCATACCAATGTGGTAATAGACACAATATTGTGGGCTAGTTTCTAATCTCTGCAAAACAAAATACATATTGTTGATCCGGAGGTGCGCAACTCACTCACTCAACCTAACATGTACAAACAAATGAAATGAAACTAAAAATTTTAAAGCTTACCCGAGTGTGCTTGACAAACATTGACAAAGAACTAAGACAAGAGAAGACAAGCGAGAGAGCGAGAGAGGGTGTGCGAAAGGGAGCGTGCTGAGAGTAAGAGAAAAAGGGTAAGAGAGGGTGTATAGGAGAGAGAGAAATAATAATTAGCGAGGGTAGTTAGGTATTTTGGAAAATTAGGGGGTGCAAATAATAATTAAAAGGTGAAAAAGAAAACACAATATTTTGCCATGGTTATTACCCGAAATAGTGGTCGACATATGAAAAAAACACATTAATATAGGTCAGTTTTTAATTAAGTGGATAAAGGAATAAACTTCATTAGAAAACCAATGCGTGTTCTATTCTTTTTATAACCATCCATTCACGTATAAGCAAACTTTTTTTCTTTTTTTAAAACTTTTTAAAATTATAACTACTCATTTTTAAATTATAACTATCAATGCGTGGCCAAAGTAGAAGTTTATCTATCTATTCAATTTATTTAATAATAAAGAAGACGGTTGACCAGTAATTTCATTTCTCAAGGAAAATAATTTAAAATTTTGAATTTATGTTACACTACTCATAGGAGTTTCAATATTTTTATTTTCTTTTAAATTTTTTTAAAACTATAACTGCCTATTTTTTGAATTTTAAAAGCTGTCCATTTTTATAAAAAATATTATTTTTTTTTCATTTTTAAATAAAAACCACCCCTTTTTAAATCATAAACACCGTCTATTTTTAATAAAAAAAAGTTGAAAAAAAAGTTGATTTTTGTCTTGTTTTTCGCTACAGAGATAAACAAATTTTGTCCTCAATCTTCCTTCCGGCAACCAGAGATAGTCAACATACAATCTAAGCATGAACCCTTTTCGTAATAAAAGGATACGAAAGAGATGAATGGTATCTCCGTCACTCTCTCTGCTTTTGATATCCCCAGTTGGGTTAAGCTTTTGGTTCTGTATTACAATTCCAGTCCATTCTTTTCTTTTACATTCTGCACTCTCAAGGGTTTTTGCAGTTATACATTGCCACGCCATTGCTTTAGTAAATATTTAGAGCTATTACTCTGCTAATAGGGCTTCAATATTTTTATTTTTCTTTAAAATTTTTTAAAACTATAACTACCCATTTTTAATTCATAAAAAGTGGTTATTTTTTATAAAAAAATTGTTATCTTTTTGCTAATTTTTAAATAAAATTTGTCTATTTTTTATTATGACTACCCATTTTGTTTTTAATTGTCACTATTAGTTTCATTTTTTTAATTTTTAAATAAAACTGTTCCTTACCATCCAAGTGTACATATTTTATCTCATTTCTTTAATTTTCTCAAATTTCTATTTTTTTCTATTCTTAATTTTCTTTGAGGTTGAATGTTCTAAAGTTGCAACTTTTATTCTAGATTCCACTTTTTTTTTTTTGAAAAGCTTCTAGATTCCACTTTATCTCTTCCTTTGTGATGATCTTCTTTCATCAACCTCTTCAGGTTTTCACTCTCTTCTAGGTCCCTTCTCTTCTCATCTTCCATTCTCCTCTGTTTCGATATCTGACATTGTTACTGTCTAATCGAAATTTTACGATAAAAAAACACTTATTTAATTTTAGTATATTACAATATTCTTATCTAACCATCGCATTGTGCTTGTCATGTATTCAAAAGTAGAGATATCTGTTGTACCGATATATTACTAAACATCATACTAATTTTATGATCTATTTAATTTTTTATTTTTTTTTCTATTACTACCTTATAACCATGTTTTTTTTCTAATTTTAATATTCTTTATAATATTTTATTATAGTTTTTTATAATTTTAGTTTCATAAGACATCAATATTATATAATTGTTTTTAAATTTTTATATTACATTATTTGGTTTTATTATAACCTCTTTTTTTTTTCGATTTTGTCTTCAATTTATCATCGCTGATTAAAAAAAAGTTGGAAGTTGAATTGAAGTTTTGAAGTTTTGTTTTATCCGTCATCTCTGACCACAACTCGGGGCAGTTGTCTCCCACCAGTAAAATGATTTAAAAATTTGAATTTATGTTCAACAATATATAGTAGATGTATTGTATTTTAATTCATTAAAAATTGAAACATTTATATTACACCGTCATAGGGCTTCAATATTTTATAATTTTGCTATTACATTTGGGTGATTCTACATTGTTATTTTGATTGTTATTTGATTTTGAATTGAAGCAGGTAATGTTCTTTTTTATCCTTTGTTTTTCATTTTAAATTATTAATGAAACCATATTGTACTAATTTATCATATTTATGTCTTAAATAATTATTGTCAAATTTCATGTTTTCAAAGAATATTACGACACGTTAAGTCGTACCTCTCTTGATCAGAAAGCCACTAATGAAATCAATGTACATACTT
The DNA here is from genome assembly GCA_037954015.1 of Psophocarpus tetragonolobus. NCBI lineage: Eukaryota > Viridiplantae > Streptophyta > Magnoliopsida > Fabales > Fabaceae > Psophocarpus > Psophocarpus tetragonolobus. The sequence continues at coordinate 44,409,844 of CM075690.1, read as the reverse complement.
TTTTCGGTTTTTCATGATAAAATGGTAATTTTTCAAATTGAAGAATGATTATGATTATTATTGTTGTAAATTTTTTAAGAATATGTGATGTTTATGAAAATTATGCAGATAAAATTGTCTCTAAGCATTGATCTATCCCATTGTCTCTACATTTTTTTTATTTTTTGTTAGGTTCATCGGTAGGTTTTGTGCCACATACATTTTCGAATTTCAGTTAGTTTGTTCTGGTGCGTGAATGTTGCTTATTAATTTTTAATAGATTTTTTCATCATTTGTTCAATTAGGTTTTTTTTTTTTCTAGAATTTTTGTATTTTTTATTATGATCGAATTGATTATTGTTATTATTTTTTTGTGCCATCCTTTTAATTTTTTTAACGTAACATTAAATGGTGTTTGTTTATGCATTTGTTTCAAGTTTCATTTTTTTTTTCTTTTTTGATTCTTTGTTTCATTATATGTTATGTAAATCGTGTTGATGTAATTAACTAATAAACACAAACTTTATTATTGCTTTGAACATTTATGAAGTGAATGACACTTAAATTTTAACCTTCAATTGATCACAAAATCTACAACAATAACTTATATCAATTGTCAATATTAGTATGAAAATTGAAATAATAACACATTTTTTAAACGACCAACAAATATAATTCATAAATACTTACCCATGGTAAAAAATCATTTTTAAATTTTTATGTTAACATACTAATGAGAAATATTTATTCTAAAATCTGAAAGTAAAAGATTTAATTAACAAAAGCAATCTTAATATAATAACAACAAATACTTTTTTAAAAATGAAAAAAATAGTGTTTTTAACTAACAAATTGGTCAATTCATATATTTTTCAAAATTTAAAAAGTGATAAGATTTAATTAGTATGTAAATTTCCCTTAAAATTAAGGTAACATGGAAAAAATAAAAAAACTTGGTGTCTTAATATACCCACTTGACATATCTTTTGTAATCATAAAAATATTTTGACTTACCCACTTGAAATTAATTTTTTAATTTTTATGACTAAAGACCAAATGTTATAAAACATTATCTAAGTAATAATATTTAGCATGATCATATGAATTATGTCTCATGACCAACATATTTGAAAAAACAATAACTCACGGTGAAAATATTATTTCCAATTTTCTGTCATTATGTTTTTTCGAATATGAAAAATTAGATAAAAGATCGAAGAGAATGATAGTTACTCAATTCTTAATCTTTACTTGTTATTTGGAATTAAAATTGTGTTTCATTTGTTCCACCAAATTGAGTGCGTGATTATTTTCATTCATCAATTTTTCAGATCAATGCTTTTACAATAGGTAAATAAAACAATAACCGCTAAAACATAAAAAATGTAACCTTATCCCATTCATAAATTTAGATCACAAAAATCTCGCTGGCGCACAAAAAAAGTAACAGGCGACAACAAAGAAAACCGAAAAAGAGGCAGTCTAGGACAAAATTTCCATCAGAATCCACTGATAGATTATATGACAATCCGCATCAAAGATGTTCAAAATATTCATAAATAAAATAGGCTAACAGAAGCGTCAGGTAAAAGATGAAGTTATAGACCACATAAACAAAAGAGTAATATATTATTTAATAAAAGAAGAATGAATTTAGGATGGCATACCAAGCTACAAACATTGGTTCACAAATCATCAGCCTTCTTAGACCAGTAATTTCCTCTATCATTAGCACAAATCACAACATTAAACACAACATTAAATATTTATGATAGAAATTGTTAATTTATGAAATTCTTATTTGTTTTAGTTTTTCATTTATCAAAGTCTGATGTATTACTAATATTTATCGAATATCTTACCACCCTTCCATGTATTTATAATTTCCTTATTTTTATTTTACAATGACTATATAATTTATTTTTTAATTTGTGCACTCCCTTTATTTTAATTTATTGAATTTAATTATTATTAATTTATTGATTATATACTCTCCATGTTAGATGTATTTACACTTGATTCATTCTACCTAACTTTTCATTTCTATCTTACAATCATTAGCTTTCCATCTTTTATTTGATAGTTTATTTTCGTCTTCTTACATGCTAATTTTGCACTTTTAAATTTACTTTTACTTTACCTTTTAATATTATTATATAATATTATTTATAATATAATATTACTACACATTAAATTTATACGTTAATTTATACATTTTTATACTATATGCTAATTTTGCATTTTATTTTATTTTATTTTTACTATTACTTTTTATTATTATTATATTATTATTATATATACTATAATAATATTTCTACTATTTAATTTTTAATTTTCCGCATTTTGTTGTGAAATTTTCATTTAAAGTATATCTTATATTTTTCTTTCCATTTTACCCCATTCATCATCTAGTGATATCTAAATATGAAAAATTCAAATAGTCAGATATAACAACAAAACCACTTATCTATAACAGAGTCAAGTTATAGACAAAGAAGAACAAACAATATCCACATGTCAAATAATACAATTGCAATGAGATTGTCATCTATATAACGATTAGCTCAGAAAATAAATTATTAGCAACCTATTCGAGGTGTACAATTGGTTAGTATTAAACATATATACCCTATAGCTACTATTGTTAACAATAATTATTTACTATTTTGAAATTACTTAATCATGTAGGTTGTCATCTTGCATCTCTGAATCTTAAGGAACTAATTCCCATGAAGCGAGATCAAGTAATGTTGATGTTTGTCACTTTCCACATGGTTAGTAGAATATTTTTTTATTATTTAACCTTATTAAAATCAGTTACACTTTAGTTGTGTCAAAGGAATTTCACTTTCAATTCAATAATATAATTTTCACATAAAATATTATGACTATCAAAATGTTTTCAAATTTCAAAATCTAAACTTAGTTATCATATTTTACAATCATGTATAATTTTACATGATAATTATTTAATTAGTGATTACTAATACTTTTTTTTCCAACAATCAAACCTTAAATATGCAGCAGGTTGCAATTTTGACTCAACAAGATTTTGAGGAGCCAATAATCATGACACAAGACCAAGTAATAGGCATGCATCCAACCTTCCACAAGGTTAGTATTTAACCTCATGCAAAGGGACAATTTTTTATGTTACAAAAACTAAATTCTCAATATTCATTTCGAGAAAAATATGTTTATTACTATTTTATGTTGATGTTTAATTTCCCACTTTTTGTTTTTGTGAATTTAAACGCCCATGTTAGTACAATAGTAAAAATACTAAATTTTAATTTGATAATATATTCAATGGAATAAGGTTATCCTGATTTAGGGAATACCCTCTTTTAATGTCTATGTTTTTTTATTTCACCTCCTCATATGGTATTATATGTTTACATTCACTTTCATATAAAACAGAAAGCAATAAAAATAATATGAAGTAGAAATATTGAATGATCATAAACGTGACATCTTTAAATCATAATAGGCATTTAAATTATACAATTATATTAGTAACTAATTTTCTCAACTAAATGTTAAATATGTAGCAAGTTGAAATTTTGTATCAACAAGATTTTGGGGAGCATGCATCTAACGTCCACAAGGTTAGTATGATACTTTCTAACACTTTTATGGGATCTCATGCAAAGGGAATATTTTTTGATGTTACGAAAATCAACGCATAATGTAGATTATAAATATATATTATACATAAAAATACTTAAAGTGAAAGAACTGTAGATTATAAATAAAAAGTGTATATTCTTTATTAACAAAGCTATTATTTATCATGACAAAATTGTATTTATCCTAAATCTACATTTTTATATCCCTTCTTTAACTTTAATTTAAATATTATACTTAAAGTGAAAAAACTGTCTTTTTTTAATAACACAAATATCCATTAGAGATTAAGACAAACACATAATTATGCTTAGAATTTCAAAATAGTATGACAATGGTTACATTTCAATCACCTACCCCAACTACACGTACTTTGGTGTTACACACATTTATTTTACCATGAGTCACATAGCACATCTTGTCCTGGTGAGAAAGTGTCATTTTCAAATGTTAGTATCCTGTAGAGTTACTTGTATAACAACCTAAAATTTTTTAAAATAAAAATTCAAATATTTTTAGTTTTATTTATTGGCTTAATAAAATTTTATACCTTTGTTAACTAAAATGTGTTGGGAGTGAATTATTATTATTATTATTATTATTATTATTATTAATAATAATAATATTAGTTATTATCATTATTCTTAATATTATTATTATTATTATTATTATTATTATTATTATTATTATTATTATTATTATTATTATTGTTACTACTACTACTACTTCATTATAATAATAGTGGGATAAAAAAGTTAGCACTGTTGTGCCTAACTCACAATAGTTAGTAATTAGAAGGAGTCAAGAGAAGGGTCTTGACATTATGCTTATTTTCTACACAAACTTTAACCCTAAATGTGAAATCAGAAGAGGTAGTTACCTAGGTTATCAATATCAAAATTGTATGTAAACTTGTGGAAGTCCTATAAACTCGATCCTAAACTCGTAAGAGTTTACTTCACATAAAAAATTAGTAATTAAATATCTATAAATAAAATATATAATCACTAATTTAAAATTTTAACAATATAAATATATAACAATACCATCAAATTCCAAACACAAGTGATAAGTCCAAACATAAGTCCTTAAAAATATATAGCCAAGTACTTAAATTAAACGAATTACTACTAATACCAAATCAGAATAACATGCTCTATTACCCTAAACCCAAATCAAAATTCAGAATTCAAAATTCAAATTACCACCAAATCATGTCAGATTACTAATTTACTACCAAGTACCAAATCAGAATAGCTAATTCTAATTTATAACCAAATTAGATCTACCAAGTACCAAATCAGACTATTTGAAGTAAGTAGTGAGTAGTAACTAACTCTTTCAGAGATCACAAAAATGGAGAAAGTGTAGGTCGTAGGGAAGCTAAGAGCTTGAGATTGCAAGGGAACACCAAAACGATGTTCAAAGCCTAAGAGCATGAATGAGCTATTATTTTGATTCTCTAGTCACAAGTTGCAATAAGTGAAAGAGTTAATCCGCTTGCAAGTCTCTGTTTTCCGATCATCGCTCGCTAATCACAATTGCAAGTTGCTGCTTGCAAGTCACAAATCGTCGTTTGCGATTCTTTGTTGGTTCTAGGGTTTTCCATTTGCTAAGGGGTTTGACAAGTCATATAGTCACAAATAGCACAATTGCACTTCGTAGGCACAATCTTCGAGTTGCACCCATGTTTGTGTTCGTCAATCTTGACTAATAATTGTTCATCAATTGTGACTCGTGAGTGTTTGCAGCCAAAAATCATGTTCACAGTTCACAATCACATTCAAAAATTGCTAAAGAAACCCTCAAATGAATTGTTTCTCCACAGCGAAAAATCACATCGTTTGGCATCCTGTGAACTCGTGACATTGGTCTTGAAATCACGAATTTACCCAATTTTATTGATTTCACAAAAGTTTACTTGATTTTACTCAAAAATGAGTTTACTTATGATTTGACTCAAAAGGTTCCACTAGCCTCGTAAAATCATACAATTTTGAGTTATATGGCAATTTCAATAACCATAGCAACTACAGAGGAGAACTCAAAGAGAGACAATCTCCACTAAGAACCTTAAAGAATCATTCATGCTTTCTACATTCTTCATCTCTTTAAGGTAAGGGGGTTGGGAAATGATCTCTCGTGTGGCATGTGTAGGAAAAATAAGTAATGAAGTGATCTCTAAGTTTCAATAGACTTTATGTATTCTATTGAAGGGTTGTAAATACTCGCAACGAGTGTTAATAACATGTTTTTTGCATGACTATGTGGACATATGTAATTGGAGTTTTGTATTTATACATTCAGATAGTTTGCCAAATAAGAATTTAGTTGTGAATGGTCTAATATAATAATTTATTTTGTTAACTGGAGATATGTGTTTGAATGAGACAAAAGAGAAATTAAGATTTAGGTGTGGTTGATAACCATGAATAATTATTAGACGTGTATATTAATTTATTTTGTTAGATTGTGGGAGTACATGTGCACTATCAGATTATTTGATATAATGATTATCTTGGCATTGAGGTTTTCCCTTTTTATATCCTAGAGAATAGTACCATTGAGCACAATAATGAGAAATACTGACAACCTATAATCAATGTATTTGGTTCCCCTTAATAGTTAATGGATGTTTGTATTAATTTATTTTTTTGCATTGTAAAGAGGAGTGAGATTAGCTTATACATAAATGTATATAAGAAATAGGGTAGTGGAGGAGAACTCTAAACCTTCGTTGGGATTATGTTTTATGTGTTTTTATGCAATTGATTTATTTATTTCTTTCTATGAATGAATTTTATAGATCATTAAACAATGAATAACTCTAATTATCCTATGTTATTTGAACTACTCTATATAAAAAGGATTAGGTGTTAGGTGTAATGATAATTAAGTATTATAGATATAGAAGTACAATGTTCGAGGTTTGGAGTTAGAATTACATTTTGAGAACCTTATATAAGTTGAATGATTGCTATCTGAAAACTTTTGTATGTATATACCTTAGTGTTTCTATCATTTCTTTCTGTTTTGTTAGCCAAATTATGTTATGTTTGTTTTTTCTAGACAATAGACATTTGGAGTTATAGTTTAGATTCAATAATCATGTAAAAATGTTAAGAATAGATTGAGTTATGTGAGTTAGAAGTTGAATCTCCAATTGTGTGCAAAACATAATTTATGTGTTGTAAGCCCTATGAGGTGATCTAGATGACCATATTAAGTTTCATGTTCTTCATGAAAGTTCTATCCATAGATGTGATATTTACAATGGATTTGGAATGACTTATAAAGGATATATATAACTCAAGTTAAGAATAAAATAAGGAGTAAAGTTCAAGTTGTCAAATTTGTGTTGAGTGGCTGCAAGTTGATAAATTTTTAAAAATTGCAGATGATAAAACTAACTTTGGACATCAATATAAAAGGTTTAGGTAATTGAATTATCTTTCTAAGAAAATTTATACCACCCTCATATTATTAGTACAACTATAAATATTGTATTTATATTACATGATGCAATATAAGAATAACATAAAAAGGGATAATGCAAGTTGTAATGATGTTGATTGTTGTGGTGTGAAATATTGTGATTATCTTATAATTATGAGTATTGTGAGTAACTGAATGTTTGAAAGTTATATAGGGAGCATGGATTGGGGATTTGACCCACTATATGATGTTCATATTGATTACAAATTGAACGTATAATGTGTTGATAATTGATAATAGTCAGAATGTGCTTGATGAGGTGTTATCCTAGTTGCGGCTCAGGGTGGTATGTAATGAATCAATTAGGTATTAATATTGTGATTTATGTTAATGATGATGTTAAGGTGTGCTTAACAAGGTGCCATCCTAACTACAGTCGGGGGTGGAGTGTGATGACATGATTAAATATTGACATTATGATTTATGTTGTTGATGATATGACACATGAATATCGCAATCAAATAAGTTTTAAAAGGATTGTCCATTATGTGGTGCTTTGGACAAGTCTTCTTGGTTTTTTTTGCATTACATAGTCATACCGATGTGTTACTAGCGTAGAAGAGGATTCACTTTGGGTGAACCTATGTTGAGATAATTGTACCTACATGTTACTGCATAGAATATGACAACTTCGAGCGTGTACCTGAGAGAGCATGCATGAGTATCTATTGTGTGGTTCTTTGGACCAAATCTTATTAGGTTGTTTTTCATTGCATAGTTGTACCTACGTGTTACTAGCATAGAAAATTTGTATTGCACGAGCTTGCAGTGCATGTGCATCATTAGCATCAACAAATTTATGCGTGTGGATGTATAATCTATGTCATGGGTGTTAAATAAATTTATTTGTTTATTTATTGTACTTTAATTAACTATTCATTCTCTTTAGACATGCCTTAATATTCGTGAGACATATTCTCACCCCCTTGCTTGGATTGGACTTTGCATTGGGTAATTGTTTTCTATTTTGTATTTTCATATTGGTTTTCTTTATTTTTTGTATTTTATATTTTTGTAATTTTTTTTAAATTGTAGGGATTGATTGGTTTGATTTTGTTTTTCATCTTTTGAAAAGAGTTTTCAAGAATAATTTTCAAAAACTGTTTTCAGGAAGAAAAAAAAAACTTGTTTGGTAAGTGTTATTTAAAAACTGTTTTGAAGATGTAAAAATAGAAAAATTTGTTCATATTTATTAAAATTTCATCCATGAAAAGCAAAAAACAACATATTCTAATTGTATTTTGAGTTTTCAAAACAAAAATAGAAAGCTGAAAAACAAAACTACTTTTATCTGTTCCTGTTTTTTAGTTTTTAAAAAGTAATAAACTAGAACTATTTTCGAAAACTATTTTTAGAAAACACTACCCAAATGAGTTTTTTAGTTTTTAAATACTAAAATACTGAAAACAATTGTATAAACCTATTGTCAAACAAGTACGTAATCTTCAGTTTTATTTTTCTATTTTTCTTTTTAGGTTAATTTTGTTTTGGCCTTAACCCGATTGAGTTTTAGACTTTTAGCTTGGTTGTTTAGCTTCCTCAAGATTTCTTTAAGGAGACATTATAAATAATCTTTCATAACAACCTGTAACAACTTTTGCCATTTTAATTTTTAGTTTTAGATTTCTATCATTTAGCTTCCTTTGCAAGTTTCATTTTCTCTCTTCCACTCTCTAGCTTCTCATGCAAGTTTCCATGGAGATCTTCATGAAAGACTAATTTCTAAATTGATTTGAGATCTTCGATGTGATTGCGTGGTAAGAGTATGGATTTTGATCTGTAGTGCATTCTTTTTCTTGCAAATATTGTGTTTTATTACTCTCTTTTCCTCTCCAATTTGTGTAGAATTCCGATTGGATTCTTATATGAATTGGTTAGGGATAGATTCAGATAGATCAATTGAGAACTTAATTAATTCAACTGATCAGATTTCCGAAAATTCATGAGAATTTTGAAATTGCAATTGTGATCTAGTTCGATTGAATTACCTTAGAAGGTTGATTCAATTTTGCATGAAAATATTAGAATTGTGATTACTCAAGTGCATCGCTAGAAACCTCAAATTGGTGTTTTCATTCTTGATCTGAATTGTTTCTTGCTTTGCACGTTTCTTAGGATTAAAACCACCAAACCCATAATTCTTTGTTGTTCTTGATAGAATCTAAGCCATATATGTCTTGTATCCTTAAGAGATGACCTAGGTTCGTCCCTATATTGCAAAATTTGGATGAAACTAGTTGTTTGATATTGATTACGACAAGTCTTTATTAAAGGGAGTCACAACTTTTAAATATTCTCAGATGCTTCATCTGAAAAAAGACATTTTAGACATCATATTAAAAGCTACAACCATGTACTTTCATTCACTTCACGTGGAGTTTATATTGATGAAAATATGGTTGCAACTGGACATGGTATATATAGTTTTTGTGCTCAAACTGCAATCTATCATAATATAGGAGAATTCAATTCAAACAAGGGTTCTTGGCCATATTTCTTGTAGTTTAACATCAATGATACAGAACATGAGTTGCAAAATAGGATGTTGGAAATCCTTAGCTTTATCAAACATTGATTTATAAGTTGCAACAAATACTTTATAGATACAATCCATTTGTACATGTATTTAGACAACTTGCACTACATGAAGATGTCCATAAAATGTAGTTTACTTTATAAAAGAACATCAAACTAATCAACCACAATATAATCTCCCAATTGCACCATAAGTTGCAACAATTATTATCGATGGAGATGTTGAATCAATGACATGTGGTCAGAATTTCAATGTTGTACGCCATGATGGATCTAATGAAGATTCAAGAAATTGTTGGATATTATGATCATTTACAATATCCTTTATTGTTACCTGTTGGGACGTACGGTTAGGACCTTAACTCAAAAAGACATAATGGCAACAATATCACTTGCCAAGAATATTATAGTTATAGGCTTCAAGTACTTATCTCACAAGTATCTACTATACATCTTACCCTTTTATTCATAAAATTAATTAAAATTCATAATAAATATTTATCATTTCATTAATTGTTGGTATGTCCTAATCACCAATCTATATTATTACAAAGTGATTCTTACAACAATATGTTGTATTCAACTATGTTAACATTGAAGTAGAGAGGTTAAGGTTGATTTAAACTCACCAAAATAATATTCGTGCTGAAGTGTATCCAAGCTTGTAAAATGCTTTACAGTAGGAGATACTACTACAGGTATTCATTATAACATACAAGGTCACAACATAATGTTAAATTACTATTAATTCTAAATAGTTTTTTTCTATCAAGGAAATATTGGGCAAAGAACAATGTTACCTTCATCATTTATTGCCAATCTTTGACACTTGACACGACATTATGAGGATCGTAAGGCTATTGTCCTTAATGATGGAAAACCAGAAATTTTCCATACAATGACGTGTAATCCTTATTGGAATGAAATATTATGTGAATTTGGTAATCTTCAAATGCCACAAGATTGTCTAGACTTGCTAACAACAATTTTTAAAGCAAAATTTGAGCAGTTGAGGGACGATGTAAATAATAAAGGTTCCTTCGAAAGGTTAAAAGTTATATATGTCACATAATTTCAAAACCAAGGTCTAACACATGTTCATATGCTACTAATCTTAGAAAGCAATGACAAAGTACGTGACCCAGAATATTATGATAGCATTGTTAAGGAATAAATACCAATGATTGAAGAAGAACCACAATTGTATGAAAATGTACTAAATCATATGATCCATGGACCTTGTAGAACTCTCAATCCAAGATTCCCATGTATGAAGAATGGTGAGCACAAGAAAAGATACCTAAAACAATTCTTAGATGATACATGACAAGGTAATGCTCATATCTAGAGTATAAAAGATGTTTCACTGAACCAATATCTATTAATAGAAATCTTAATGTCGATAATAAATATGTAGTCCCTTATAATCCTTAGTTACTGTTAAAATATGATTGCCATATAAATGTTGAAGTATACAGTAGCATTAAGAGTATTAAATATTTGTATAAATATGTTTACAAAGGTCCTGATCAAGTAACAATGGAGGTTCATAGGGATCAATTGTGGATGAGGTTCAACAATACATTGATGCTATATGGATTTGTTCTCTTGAGGCTTTATGGAAGATATTTAGATTTACCTATTATCAATTATATCTATGCGTTGAAAGCTTACAAATTCATTTACCAAATCACCATCAAGTGGGATTCTATAATCATCAGCGCATGTACTAAAGCATATGATCCATAAATCTTGCAGAACTCTTAATCCTAGATCCCCATGTATGAAGAATGGTAAGTGCAAGAAAAGATACCCAAAAAAATTCTTAGATTATACACAACAAGGTAATGGCTCATATTAGAGTATAGAAGATATTTCAATGAACCAATATCTATTAATAGAAATGTCACTATCTATAATAGATGGGTAGTTCCTTATAATCTTTGGTTATTGTTAAAATATGAGTGCCATATAAATATTAAAGTATATAGTAGCATCAAGAGTATTAAATATTTGTCTAAATATGTTTACAAAGGTCCTGATTGTGTGGCAATGGAGGTTCATAGGGGATCAACTGCGAATGAGGTTCAACAATACATTGATGCTAGATGGATCTGTGCTCTTGAGGCTTTGTGGAATATATTTAGATTTACCCTTTATCGATTATATCGATATGTTGAAAGGTTATAAATTCGTTTATCAAATTACCATCAAGTGTGAGTCTATAATCGTCAGTGCATGTACTAAAGAATATGATCTATAGACCTTGTAGAACTCTTAATCCTAAATCCCCATGTATAAAGAATGGTAAATACAAGAAAAGATACCCAAAACAATTCTTGGATGATACATGACAAGGTAATGACTCATATCCAAAGTATAAAAGACATTTCAATGAACCAATATGTATTAATAGAAATGTCATTGTCGATAATAGATGGGAATTTCCTTATAATCCTTGGTTACTGTTAAAATATGATTGTCATATAAATGTTCAAGTATGAAGTAGCATTAAGAGTATTAAATATTTGTATAAGTATTTGGACAAAGGTCGTGATTGAGTGGTAATGGAGTTTGATAGGGTATCAAAGTGGATGAGGTTCAATAATATATTGATATTAGATGGATATGTGCTCTTCAGGCTTTGTGGAAGATATTGAGGTTTACCCTTTATCGATTATATCCTTACTTTGAAAGATTATGAATTCATTTACCAAATCACCATGAAGTGTTATTCTATAATCATCAACGCATAATTATTATATTAAATGTTGACCACAATTCCAAAACAATGCTTACACAATTATTTGCCTTGAATTATAGAGATCCATAAGAGATAAGTTATTTGTATAGAGAAATTTCAAGAACAATATTGTTGGCATAAAGGAGATAAGGAATGATACTCATCAAAGTAAAAAAATGAAAGTTATTGGTCACATAAAGGAGAAAAATTCTACCTGTGTATTTTGCTACCTCATTTAAGAGGTCCAACTATTTACAAATTCCGACTCACATCAAATGGCACATGCTTTCCTACATTCAAAAAACTAGCTGAGCAATGGGGCTTGTTAGAGAGTGATAGTAGTATTGTGAATGCTTAGTTGAAGCATCAAGTTTACGAGTGTCTTGTGCTTTAAGGAGGTTGTTTGTCACTATTCTAATTTTTTTTAACTCACTGATGCTAGGAGCCTATGGAATGAGTTTTATCCCTGTATGATAGAACATTATCCTTTAACAAGAACTTCTTTAAGGACCTGTTTATTTAATAGGTTATAAATTCAAAGAATAAATAGTGAAAAGGATTAAATTTAAGTTTTTACTTAAATTACTAATCGATTTGAGATGTGATGAATTTATTAGTTTGATAATACCATATGGTTGTATTAGCATGATGATAGAAAAATGTGGGAGAAGAGATTTGACGGAGAAATAGGTAAGGGAAGCTCTTTTGCTGATTTTTTTTAATAGATAAGTGATTTGGTAGTTGAGAGATTTGAGTTATTTGAAATAACGAGTATTTTGACTATATTTTGAGCTATTTAAGATAACATTTATTTTAATTGTGTTTGAGCTATTTAATATAATGCGTATTTGATTGCGATTTGAACTAATTGAGTTAGCGTATATTAGGATTTCATAGTTGAGATATATTATGTGTTGTGTAGTTGATGATTATTATGAGAATGATGTTTGATCTTGAATTAGATGATTATTGGATAGTTTGGATGTGGCAATTATGGTAGGGTAACTTAGTTTCGGTTGAATTGATTTTCCGTGGCTGGAATTGAATTATTGGAATGACAATGTATTATTTGGAATTGTGATGTAATGCATATGATTGGAATGCGTGATGAGGATATATTTATTGATGTTGCTGGTTGTAGGCAGTTATAGTTGGATAACTTAGCCTTGGATGATATGTTTGGTGGGGTACCTTGATGTTAGAGACACAGTTGGGGTCAATGTAATCCAGAATATCAAATATGCAAGGGATATTTTTGTGATTTACATTGTGGTCCTGGTACCAGATATGCAAGGGGGTGCCTAAAGGACATACTCAGACAACAACTATGTGTCACAAGGTGTCAGGTAGACACTAAACATCAGTTTGTGGTTGTTAGATGAGTGTTGCTAAGACTTAAATTGGTGGTAACACAGGCAGATTGGACGTCTGTCACCAAATGAAAGGGGTCTTAAGACGCTTCAGTGTTCGAACTCAATGTAGATATTCCGGAATATGTCATGTCTGAACATGCTATTGTGTGAAAAGCTTGTATTCATGGGAATATAAGTGTGTATGATTTGATTGATTATAATATTTAATTAATATTTTATTGATTGATCATGAGTGCTTATGTTCAGGTGGAATATAAGAATGATTGTTTGCTTGTTTACTATAAGTAAATGTGTATTGATGGTACTAAATATAAATGTTGTGCAACCTTAATGCTTTATGGTTGATGTAACGGTATGTTGCGTATTATGTAAGCTTACCCTTGCATTGTTTGTGTTTTTGTCTGACTGTGATGATCATGCTTTGTACGAGAGCCGATAATAGTGATGATGCAAAAAGGCAAGATGCTTTGAAATGAAGTATGTTGGATTGTGGCTGGAAGTTTCAAATGATGTTATTCTATTGTTCAATATGTATATAAGAGAATTGTGTAGAAATAATGTTATTGGAATTTAGAGGCATTGTTGTGAAGTTATGTTATTATTATTTTATTATGCAGTTGTGTGAATATGGTGTAAAAAGATAGATGAATTACGATATGCATGCATAAGAATGTAGAATTATATGTCAGTATATTGGTTGGTTCTGGCAGTAGAGGTTCTACTATCGCCCAGGTTTTGCTATCTAGAGGGTCTAGCTGGGTGATAGTTGTCGCTGGGTGAGCTACCCTGGGTCTCGCCAGGCGACGAGGTTTGCTGGCGAGCTGAAATTGTGTGTATTCTGTTATATTTTAATTTGAACTTTGAGAGTGTTATAATGTATGCTTTAATATTGAGTATAATATAATAAAAATTTTATATCTTGGTATTTGGATTATAGATAATAGTAATTTAAATAATTTTTAAGAGAATTTCTAGTGTAAATAATAAAAAAGAAATTTGGGATGTTACAACTTCCATAAGCATAGATGTGACTAATATGGTACTCAAAGGTTTAAGTGACCTTTTGATTCAACATGGTAAACAATTCACAAATTTTGATTTACTACTGTTAACATTTAAGGATACTGAAAATACTACAATACCTTCAGTTATGCAAGAAGAATTAGCAATAAAATTGTCAAATGAAGATGTGGACTCAATACAAAAGTTAAATAATGATCAGTTCATTGCTTTCAATGTTATTATGGATGCTAACAACTGTAAAAAAAAGTCTAGTATTTTTTGTGGATGGGGCGGGAGGAAAGACTAAAACATTTCTTTATCATGCTTTAATTGCACAATTAAAGAGTCAACATAAAATTGTGTTAGGCATTGCCTCATATGGGATATCTACAACACTATTACATGGTGGTTGAATTGCACATTCTCGATTTAAGATACCTATCAACGTAGAACCAAAGTCCTTTTGCTCAATTAGTAGACAAGTAGAATTGCAAAGCTCATTAGTAAAACAACAACAATAATTTGAGATGAAGCATTATGATTGACATATATGCTTTAGAAGAATTAGATTGATCGTGAAGGGACCTTTTGGAAATTGATTCTCCATTTGAAGGGAAAGTAATGATATTAAGAGGGGACTTTCAACAAGTACTTCCTATTATTTAAAAATGTACTAAGGCATAAATGATTTTAGCATGTATTGTCAAGTCTCCTTTTAAGGGTTATCACAAAGGTCTTATATTTGTGACAAAACATGCGATCATTACAAGACCAAAATTTTGCTAAATATCTCATGCGCATTGGAGATGATATCGAGCCTACTAAATATGATGACATGGTTAAAATTACTACTCAACTTGCAATAACATAGGAAGGAGATAGTTCAATAAAAAAGTTTATACAAGAAACATTTCCCTAATTGGAATCACACACTTGGGATGTAACTTATATGGTACAAAGAGCCATACTGACACAAAAAATGATGATGTTCAACTACTTGATGATGTGATTATTAATCAATTTCTAGGAGAAGAACATGAGTTGTTAAGTTGTTACCATTTGATGAGGTTGAAAGGGATACACCCAACTTATATCAACAAGAGTTCTTGCATGCTATAGCTCTAGGTGATTTACCTCCACATGTTTTAAAGGTTAAAAAAGGTGCACCCTTGATGTTATTTTGAAACATAGATCCTAAATTAGGATTATGTAATGGAACAAGATTATTGTGTCGAGGGTTTTTCAGGAACATGTTGGATATCAAAATCCTAACAGACCACCATAATGGGAAAAAAATTTCTTGCCTAGAATAAAACATAACACAATAGAAAATGTAGAACTTCCCTTTTTGCTTAGTAGAAAACAATTTTCTATGAAACGGAGTTTTGCAATTACAATAAATAAATCACAAAGACAGACCATACCAAATGTCAGAATTTATCTTCTAGGACATGTTTTCAATCATGGTCAATTATATGTTGCTTTATCAAGAGGTGTTTCTCAAGCTACACAAAAATCTTTATTAAAGAAGGACAACTTGATGAAGAAGATGAAAACTTTACAAAAGTTGCTCTGCTTAAAAAATATTATTATCTCAAACTTAGGTATATATATATATATCTTGTATTTTTGTATTTGTATCTATATGTTCATATTTTCCTCGTTATTCCACTAAATTAATCAAAATTGCTGACAACAACTAAATTTTGTTATTTTTTATTGAAAGGCATGAAGATCTTACAATCATGTGAAGATTTAAAAAATAGTGATATGGGCATGAATTTTGACAAACAGGTAAATAACAACATATCATTATCTGGAGTCATTGAATTTTAAATTCTATAATTTTTCACACTCATTAGACTTATAAATTGTAGGAAAGTGAATTTAAAAAAAAAAACGGAATATTTAGAAAGACGAGGAATCACTTGCATCAATGTCCCCAATTGACAACAAGGTTAAATTCAAATTTATAGTTTTATTTTTGCCTTATCAAGTCATTGTCAATCAATTAAATTTTGTTATTCTTTATTTCATGTTCATTGTTTAAAGTTGATAAAAATATGAACACACAAGCATAGTAACACCTGTGTTTTCACTAGTAGTAATAATATCAATTACAAAACATATAAGCGGTATAGCACAATGAGATTGATTATAAAATATCATCAGTTAACAAAAATCAACTTATATTTTGCCTGTATGTCCACCCTAGAAACATAAAAAAATAAAAGAAAATCATAGATGTAACCATTTAAAGGTTTGACTATACTATGACTACAATATGCCAAAATAATAAACATATAGCATCACTTAAACAATGCTTATTTACATGTGTGCTATATAAGAAAAAGGCGAAATGCTTATATAGCCCTTATTTAAATAGGCACTATATAATAACATCACTTATACAATGTTTATTTGCAAATGTACTATACAAGAAAAGTTAGAATGCATAAGAAAAGTTAGAATGCTTATACAACACCTATTTAAATAGACATTGTTTAATAAGGTAACCTATGCAATGTTTATGTATAGCGTGCTATATAAGAGAAAGGCAGAATCCTTATTCAGTGCTTATGTAAATGGGCGCTATATAACATAAGATTTTTTTATTATTTTTAAATATATAGAGCATGATTTTATAAGAGTGTTTTATAACAAACCATTAACATGTTTCCTAACCCATGACATACAATGTATAAAGTGTTAATATTCTTCTCTACTAATGGTTGTGATTCATAATTATTTTAAACATAATACTAAAAAATATAAATATATTGGATATTTTAAATTATTATTATTATTATTATTAAAGTTTAATTGGTATACACTGTCAATGTAAAAGATTTTTACACTGACATTCAATCATGACTTTTCATTTATGTGACTTTTAAAGTAATAAGGAGTAAAGTCAACAAATTTACCATGAATAAAGGGTTGTGATTGAATGTCAGTGTAAAAAACTTTACACTGACAATGTATATCAATTAAACTCTTATTATTATTATTATATAAATAAGAGTGCAATTTACTTTCAATTTTGATATTTTTCTAGTACACTTCTTCAACACCTGTCCCTTATCATAAATGTGTAAAACCAATAAGAGAGAAATAATAAAAATAAAATATATTTAAAATATAGTATTTATATAAATAAATTTATAAAATCTGAAAAATTTATTTTCGTTTTAGATAAATTGAAACTGGTGAAAAATAATACATTGTATTAATTAGATGTTTTATTTACTATTAATTTTCTCTTAATTATTTAATATTTATCTTTTAAAATTTAAAATGTAATGTAGTAATTATTATTATTTATTTGTTTGTAATTTAATATATCAAATATAGAATTTTTATTTAATATTTTTAAAATATACAATATTTTTATATTTTCTTAAAAAGTAGCATTTTATTATTTTAATGAGATTTAAAAATTAAATATAAATTTAAGAGAAAAAATTATATTTAAAGGACCACAAATGCTTTGTATGGAAAGAGTAAGGCATGATCCAGTGAGAGGTCCACTTTGTATGGAAGAGGAAGGTATAAGAATATTTATGCACTAATAGTTCATTTTATAGGTTCATTATCCATTCTTTCTTTTTGTTTCTCTTAAAACCCTCTCCCAAACTCCTCTTTGCCAAACCCCCCTCTCCTAAAACCTTATCGTTTTCAAATCTTCATTGGTAGCACTATGTGTGTTTTATAATTGGAAGTCATTGGCACTACACGTAAACTTCACCAATTTCATTCCTGCATTCTCTTTGTTTTCTTGTTCCCATTGTGGTTTGGGACCTCTACAAGGTATCAAGGGGAAAATCCTTACATATACTTCTCTGTTCTTTTTTAGACATACTTTTGGGTTTGGTTTTGTGTTTAGATATGGACTAGAATGTTTTGACTACATTTGTAATTTCAAATTATTACCTTATATTTTGGTTTATGTTTTGGGTTTAGACATGTAAAAGGTATTAAGGTTTAGTTTTTGGTTTAGACATGGAGAAGGTATCAAGGTTTTTTTAGTGTCTAAAGAGACCTAACAACAATCATTGTGAATATTATATTTGTTGATATATGAAGGAAATCATCCAATATTGTGAAGGAGAAATTTTCCCAATTGATGTATTGATTTCTTATATTATTTCTTAAGATTTGTCTCACGAGTCTTAGAAAGTGTGAGTGCAATGTTTGAAAAGAAGAAATAGAATAAAGAGATTTGATTTTTTAATAGAAAAGTTATTATGTAATATATTTAGATAAAATAAGTCACGTTACATCATTTAATTAATAATGTTTTGGACCATCAAATGAATAAAATTATATTTAATGTATATCATTAAATCATATCATTTTTTTCATAATAAGATGTTTCCTTACTTGTAATGTTATATATGTGATGTAAAAAAAAAAAATTGTGAGAAATAGAAGATTTAATAATGATCATATGATTAAATTTAATTATGTTCATGATATTATTTATTAAAAGTAATAAAATATTTAATACTTGTTACTTTTAATAAACAATGCAATATTAGAGGATGTCTTATAGCTTAACTAGATGACTCAAGTTCAAGTTTTATTCTTTGTAACGTTAAATAATTCAATTTTTTTTTTTTAAATTATGTTTTGAGTCTTTGATTGCATGAAATTTTTTCATCATTATACACTATTTATAGATTTAAGGGGCCATAAATTCGGAACAGAGGATTTTCATCCCTTCATAATACCCTTTTAGATATTTTGTGATTTTCCTTATGTCTTATTTTTTAAGACTAGCAACATGTCTTCCTTGAGCCTCCTTGGTTCAATTCTTTTTATATACAAAGTTTAGGTTCTATTTTCAAATAATTTCATAATCCTCTCAAACTTTTACAGATACCTTATATACACTTATAAGTAATTAAAATAATTGTTATAGTCTTCTTTTCATCCCTACAATGAGCAACACATGAATTACGTCTTAATGAAAGAAGGCAAAAAATAGTTGATATTTTGGCTAACAAAAATGGGATTGATAATTTTGCTCTTGCACCGATTAATACATGGTAATGTTTATTTTTCCTATTTTTATTCTCAATAAAGCCTTATTTTGAATGTTCAATATAATTTATTTTTTAATTTTATGTC
The DNA here is from genome assembly GCA_037954015.1 of Psophocarpus tetragonolobus. Classification (NCBI taxonomy): domain Eukaryota; kingdom Viridiplantae; phylum Streptophyta; class Magnoliopsida; order Fabales; family Fabaceae; genus Psophocarpus; species Psophocarpus tetragonolobus. The sequence continues at coordinate 44,389,957 of CM075690.1, read as the reverse complement.
ATTGGTTTAATGGACATTGGGTCTTGATTGAAATCAATCTTATTTGGACTCATTGGAGAATGACATCAGTGTAAGGCAAGATATCAAGAAATTGTTTGACATGTAAGAATGTATCATTCATATTGAGGGTGTTGATATACATTTTGTCACTTATATAAATTTTGTTTGTCTTTATTGAATTATTAAGGTTATGCAAACTTATTAGACACAAATAGGAGCTAAGGTTTCAAAGGCAAAGTCAACAAACATCAAAGGGATGACAATTAAGGTTGTTTACATTTGTTATATAAGAATCAATTTGTAATATTAATATTTAGTTTTACTGATATTTGCATATTTGTTTTAGTGTCTGAAGCAACCTAACAACAATGATTGTGCTATTATATTTGTCGATATATGAAGGAAATCATTGAATATTGTGAATGAGGAACTATCCCCATTGATGTGTGTGATTCTAGTTCTTATATTATTTCTTAAGTTTTGTGTCACTTGTTTTTAATTGGACTTTGTTTTTGTAGTATTTTCCTAATTGCAATTGGAAGCACTATTCTGACATCAAATAATTGAAGTTGGAGAAGATCGGAGTAAATATATAATCTAAAAATACTTATAGATTATGACTTATCCTTCTGTTGAATTTGAAAGAGAAAATGATAAAAAATTTTGTCATCATCAACCTATATTAAACCTAACATTATGTATTGATTATGTTTATACATCATTGTACGCCATTTTGAGATATTTTTGGAATCTTATTGCATTCAAGTTAATTTGAAAAAAATAAAAATGAACACTCTATATAGTTTTGGAATTAATGAAATTGCTGCATTATTTGGTATTCAGATCTCAAACACAACAATGTTTATACAATCTATCTTATAATTGAAATTGTGTTAACAGATGTGAAAAAGTTGTGGTAAAATGGATGAAAGAAACCAAAAGATTTATAAACCAAAAAAGAAACTTATAATCCCTTTTTCAAACCCTATATCCATGTATACGGTAGTTATATGAAAAAACATTTATTAACTTGTACAATGGTTATCTGAAGAACCATTGTATTCACTTATTTACTTATACAACATTTATCTACAAAAACACTATATCTACTTATTTAGAAGAAGTGTTATATCTACTTAAACAATATTTTTAAAAAAAAAGCACTATGTGAACTTATATTTTGTCTACTTATACAACACTTAAAAATGCTATATAGCTAAAAAAATACTATAAAAAAACAAATTTGACGTAGTAATAATAGTCATGTGTATAAATGTAATCACTCTTTCTGAAGTCGCTGTGATTCGCCAATTCCAATCCAATAGCAGTTTTTGTTTAAACCTGTTTTCATCAAGCTATAGCGAACTTCAAAACAAAATCAGTCTGATCTAAATTACAGAACCGAACTTGAAAAATCGAGAATCGAAAAATTTGAAAACTAATATGGTTTTACTATTCTACCTCAATTTATTTAGTTTGACAACAATTTAGTTATATGCTTCAATATTATAATTAATTTGGTTAAACTTATTTTTTTATATAATGTTAGTTTGGGCTGTTGAACAAATTTCTCAGGTATAAGTTTTTTATTAAAAAACTTTTATAAAAGACAATATTGACAAATGTTGGTTTTACATGAACAAGGTATTTTTGTAAAAAAAAATTGTTACACAATCCAAACCAAACCACTAATCGTCATATCACAAATCCGTTGGTTTGTCACCTTCACTGGCATTTGCATATTTGGAATTTCAAAAACCACTTTGTTTGCATGTTTAATTTTTTTCATTGAAAAAAGAAATACCAAATCGCTGCCCCATTGAACGGGTCTGTTTTCACCGTCGTCTAGATTCTATCACCTTATGGAAAATTCGAACTAACATGACCGATTCAGACTCGATTCCTGTGATTCAACGATCCATTCGATTTTTAAAAAATCATGATTTTAATGGTTGCGGTTATTATTTCTATTTTCGTATGTCGCGGTTATCGTTGTTGCATCTATCTTACCTTTCTTGCTCACCAGTGGTATTGTCAACTGTGTCATTGTGGACTTCCTAGTACATAGTAAACGTTGTCTGTGTTGAACACTTCATTTTATTAAATAACATGTCATAATCCGAAACTATAATGTAGTTGCCAAGAGTAAAAAACATGGGAAAAACTGACCTTTGCTTGCTATGCTTGTAAATAGCTTTTGGCTGAGAAACGTCATCAACGTTATTGTCGTTGACATCAACATTCGATGTGTTGTTACCTATATTCAACGTTATAGTACTGTCACAATCTTCATATTGACTGGTATGTAGATCATGTTTATGTTACTCTTCTCCATATTGACTTTGTATCCATAGACTTGCCTACAATAAATGAATTGCAGCATATGGATGCATGGTTGAGACACATAAATATGTGGAGATAATACTTATACAACAAATGAATTGCCTAAAAGTTATAGGTGTGGAGATAATATTTATACACATAAATTGTGAGAGCAAGACTCATTTTACCCTATTTTTATATTATATATCGAGACAATTTATAAGTACACACAGATTGTATTAAGCAAAAATTCAAATTTTGTGAGATCAATTGCTCCACTTTCTTAGAAGTAGCTAGATTTGTTGCTCGTTGGGAGTCTGTAATTCTTCATGTGGGGACGTGTATTGCATGTGTCTTTGACTTGCATCAGTTCAGTATTGTTAGATTTTTTTATTTACTCATAAGGGTTTTCAGCATCGACCTCAAAATTTTGCCAATCTTATCGACTCTTTTCTAAGTTTCTATATGAATATCAAAATAAATAAATCAATAATTATTAACTGGGTTGCAAAAAAATCTGAAATATAAATATGAACTCCACCTGAATAGGTTGAAAGTGATGGACTTCAATCGCTTGAGACATGGATGACAAATAAACTCGTAGCAGGAATAATTCACAAACTTACTCTAAAGTTAATAAAGAATCTTTGATTTGATCGGGCATAAGTACATGTAAGAGGAATATCTAATTTGTTAAGTCGGTGGTGAAGGAAACGGGATAATATATATACCTACCTTGTTCTCACCTTCTTCTTTCCATTTCTACTCTTATTTTAATAACTAATATCATAAACTATTACCTTAATTTGGTATACCTTATTTTCAAATCAAATGGCTCCTTAAATTTTTGTTTTCTTTATAAATTAAAATTTTGGAGTGTCAAGAGAAATATTTAATATATTTAACTCACAAATTACAAGCTTTTTATTTATTAAATAATTTTTTAAGTAATATTATTATATTCAAACAATTTAATTTTATAAAATTATTATAATTTTTTTTGTTGATATAGAATGCATAGGTATATATCCAATATAGACAAAACATAAATCTCATACGTGGAACAGGAAAATAAGGATGAATTTCAAGAATAAAAATAAAATAAAAATGTCATATGTGCTCTGGCTCCATTGTCATGATTCCTTCAAGAATATTGGTTGACATAGTAGTCACAATCGAATCCACTGTTTCAACGATATTATTCGTTCCCACATAAATATCACTAAACATTTCATACAGTTTAATATATGTGAGATTTCTAACACTGTTGGAAAGGGCACCAATAATATCCTATTATTGAATACTTGTTGATTTTGTACTTCTACATTTTAATAATCCAACATGCACATTTGTAGGTTTCTAATAAGATAGATCTTTTTCTTTTTGCCATAAAAGTATGCTAAAGCATAACAATAATTGTTGTAATCCCAACTAGGTTGGCAGTAGTTAACCATGATATGGAGCATATGAGACACAAGAGAAGTTAAATATATGTCGAAACAGCAAATAAAGGAAACATAAAATTATATCATAAATCAAGCATTAAATATAATAAACACGTTTTATATTTTACAGTAACAAAATCTGAATGTGTATTGAGAAAAAGATATGGTAATTGAAGAACTAAAAAATAATAGATTAACACTTTTATAAATGCAAAATACTTTATAACACAAATAATGTAATTGGATTCCCTATTCATTTCCACTACTAACTCCATATCAGCCATCAACTAGAATTACGAAAACGATCTTGCACTGTCATAGAAGATCTTTCATTTTCCATAACAACTCACAGTTCTATCAAAAGCACAAACAACAAAAATTAAACAGATTTAAAAAAAAAAAACTAGCTGCTTCATTAATTAAAGAAAATCATGGTGACATCCACATAGCTTTCCAACAACCAAAAAAAAAAAAAAGAAAAAAAAAAGAAGAAGAAAAAGACACCAGGTAGAGCATTGAGGAGAAACCTCATCTAGTCCACCCTAGTGACTCACTATAACAATGAGTCTAAACAAAATAAATAAAAACAAAAAGGAACACACGAACACATCTAGAGAGGTCTTCATTGCTTTCCGTTATTTGCTGTGTCATTGCATTCAGGAACATACGAATAAATCATGGGGTTGCAGAAGGTAGAGACCAAGAGCTTAACATTGTCACATAGTTTTTCAACCAACAACAGAAAACAAACACCAGATAATAGAGCATTGTGGAGAACCCTCATCATAGTCCACCCAAATGACACACTATATCAACTGATGCTAAAGAAAATAAATAAAAACAAAGAGTAACTCATAACAACATCTAGAGCGATCTTCATTGCTTTTAGTTGTTTGCTATGTCTTTGACTCCAGGAACACACATGTCTTTGATATTGTCACATAACTTTTCAATAAACAACAAATTAAATAAAGCACTAGCTAATAGAGCATTATAGAGAACCCTGCTCTTAATTAGTCCACCACTTCACCCCAATGACACAGTATAACAATTGATGAAAACAAAATAAATAAAACTAAAAGTAACACATAAACACATCTAGAGGGATCTTTATGCCTTTCAGTTATTTGCTATGTCTCTGAATTCAGGAACATACACGTAAAACTTTGGGTTGCTGAAGGTGGAGACCAAGACCTTGACATTGTCACCAGCAATGACTCTACCACCAATGGGGCCACCAACTACATGGCCCTGAGAGGTGGAAAGTTTGATCCCGAAGGATCTGGGATGAATGGTGCAGTGGTTGTTGTACATATAAGAGCCAGTGAGGGACAACAAGGTGAATGGTCCATGGACCATAGGGGCAGCAGCATTGTGGAGGGTCACACTTGCAATGATTCCCGAGGCACTGAGGATGGTGAAGCTGAGATGCCCTCGGCTAGCAAAGTCTAGGATGGACTGAATTACATCACTACCTGGAGCCAAATTGAGTATTAGGATCTTTGTGTAGTGCTCAACAAGTTGAGGCACCACAAAGAAGGAGGTGAAGTTGAGATTGTTCTGAGTTTGTGGTGTTGGCAGCAGTGGTGGTAGTGATGACGTGTGTGGATGACGCTCAATGAAAGAGCCATTGTGATGGCTCATGGAGGACTCAGAGTGTGAATCTGAGGAGATTTCCATGGAATTATTTCTCATTGTGAAAGGAAAAGATGAAATATTTAGTGAAACATAGAGTGGCTAAAAGAGGCTAATTGGTTTTGATGGTTTGAAAGCTTTGGTTGTGGTGGGGGATTTATAGTGTGGCAATAACTTCTCTGATGTGGTGAAGTGGTTTGAAAGTGGGTCTCTTTTGTCAATAATACTACACATGTTTTAAGGATGGCAGAACTTTATTCAATAAAGAAGAATATAATTTGAGGATAGGGTTAGTCAAATATTTTGAAACCATTTATTGAGTTATAAAAAAATTCCCATAATAAATGAAGAATGTATTTTTTTCTGATTATTCATTTTATTGTATTACTTTTCAATTAATCATTTAATTTGGTCAAAGTCCTTACAGAGGAATTCAATATTATTGACTGCTCATATAAACTAGACTGAGGTTATTATGGTATAATTTGGTCAATTTATCTTGGGTTACATTACTAAAATGTAACTATAATAAATATATATTCGAAGAGAGCTATGATGCATATAGGTATCCCTTGTTCAGGATATATGTGGTTTGTCAGAAAATGTTGGACTGACATGTTGTTTTTTTAATTTTATTCAATAATAAAATATAATTCAATGAGACACAAGTTGTTATGTGAATTTTCTTCAATAATAAAAAAGAATTAAGGAAAAATATGTTTCAATAATAAAATATGGAATTGACATGGACATTAATCAATAATAAATATAATATATAGAAAATATTTCGAAACTGGCTTCGTTAAATTTTCTAATTAAATTGTAAAAAAGTATGAACATAATTTCTTTTTATAGAAGAATATGGCTATAATTGAAATTCAGATTTTACGGATAGATTAAGGAGTACATGGTCAGTAAAATACTGTTATCATTAAACAAGTCCAATGAATTGGATGTCCTATCTAAATCTATTAGTTTAATAATAATAATTATAAATTATTGATGAACTAATATCATAACTCAAGTGAAATAGGACTATGAGTGTACATGCAAGTTTGCATAAACAACAAATTTACATCAAACAACTTGTACACATAGCAGTCCAATGACCTTAACTCCATAGCTCAATGCTAACACAAGGTCTCATGGTAAAAATTTCGACATGTGAAAAAGAACTTGTTTTCATAATATACATATCTAGCATTCATAGCTATTAAAACAATCATCAAATTCAATTTACAAAAACAGTGTTAATACATTGTGTGTTTTAAGTATGTATCCAAATGAACTATATTCACTTGATCAAACATTCTATATTAACCACAAGTGATGTCCAACTGCATAGTATATTCACCATAGGTCAAAAGGGAATACTATTTTATTGATTCTCTTTGTCTTCGTTTATATTCAAATATTGTTAACGTTTAAATTCAGTGGAAGGAAAAAAATAAATGGACAAAAGGAGACAATACTCTCCACGAGCATAGCATTTGAAGAATCAAGATGAAATTGTGAAACAATAAAGAAAACTATCAAGAGAACATGACACCACCTTCAACTCAAAACCTTAAGGCATTAGGATTTGGGTCTTTCTCACTTATATATTACTCAACTTCTCAAATTCTAACCAATGTGAAACTTCAACTCATACTTGCACTCTAACATTATCATAGGGGTGAGCTGGTAAGGTTAATGATAATTGTTAGATTTTTATTATGTTATTGATAGAAATTCATCAATTATCTCTTTTTTTAACAATTTTACAAAGCTTTAAACTTATTATTTTGTAATTATGTAAATACAATTTATCTTTTTTACTTTCAGTTTTTCTAATAATTTATCACTGAACATAATTTTTTGGTAGATAAGTATTGTAATGAATGGAAAGAGAAAAAAATTGTGTTGGAGTTTAAATTTACTTCCTTGCATCAAGGTTGATCGCTTAGTTACATCTCTTGCTGATCGACCATTTATTGCCAAGCAAAAATACAAGTAATTCTAGAATAGAGAGCTAAATTTGTTGAGCAAAGAATTATCACTAAGCAGTGAAATAGAGTAGAAGGATCTCGCTAAGTGATGTTATGCATTAGAAGAATTTTGGCTAAGTAAGCATTGGTCACTAATCATGAAGTCTTAGGATCATCCATAAACATCGACCTAGCTGAGCGGCAAACTTTTGCTAAGAAAGGAATGTTAATGCTCAAATTGAATAAGTAAATAGTTTGAAGTGAAGAAAGATCATTGTTCAAAGCCACACACCTCTCTATCATTCTTAATTCTTTTCTTATATATGTGTTCTTCATAGTTTTTAAATGTTTGTTTGAGTTTGGTCATCTTTAAACTTGTTATATTTATCCTTGGAAGAATAAGGAAATGATTTCAAGCTAAACTTTTGAGAAAAACACCAAATAAATAGTATATCTAGGAATAGAATAGTGTTTATTTCTTTTATTTTTCTTGAACGAAATTTTTAACTAGTTAATCTTTAATTCAAAGAATTGGTGAAATTGAATGAAATAGTTAAGCTCTTTATACTGAGGGATTGCTGTTTGGATACAATTAATAAAAAAGAGAATTACATGATCAACTACACTTAAATAGAAGATCTTCTAGTGAGCTAAGTGTTGAGAAGAAATCGCAAAATCCAACAGTTTCATACTTAATTGAAAAACCTTTTTGATTCTTATGATTCCACTTTTCTTAGAATTTGTTTTACATCCCCTCTTATGCATTCTACTTTATAAATTTCTCTTTGTTTTTTTATTCATTGTCAACTAAATAGTAGTTAAATTTTAATGTATTTATTAAATTTTTGAAGATATGACTAATATGTTTATCATTACTACAAACGAATAGTACGTTTATCAGATTGTCAAAAAATTCACCTTGGTAGTCATAATAGAGGTGCTAATGACAACAAGGTTGACTTGGCGTTGTTGAGCAACGTCCATCATGCACTTAATGATGGCCCTCCTTGGAATTGCATTCATCTTGATGATCCTAGTTTATGCATCGGTGTGATAGGGTGTCACATAAAAGCTGGTGGAATTAGACTTGTTTTTGAGCTTGGGGAACCTACCACATGATTTCTTTGAGAGGTAGATTTTACGAGGTTGTTGGTAGTGGCGGTTTGTGGTGGTAGGCCATAATATTTTAAGGAGCTGTAAGATTCTCAATGTAGAACTAGAAATATGAGTGGGCATATGGACCTAGGTCCACAGACTTTCCATGCCCATCGAGTTTTGAACCTCCTTTTTTAAATAATTATAATTGTAAAAAATTTAAATGTAGTTCGCAAGACACGGAGATTTTGCGTGCTATGTCTGATGGCTCATAAGTTTTGCCCGTAACCTATTTAAAGGGATAAATTTGTTATTTGACTATTAGTTTGTTTTAATGGTGTGACTTTATCGCTATAAATTGTGATATTTTATACTTTTAGTATTTAAAATATTTAATTTTTTAAATTATTATAATAATAATAATTTTCAGTATGATATATTATATTTTAGTTATTTTAGAAATACTAGAATTTATATATATATATATATATATATATATATATATATATAAAAGAGTGGATCCACTTACTTTAAGAGTAAGTTTAAGAGACTTACTTTTCATCGTAACCTTTTATTTTCTTGAAATCTAATGGTAAATATTAGTTATTTATTACAATTATTAGATTTCAATAAAATGAATAGTGAGGATGGAAAATAACTCTGTTAAACTTACTCTTGAAGTAAGTGGATCCCCTCCATATATATATATATATATATATATATATATATATATATATATATATATATATATATATATATATATATATATATATATATATATATATATATATATATATATATATATATAGGGAGAGAGAGGACAACTCAGGTGAGAAAAATGATTACGGTGAGAATTGAGAAAACATAATAATAACCATAAGATTTCAATAAACGTTTCAAATTGAGTTATTAATTAAACAAACTCATGTGATTCTCTAACACAAAAACTTTCCCACAAACTCTTAATTGGCCACCACCATCAGTACCACCGCCATCACCATTGACAGTAGTGGTAGAGTGAAACATACATAACATGTCACAGTTTAAAACCCTAATCAAATTGAAGAAAAAAAACATGAAATTGAGAAGAGAGAAAATTCAAGAAATATAGAGTGGTGTAATGAGAAACGAGACAAAACGACGTGAAAGTCGGTGGTGTTTTAAATTTAGAAGAGGACAAAGCAAATTATGTTTTTGAAGCACTTGTTCTTTCACTGTAATTATAGACTGTTCACAATCTGAGTTCACATCACACACTCGTACTTCTATTTCTTATTTATTATTGGGAACAGAACAATCATCATCGTCGCCATAGCCATTGGCACCACCTCTATCGTCAGCGGTGATGGGGTGAAGGTAGTGGCAACCTTGAGAGGGTTTTTCAGGGGTGGTGAGAGTGGCCCGTTAAGATATTGTGAAAAGGTTTCTGTGTGAGAGAACCACATAACCATATTTAATTAACAATTCAATCTAAATCATTTATTGAAATCCTATGGTTATTATTATGTTTTCTCAATTCCCACTGTAACCTTTTTTCTCACCTGAGTTGTCCTCTCTTTTTATATATACATATATATATATATATATATATATATATATATTTGTGTGTGTGGGCTACAGACCGGTCCATTAAGCTTGTAGGTTTCGTGCCACTAATATACACTCTTAAAAAATCATTTATTTTGATGGATAAGACTTATCTAATCCATTTAACATGCAGAATTTGTGAATCGAGTTTAAACGAGCCAAATCGATCTATCTACCCACCCCTAACTAGAAATTTGAATCAAACATGAAAGGGATTTCCATGAAATTTTTTCTCATTGCAAGTGTAATAAAAGGGGAACAGATAATTATTGCTAAAGTTGTAGGTTAGAATAAAATGAAATGCTTTAAGTCGAATTTACCAATTAATACTTTAATAGTCATATAAATACAAAGTTGTGATCGAATGTGAGTGTAAACTGTTTTCGTTATCAATATATACTAATTAAATTTTTAAAATAATGCGGAATTATTTTTAAGTAAGATAAAATAATAAAAAAATTATGAAACCTACAAAACAATAAAATATTAATGTTTTAAGATTTTATTTTTGAGGAAAGTTAAGCAAGAGCTTTAATTTTCATATTGCAAGGTGTTTGGCCTTAAGTGTGGTTTGTCATAGTTATGAGTAAGGGTGTTCAAAACCGAGTGAACTTAAACTAAGAATTGAAATCGATCCTACTCGGATAAAAAACTAAAATGATTTAGTTTTATTTACTTTATTAAATTCATAAATTGTACAATTTGATTCAGTTTACGATTTAAGATTTAAAAATCAACCAAATTAAATTAAAACAAACTATAATATATATGATCTTTATAATTTTTTTCTCTCAAATAATGCATAGTTTAAAAGACATGACATGGTTCATGTTATAAAGAATGGTCAATAACAACTATTTAAGTATTCTTATAAGTATTAAAAATAATTATTAAATAATATTTAATAAAATTTTTTAAAATTAAAAAATCACATTAAACCAAATTACTAATAATTGGTTTGATTTATTTCAAATTTTATAATACTTTTAAACAAATCATGCTTAATTTTATTTTTTTTTCAAGTAATTTTTACTGTAAAAACCAAACCAAATTTCACCGTGAACATCCTAGTTATGAGATAGGAATCTATGAGCTCGTTAGGTAGGTTTCATATATAAAACACACACTGGTATTGCGAAGGGTTTTCTAAAGTGGAGATCTTGCACGCAGAACACAACAAGAGTTTTTATGATTTGCAAAATTTTATTCAAGAAAAAGCAAATATAATTTAAGAATGAGATTAGTCAATAATTTTGAATTCGTTTATTTAATGTTATCAATAAAATAATCCTATATGAAATACACTAGCTTAATAAAATGAATAATGGTAGTGATACTCTTTTTGATATTTCGACTTTTTATTCATTTAATTATGTGATATGTATTTTAAACTTAATTAGTGCTTATAATAGGTAGAACACGGTTATTTAGCTTAATTAATATTGACTTCAACTCTTTAAAAAATAGGCGGCAATTGTTTTTTATATTTTTTGTTTTCATTTTTTGAAAAAACAACAGTGGTCAAAATATATATATTTACAAATTAAAAAAAAATCTGGAAATAATTTCAAAAATTAACTAAAAACAGGAAATAGAAAAAAAATTATATTCAGTGTATTCCAAAATTAAAACTATGTAAAACCTAATAATAATATTGTAATTTTAATATTTGCTATAAAAAATAATAATATTGTAACAATATTTTACTAAAATTGATTAAATTTAAATATTTATGTTTTTTAAATATAAAATATCAAATGAAAATAAACATATTTTCTCAATATTCACAACATGAAAACAAAAATTTTTTTACAAAACAAAAAATAGAAAATATTTTTTCAATCGAATTCAAGCATCCACTTAGTTACTGTTATATTATTTTCATTTTTACCCATTGTATTATTTTGCAAAAAAAAAAAATAGTGCAATGCATATTTATATTCTAGTATTATACTTTGGGCAGAAAAATGTAGATATTAATTAAAAGTTACTCCCTATATGAAAGGTGATTGACGGTTAAGGGTGGTGACAGGTGATTGACGGTCAAATGTGGTAGTCAACGACCAGTGATTAGTGACTAGTCGAATGTGATAATCAATAACCAACAGTGGGAGGTGAGGTCGATGACCGATGGTTGGAGGAGTGAACAATCATCAATGGTCAGAGGTGACAGTCAATCACTAGTAGTTAGAGGTGACGGTTGATGACCAAGATCGAAGGTAGCAAACAGTGACAAGTGATCGGAGAGCAATGATCGAAGGTGGTGACGGATGATCGATAATCAGAGGTGATAATAAATGGTGATGAGTAACGTCAACTAAAAAATCAAATCAACTCAAATTTTACTGAACAAGTTTTTGTTTTCAAAATCACCTCAAATGAAGGCTTAGCATTCAAAACATGATATTTTTGTCTTGTACCATGGAAACACGACTTAGGTACCGTGAACTATTTTTTTAATTAAAATAATTATTAAATATTTTTATTCCACGTCGCATTGTACTAATCAATAAGTTGATTTCTAGTTTTGAAATTTCTAAAAATAAAAATTAATTTTGCTTTTAAGTTTTCAAAATTTAAAAATTTGTTTCAAATCTTAACCAAAACACTAGTTGAAGGTAGCGATTGAGACAACTGTTGAAGGTGACGATCGGTGATTGGCGATCAAAGGTGATGATCGGTGATTGGCGATCGGAGGTGGTGGTTGGTGACTGGTGGTCAGAGGTTGTGGTTGGTGACTGGTGGTCGGAGGTAGCGGTTGGGTGAGCAATGATCGGGGGTTGTAGTCAGTTGGTCGAACGTGGCGACCAATGACCATTGATTAGAGGTGGTAGCCACCGTCGGTCGGAGGTGGTGGCCGGTGACCACCAGTCGAAGGTGGCAATCGATGACCGCCAATCTGAGATGTTGGCCGGTGACTGCCGGTCGGCAGTGGCGTCCAGTGACTGCTGGTCGAAAGTGGCGGTTGGTGACCGTTGGTCGAAGGTGGTGGCCGGTGGCCGCCAGTTGGAAGTAGCTGTCGATAACCGCAGGTTGGAGGTGGCGATTTGTGACCGTCGATCGAATGTTACGACCAGTGATTGTTGGTTGGAAGTGGGGGTTGGTGACTGCGGGTCGGAAGTGGCGACCGATGACCATCGGACAAAGGTGGCGATCAGTGACTTTTTGTCAAAGGTGGAGGTTGGTGACCGTGGGTCAATGGTGATGATCAATGGTGATAAGTGACGTCCTAATATTTCAAAACAGAACCATTTTTGCCAAACAGATTTCTGTTTTCAAAATACATTTCAAAACCAAAAACTAAAATATTAGAAACACCTAAAAAAGGATTAATATTTCAATAACAAATATTAACATGGTTTTAGCCCTTTCAAGCAGGTGTTCAACGAAATCCTAAAGTCATAGGATAATGGTATAAGTTAATGATTATGTTTTACATATATCACATCTAAAAATTGGGTGCTGAGAGCTCATACCTTTTTTTTTGTTTTCCTACTCTAGATAGAATTGAGTATCAGCCCTAATGGATTGTTTTACACATAGGAATGTTATCAATAAAAATAATATTAGTGTTTCGCATAACAGTTGCCCCAATTAGCTAAAACTCAAAGAGGTGTCCAAAGTTTGAGTGGCATCTACGGAAATCGTGTGCTTGTTTTCCACATGTGGTTTTTGACGGACGACCAAAAATAATTTAAAAAATTAGAGAAATTATCATTAATGTTTATTAAAAAAAACATAAGAAAAAGTTTTTAAAAATAAAAAATGATTTGCGAAACTAAATTTTTAGTTTGAGAGTCAATTAGTACCTTATGACGTTTGTTATAAAAATCGTTACCTCTAATTAAACGTACAAAATTAAACAATTTTAAAATACTTATTTTTCCATACAAATTAGTATTTTTATTTTATTAATTAATTTTAATATTTTTTACAAGAATTTATTACTGAGAGAAATTTATTATTTATAAAAAGTTATTATATTTTTCTTTTTCCAATTAACTTATTTTTCACCTTCTTGATTAATTAGGTTTTTTGGGACTCGGAAGGAGAGAGCACCTACTCCTACATATCTTTAAGTGCAATAAAGAATTAGAGTTTCTCTAGTTCTTTGTAAAATATTTGTGTGTTGATACTTTCATTTAGTTTTATAATAATTTAGGATCTTTGAACTGCCATATTATATATCTCTTTAGATTTAAAATTAACAAGGGTGTATATCCAAGTCAACATGGTCAAAATATTTTATATTCTTATTTTCATTATTTAGAAATATAATTTGACTAACAAATTTATTTTTAAAAATAAAATTTAAGACAATAAAAATGTCACAGTGCACACCTTAAAATCTCGAAAATAAAAATATATTACATCTAATTAATCTTTAAATCTCTATTATTAATATAATAATAATATGATTTAAGTTTAGAAAAAGACTTTTAAAACAACCCATTGTCACAATATGCATTAAGATGTTACATCCAAATAATTCTTTCTCTTTTATAATATCATATAATATAAATAATCTAAATATAAAATAGTAGTTCCACTTTGTATTAATTTCTTAATCTTTGCACTCATATAAAGAGATATAACATAAAATCACAGCACCAGGTATCCTTCCACGTTCAGCAAAAAGAAAGAAAGATAATTAATTTATTTTAGGTAAGGAGGAAACTATTTATAAGACTTAAAAGAATTTCGCTAATTGAACATCAAATTCTTTAGTCCTAGAGGAAAATTCCACAAAATTAATTGTTGGAAAGATCAAGAAATTTTAAAACATGCAAACTCTCAATTCCAATGACAAAAACGGGAACCATCTAGCCACCTCTTCATCTTCATAAAAACCATTGATGAACGAGAATTAACAATAGAAGAAGTGGCAATTGATGAAGTAATGTGTCAAGAGAGACGAGAAAGAATACCAAAGGCTCAAGATTGTCGACATAAGCAACGACGTCTTGATTCTCCCTGCGTGTTAACTTAGTAAATTGACTCCCACATCGATGAAGGGTAGTTTAATCTAATCATTATAAAAGAAGGTTATCTAATGGTGGGAAAATGGTTCATGGGCTGCGGAACGTTGCTGGATTTGGATTTTGTTTTTGAAGCGAATTGTATCACTTCAGGGATTCTTCTCACATCAAGAAGATCTTCTAGGGGAGGAGAGTTGCTAATTTTTATCATAAAACCTGATTAAACTTTTTATAAGTTTTTTTAATTTCTATAAACTTTCTTGCGGAAATAACACTTGCCATTTCTGAAAATAGCAAGAAACATTTCCCCATGTTTTGAAATTTGGCAGGAATTTCTTGTAAATTTTCTTGCGGTTCTGATATCTACAGGAAATTATTTTAAAATTTAATTGTGTCAAACATTCCTGCTGATTTTGTAAAATGAATTCGTAGGAAATATTTTCTGTAACTAATTTCTAAAGAAAAATTCATAACAAATTTATTGCAAATAAAAATTCGCAAGAAACAATTATCACAAAAGTTTTAATTAAAGATTTGAATTCGCAAGTAAATCAACAGGTTTTCTTTTGCCGATTTTTAACAAATATTTGCAACAAAATCCCCATGTAAATGAAATATCTAGCAGTATTATGCTATATGTAATTTAAATACAGTAAAGTTTTGAGAGTTTTCCAAAATTAAAATGTTATGATTTCATCATTTTATCTTCTATAGTAAACGATAGTTATATTAATAAAAGTATATTACGTAATACCAATAATAATTTGAACAATTAATACACCACATCACTAAATTCATATATTTACTTTTTGATAATATTTTGTGCTGGAAATGATTCCTTGTTAATTGTCCCGTCATAAATACATATAAAATTATTTGTGACGGTATTTGGAAGGATTTTTTTCCGTCACAAATCATCCTTCACAAAGTACGTTACCGAATAAAGAATAAATTTAGCATTCTTTCTTGTAACGAATATTTGTTTCTCATGAAATAAAGAGTTTAATTGGTATACACTATAAGTGTGAAGGGATTTATAACATTTAATCATGACTTTTCATTTATATGACTTTTTAAAATAATAATGAGTAAAATCAACAAATTTACCATGAATGAAGAGTTGTGATTTACTGTCAGTGTAAAAATCTTTACAACGATAGTGTATACCAATTAAACTCTAAAATAAAAATTTTAATTATTTTTTAAAATGCATTGTGACATAAAAACATTTTTATAGATCTTTTAGTGGCATAATCTGTGATATATTTAATTTAAAAACAATTAATCAAAAATAGTTCATTATTATATAATAATTAATTATTAAAATAATTATGCATGACGATTAATTATTTTTTGAAGGAAATAAAAAATATTTAGCATAATAACTTCGTAAGAGATTTTATTTATTTTTTTACTTTTTTATAATATAATTATTAGAGTAACTTCAATGTTAGTTTCTGAGAAGAATTTACTAAGTTTTTAATCCACTTTAAATGACTCCTATATCATGTTAGATTATTTATAAATATTTACTTACTATACAATTGATTTAACATGATTTATTAATCTTATTTATAATATAATATATTTTGTATAAGAGTTTAATTGATATATACTATCAGTGTAAAGATTTTACTGTGACATTCAATTACAACCCTTCATTCATAGTAAATTTGTTGACTTTACTCATTACTACGTTAAAAGTCACATGAATGAAAATTCATGATTAAATGTCAGTATAAAAATCTTTTACATTGACACTGTATACCAATTAAACTCTTTTTATAATACATTAATTTTTTAATTTGAAATTAATTTAATTCATTTCATGATTTTTCATGGATATACTATAATATATTTACATTTATTGTTAATATGTAAAATTTGTCACATACTAATTTATTGTTGTCAATCTGCCAAGGGGGTCTAACTCAATTATTTGAGGAGGGGTGCTTGAGCGGTTGTAAACTCTCTTATCCTGTCTTCAACTACTATCAGGAGGACCAACAAAAATTTATTGTCAATATAAAATTAACATAACATTTTTTTATATTTATTGTATTAAAATAACTATCAAAATCAATATTAATTTAAGACTAATAAAAACACCATGATATCATTATTTTTATTTGACTGAAAAATAAATTATGAGTAAATAAGTTGAAATAGATTTTAAGTGGCACATCATTTATGTTAATAATTATAATTAATTTTCTTAGAATAACAGTTACTCTATGTTTTTTACAGGAAAATATTTAGAGATGGCAAAAAAATTCACACTCGCAAATACTAATGAATGAAACTAATTAAAATATCTTTCACAGATAGTATAAATGGGTATCCAAAACTTGCGGATACAGTATCTTTTTACCTGCTCCTTATCAAGCACGGGTTGAGCCACCCTTGTCTAGGTTAGGCCAGGTTCAAAAATTAAAAATGAGGTTATTATACCAACTATATAGGTTGACTCACTTACAACTCAGTCCATCCAGGTTGAACCTATAGTGTATTCGGTTGACCACCAACCCACTTAAATTTTATTTTCATTATTATGTAAATATGATTTTTATTTTATTTTTTAGTTTTAGATTATTATATTACTTATTTCACCTATATTCGATTACAATATATTTTTTAGTTTGTTAGTATCATTTATTAATATTTTATATTTTTAAACTAATATGTAACATACTGTAAATGTAAATTTTTAATAGAAAATACTATTGAAATATTTTTATTTTACTTTAAACTCATGAAATTTAAAAATAATGCTATCAAAAGTTATTTAAATTTTAATGTTTATCAAAATATTTAAAGTTTTTCTTATTTTTTTTTTAAATTTTAGGTGAGTTGGTTGATCAGGCTGAACTTACTTTTTCAAGGATACAAAAATAGTGAACCAGTTAGGCCAAATCATGGGTACCCATTGCTGAACTAAAATGCTACATATATTTAATTTGAAGATAATATTTTTGTGAATCATTTAATTACATTTTGTTGTTGTCTTTATATTTTTTTCGTTCCCTTGATTTGCAAGTAGTAATAATTATATTTTCTGTGCTTATTAGTTGCAATAAATAACAACGATGTTTCCCTTTCTTTATATTGCTTTCTATAAACATTGAGTTTCTCGTTCATAAATATTAATAAGAACTTCAAATTACTCATCACAAGATTAACTAATGCAGTTTACGGTTATTGTGGCTAATAATTTTCTTTTGAAAAAGAATAGGTGTTGCCACAAATGGTGGAAGGTAATGTTAATGATTCATCCAACAAGAATATACTAGAAGCTTCAAATGTTGGTGAGGAATTAAATATTGAAACTCATATTGGAATGGAATTTGAGTGTATTGAACCTTATAGAGGGGTTTTGGAGTACATATTTGTCCAACTAAACTAAAGAGAGCAGTTTTGGTATGTTGCAATAAAGGTCAACACCGGGTAAAAAGCTTTAGACGTGAAGAAATTGAAGATAGATCAATCAAACTAAAAGAAAATGTTCAACCACCTAGAGTGTTTTTCAAGCTTCACTTATTGTTTAAAGAAGCACAACACAAAGTAGATGGTTTATACAATTTTTAACAATGATCATAACCATGACATTGTTAGCTGCAAGAGTGTGTCTTATATGAGGTGTCATAAAAAGATGACAATTGTTGCAAAAGATCTTGTTGAAAGCTTAAGGAAGAAGATCTGTCGACGGGAAAGGTTGCTAAAATTTTCAATGATGGTAACTTAGTTTTCTGTAATAGGGATTGTTGGAATTACATAAAAAACTTGTGTAGAAATAATTTAGATATTGGAGATGCACAAGTTGTTTTGAATTAGTTTAAAAGAAAGCAGGCTAAAAATTGTAATTTTATCACTTTTGACACCATGTACAACAACAAATATAGTATGTCATTTCCCTTCTTTGGTTATGTTCTATTACAAGATGTTTTAGAGAGTTTTTTTATATGGTTGTTTCAAACATGACTTGAAACAATGGATAGGAAAAAGCCCACATCTATCATATTGATCATGATTTAGGTATTTGAGCTGCACCGGTTAAAGTATTTCTAGAAATTCGACGTAGTCTTTGCTTATGGCACATTAGAAAAAGGTTTTTTGCAAAGTTAGCTTCCATATATCATAAAAAGTCTATTTTCAAGTGTGAACTGAAAAGATACATTTGACATTCACCTAGTATCCAGATTTTTTATGAATAATGGAAACACTTAATGATTCAGTAGAACATGAAAGATAATGAATGGCTTCAAGATGATTAGAGAATCATGGGTTCCAATTTATTGGCACGTGGTATTTAGTACAACAACTTGTTTTTACATCTATCAACACTATTACCATAGAAAGAGTAAGGAAATATTAACTATATTGTATTAAGATCTTCTCTAATAAAAATCTCAAGCTTTTCCCACCAACCCATCATAGTTGAGCAACTTCTTTCATGAAAGATCTGATTTTCTTTTCTTGAAATGGAGTTTCTGTTATTTTGCTTTTTGGCATTGGCATCTGCAGTAGCACATATCAGAATGTTCAATAATTAATGACCATTTTGGTACTGTGTATATTGTAATGTTTTCTCTTTTCATCTCTTTGGTGTTGAATTGTAGCCTCAGGTTGTGTCTCTGTGTGGTAATTTAGCTTAATTTAGCTATTTTCGCATTGTGTTTTGTTTACTTTTTAGCTGAACATACGAGATTTTGAAGAGGGTTGGATCTAGTTTCCTTGCACTGCTCTCAATATCATTCCTCATAGGTTCAAGAGCTTCAATAGAGGGAACCTGTTCACAAATAGGTATCAGAGCAAGGGAACCTATTTTGCTGTACAAATAAAATATTTCGGCACATTGTAAATTTGTTTGGAAATAGGTATCAAAGAGAGAAAATAAAGCTATTTGGAAAGACCACAAATTTGTTAAATAACAATGAAAAAGCTATCTGAACATCTGAATGTTCTAATGGACACCAAAAATAAGAAAAGTATAACCCTTACATGTGATTGTGTATCATCGATTCAGAAAAAGACCATTTAATGCTAATATTTGGCTAAAGTAACCAAGTCAACAACAGCAGTACCCTGAAAGATCAACAATGACAAAAAAATTTATCTACAGTTTGTTATATATTTTAGTTCTAGGTATCCAAATCTTAGCATCCCATTTTGTTCTATTAGAGTTGCTGAATGCATACTATCATGATTAACATACCTTCAAGTGCTGATAAATATTGAGAAAGTAGAAAAAGCATAGAAATAATAATATGTAATATTAATATCAGTAAAAAAATTGTTACTTGAACCAATTCTTACAATACAAAAATATTTGTTACATAATCTACTTTATATTTCCTGAAATTATCCAGAAACAAGGTACCATTATTTCACACGACTAGCTAATTTTTTTCTTGTATATAAAAGATATTGGTGAAATATATATATATATATATATATATATATATATATATATATATATATATATATATAGTTGTTCTAACTTTAAGAGCTTATGCATCTCTAATCTACTTCACTAGTTTGTGGTTCTGTCTCTGTGTGATAGTCTATAAAGGCTTTGGTGCTATGTAAACTGTAACGTTTTTCTCTTTTTCTTTGATGTTGCATTGTAGCGTCTGGTTGTGTCTCTGGATCATAGTCTGGTAGATTTCTTAGTGGGCTTCGTGTAATATTTTTTATTGAAAGAATGAAATCTTGATAATAGTTGAAACAATTTTTCTTACACTATTCTTATTGTCATTTCCCATAGGTTTAAGAGCTCCAAAATAAATGAGATACGTAAGATTCCTTTAATAATTACAAATCAACCAGAAAGAAACCAATAAATAAATAGAAATAGAAACATAAAAAAGCAAAAAATAACAAATATGCATATAAATAAAAGGTTGTTGGGCTTCTGCACATTGGGAACTTGTTTGCAAATAGGCAAAAGCCAAAAGACAAAAAATTATTTAAAAAATAGTAAAAAAAGCTATGTGTACAAATCCTTACATTTTACAAGATTGTGTATCATCAATTAAGAAACAAGCTCTTTTAAAGTCATTTTTTTCTCTAAAGCAACCAAGTAACAGTAGCAGTACAATAAGTTTTAAAATTTGTTTAGTTTGGTATATATTTTAATTTATGTATCAAAATGGTTCCCAAGGTGTTATAGTTATTGCATGAGCAGTGATATAGTTAGTGGCAATAAACCAATTTGCTTTAAAACATCCTTATATTCAAGAGTTAAAAGAAATTTCTTCAAAAATAACCTCCAAAACACCTACTACTTTCATAGCACAACTACAACGCCTTGGCTACATAAAGAACCAAAATGAAGGTCATGGTATTTCCCAAAATATTCTATAATAGAATACTGAAAAGCATCATAGTAGGCAAGCCTACATTCATATAAGGAACATGATGATTGCTAATTTATCAATTTATTGTTTTAGTCGTGCCACCAATATGCCTTGCGAGAATTCCTTTTGGTCATGATATTCCCTGCACTGTTTTGCCCTTAATATTAATAGAGTCATTAAGCAGGAAGGCTATGTTAAATGAAAAAAAAAAAAACTCTACTTTCTTTGAAGTTTGTTCACACAAATAACATGCATAATTATTTGTAATTTTAACTTTCTCTTATAGTAGGTAAGCATAAATTAAATAAATTATTTCAATAATTTATGAATTTAGTTATAGCTAGCAGCAATCAGCAATCAGCAATAATAGAATAACAATCTATCCTACATCATTTGTTTTATTGTTGCAAACATATTATCAAAA
Source organism: Psophocarpus tetragonolobus (assembly GCA_037954015.1). Taxonomy (NCBI): domain Eukaryota; kingdom Viridiplantae; phylum Streptophyta; class Magnoliopsida; order Fabales; family Fabaceae; genus Psophocarpus; species Psophocarpus tetragonolobus. Next base: position 44,368,147 of record CM075690.1, on the reverse strand, counting down.
AATTAATGGCTGTAAAAATTGATATCATGTTACTCTGTCCAGTAAACAGTTTAACCAACAAAAAATAATAAACTCACAGTTATTAGATTAAAAATACTTTCCAAGTTTATCTATTGCAGGAGATTATAGCTTTAGTCAAACAAAATTGTCACCACTTCCATACTCGTCACAAACTTTTTATTGCTATTCTCTAGCACATAGGAAAGGATGATTTCCAAGGGTAATAACACTAAAAAGGATCTTCTTGCATACAATTAACATAGTTATAAAAAATAGAAGTAATAACACTAATTTAAGGACCATTGAATTCTGCTATAGAGACAAGAAAATATGATGTGAATTGAGATAGACCAGAGGAAGGGGAAGAAGAACTCATGTGATAGCCTTAAGTAACAAATCACGGCAATTGAACTTAAAATATTAGTTACTGACAGCTATCAGAGAAAATTGATGGTGAGAATGAAGAGTAAATCTATTAACTTACTCTTGAGTCAAGTGAATCTCTCCTTATATGTATGAGAATGGAGATAATGTCATTATTATTACAGGGGTGTTTAAAATATTTGGTTAAAATTTTCCAAACCATAATCAATCCAGCCCAATCCTTTTTAATGTCAATTTAGTGGATAAAACTTACATCCAAATCAACCTATATGATATGGATTTACGTGGTTAAATATTCAGATAAATAAGATTTTATTCAGATCCATGATTAGATATCCAAAGGTGTCTATCTGACTTTGTCTTTTCTCACTACAAGCATGCTATTGTTCTACTTCTCTTTTCAATGTGCACGTCGAATCACTGATTATTCTTCTCACTGTGCGCCAAATTGCTTATTGTTCTTCTCACTACGCATGATTGTTCGTTATTTTCTTCTCATTGTACGTCATTGTTTGGTCTTCTCTTCTCACTGCTCGCAATTGTTCATTCTACTCTTCTCACTGCACGTGATTGGTGTAGCTTCAATTCATCTCACGTACGTCTATTTCTTCTTCTTTCATGTCGTGTTATTTCTACTATAATGTATTTGTGAAAATACCAGTGAGAATTAACAAATATCACTTAATTAGATTTCTAACGAGTTGATTAATGAGTAAATTCCGTGTTTTGTTTATAGTTGGAGAACTTAGAGTGCTCTAGATCAAGAATTGTGCGTAACACAAGAAATATAAGGTCGATGTCTTACAATTGTACGTGAACTTCTACCATGTGATTCAATTACAATTCAGAGGCTAAAGTAAAAGATTATGCTTCAGAAAATGAAAAAGAGTATCTATCTAAATGAAAATTTTCCTGAATTTCTTGAACACAATAGTTAAGCTTAAGAGCTAATATGTGTAGACTGTAGACACAGTCAATAAAATAAAGTTGTTTCTGGTCTAGTTTCCTAAACTTAATGGTGCTTTACTAAAAACAGATTAGACCCTACAGTGTAGTTTGTCAATTTGATATGGTCATATGTATCTTTATGTTTGAAATACCACCTTTTTGGTTTTAGGAGAAATGTGAGTATCACTTCCAGAAACTTGAAAAATGTAGAACTGGTTTTATTCATAGTAGGTTTTACTAGTAGTCTAATTTTATAATTGGTAGTCTCATGAATTATCATCTGTAGGGTTATGCCAATAGATTAAGTAATTATTTGATTATTTAACTAGGTTGTAAGTGACTGTAGTCTTAGGATGAAGGTGAGAACTATTTGAACGACAAACTATTTGTTCTCTGTTTTTGTATATGAGAAATATTGCTATTATGAAGTTAATTAATTATGGAAGCTAATGTTAAATTCTGATGGGAAAAGGGTTTGTTTCTTAATTAGCTGGTTTCCCAGAGGCAAATTTATCCTAATCAATCAAATCATTTTGAATGCTGATTGATGGATTAAACTAATTAAGCGCAAGGGAAAAATGTAATTTAGCTAACTAATTTAACGGTGATCCATACTCTGTTTGATTCCATTTATGTCTTAATCAAGTACATGCTCTGTTTAACTCATAATCAGGTATAAAAAGCATATTTTGATCATATCCATATTTTCTCACCCAGCTGATCATTTGGTTAATAGATATTGATCAAAAGTATAGACAACAGTAAGAATAGAGATAAACAAAAGAGTTCAATTTCCATCCAACTTTCCTACAGATAGTTTTACATCGTGACCTACTCAGAAAATCCTTTACAGAATGAGCTTATACAATATTTACTCATAAGCAAAGTCTTTTTTTTTTATTTACCTTTGTAATATTTATTTATTATCACTTACATGATGTGCTGGGGCCTCCAATTGATAGAGTAAGTGTGGAAGTTTCTGGTAGGGTCGAACCATAGGTAGAACTGTTGCTCCCTGTTAACTTTGCCTTGAGTGAAGATGTTTGTGTGGAGAATATAAGGGTTCCCAGTTAGGCTTCCCAAAAACTCAATCAATTTTATCACGTGGTGGCCCTTGGGATGACAACTGCACCACAGAAAATAGAAATATACTATAGTTATTCATATGGCCTTTGTGTGTGTGGTACCTGCATAAATAACTCGACAAAGAAAATGACCTTATTTAATTTGGGGAATTGTGATTTTTGTAGTTTATGATCAGGAATTTAAGTATCGTGCATGCATAGGAATAGGATGAGTTTAGCACTAAAAAAAGCCTTAGATTTTTTTTATCAATTCAAAACCAGAAAACACATTATGATAAAATGATTTTGTATGTGAAGATTCGACTACAGTACTCGAGCATACAAAAAGTAGTCATTGATGGTCGTATTTGAAGATAGGATAAATCATTTTCTTTCCTAAAGAATCAATGATAAAACTACCTACAAGAAAAAACAAAAAGACGCACATACAAAAAGGAACTACGAAGTACCTTAGATGCTGTCAAAACAATTTGAATGAGTTGATTGAGTAATTAATAAGAATCTGTTGGTGTTGTTAGTAGATTAGTTAGGTTTTGAGTTAGTTTCCTTGTTTTTAGGCATTTGTTGATGTTACTTGATTGTGCCTTCTTTCAAAATGGCAGATCATGATGACCTTCTAGCCTCTGAGACAACTAAGCATATGGCTTCAACCCTTACACCTGTTGTTTCCAACACCGCCAGTGTATTACCATCTCACACTTTAGTGTGTAGAAATCGGTCCAGTGTTTGGGATTACTTCATTATAGATCATGCCTCAGCTGATAAGAAAGCTAGATGCAACTATTGTCAACACTCAATCAAGTGCAATAATGGGACTAGTTCTATGTTATCTCATTCAAGGAAATGCAAGGATAACCTAAATGTCAGACACAATTCAACCTCAACAACAAATGATGAAGTGCATGTTAGTTCTTCTCCTTCTTTGGTTAAATTTGACCAAGAGAAATGTCTCATGGAATTGGTCAAGATGTTTGTGACTATGGAACTCCCTTTTCGACTAGTGGAGCACGAAGCTTTCTTAAAGTTTTGAAGCATTTTACAACGTAGATTTACTCCTATCTCACATACTACACTAGCTCATGACATCCTAATATTATGGGATATGGAAAAAGTCAAGTTGAAGAATTTTCTTTCCCAACATTGTCAAAGAGTGTGTCTTACCACCGACACTTGGACTTCTAATCGAAATCTTAGCTACATGTGTTTGATGGCTCACTTCATTGACAACAATTGGAAGTTGCACAAGAAGATTATAAACTTTTGTCAAGTCACAAGGAATTTGGGAGAGATTATGGCCAAGTCTGTTGAGTTATGTTTGAATGCTTGGGGGCATCCTCACATTTTAAGTTTTACAGTTTATAATGTCACATTAAATGATGTTGGCATTCAATATTTGAAAAAGAGGTTAATGTCATGGAATAGTTTGGTTTTAAAAGGTGACTACATTCATATGCGTTGTTGTGTGCATATTTTTAACTTTATTATAAAGGAAAGCCTAGAAGGCATTCATAACTCTATTTTGAGGATTTGGGTAGCAGTTAAGTACATAAGATCTTCTTCTGCTAGATTGGTTAAATTTAAGGCATGTGTTGAATGGGAGAATAATGGACATAAAGGTCTTGTCTACTTAGATGTTGAAACTAAGTGGAATTCCACCTATTTTATGTTAGAGGCAGCTTTAAAACATCAAGAGGCATTTGAAGAGCTTGGGTTGCTAGTTCAAAGTATGTTAATGACATAATGAAAGGGGGGAAACATGTGCCTACTTCCCAAGACTGGGACTATGCTCGAACAATATTACTGTTTTTTAAGTCATTTTATGAAGCTACTATGTGCCTTTCTAGACCATCTTATAGGACTGCTAATATGTATATGTTAGAGGCTTTTGGAATCGGAATGAAGATCAATGAAGCAAATAAGTCCATGGACGAAGGTATCAAGTCAATGGTTGAAAAGATGAAAAACAAATATGATAAGTATTAGGGAAAACCAGACAAATTAAACATGTTGTTATTGATTGTTGTTGTGTTAGACCCTTGTTATAAATTGATTTTTATAAATTGGCAATTTTCTCAAGTTTTTTATAGAGTTGTTGCAACTAAGTTGAAAGGAAAAAATAGACTCTTATCTAAAATTGATGAATATAGTGGTAGAGTGGAGGTGCTTCAAAGTGAGTCACAAGAAACTCAATCCAATGATCGTTACAGCTATAGTTAGTTTCTCCAATCAAGTGTGTCAAGTATGGGTAATATTTATCGTTATGGCTATCATCAATTCCTTGAAACAAGTGGGCCAATCAAATCAAAGTTGAGTAAATACTTAAAAGAATCCTTAGAAAAAGAGGCTGTGGATGTTCTAAATTGGTGGAGATTAAACTCAGGATAATTTCCAATCCTTACAAAGATTGCAAGATATGTGTTGGCTATACCTGTCACCACAGTAGCTTCTAAGTCGGCATTTACCATAGGAGGAAGAGTGCTAGATTCATTTCGTAGTTCTCTTACTCCAAAAATGGTAAAAACACTTGTTTGCACTCAAGATTGGTTAAAAGAAACACCCTTGATAGCGATTTCTAATGAAGATTTTGAAAATCTTGAAAAACATGAGTAATGGTAAAATGAAATTGTTGTTTAACACATTGTATTATTACTTAAAAAAATTATAACTTACTAAGTAATTGAATGTCTTTTTTATTTTGTAAAAATGTTTTCCTCACAGGATATTGCATATGTAGCATCTTTTGCTCTTAATGAAGATTGAAGATTGCACTTGTCTTCAATTTTTTAAAATTCATTTATAAAAATGAATTTAGGACTTCTGTTGTTAGTAGACTTCTCTTATTGGAATGTTACACATTATAATTATCAATTATCAGTAGCATATTGTTTTCTATCTTTCACACTCAATTCTCATTTGGCTATGATGCATATTGTTATTACTTTAGATTAAAATGTCACTGTTAGCAAAATTATATATGTTATTCTGGAAACAGGGTTTTGGGATGCTTTACATTGTCTCTTTTTTTTCAGCTTAGCAACTTCATACTCTTTCTGCCGTGATTCTTTATCGGGTGTGAGATTTCTGAATTATTCTTTGAGTTAGGTTACACTTTTGTTTTCTTAAAAGCATGTCCTTATTCCTTAATTTCTCTATCTTCTTTCACTCTGTTATTTATTTATTTATGGACTCCAGTTGCATGTGGCTTTGTTGCAGGTATGTATCGTTTCATCAGAATACAATGTAGTTAATTTTCTGAATCATTTTATTTGTAGCGTCAATTAGCTCTAAGATTTCCAGACTAATTAATTTAGAGCACTTATATACGCTATTCTAAACAAATTTATTTGGAATGTATATATTTTATTCTGAGTTAGTGGGTCTGATGTGTAAATTTGTGGATTTACTACTATGACATTTCAGAATCAAGTTATTCAATTAAAAAAACTTATTCAATTGACACAATTCATTTGGAATATATTTGAAATTGATAAAATGCTTTCTGGTTCGATATGCCCAAGACAGCAGTGAGTTTACGTATCAAAACTTGAAGATTAGAAAATAGTGTTACAGCCTAAGTTACAAAAAATAAGGTTCCATTTAACAGATTATTTTTAGCTAAAAAACATTTTTATATTTAAAGTAAAAAATTAATGTATTAAAATATATAACTGCAATAAAGCCACATGCAATTAAAGTCCTTAAAACTTTTTTTTAAATTTTTTTTTTAAAAAATGATTTTAAATTATATATTAACCATCTTAAAAATTTAAAACTATTTTTTTAAATTTATATCCATTTAAAAAGATATGAATTATTTTATCCACATCTATTTAAAGGGATATGATTTGAATTTTTAAAAATCTAATCATACACATCCTATAGTTTTAGAGTTATACACATCCTATATGATAAATGTTCTGTGACACAGGTTAAAGAAAAGAAAGAAAAGTGAAGTAGGAAGGAAAGAAAAGATAAGGATGACGAGTGCATCTTTATAACAAAGTTTATATGTAAAGAAAATAAAAGAGAAAAGTTTAAATATTTTTATTAACAAAACTTAATATATTAACAATTAAAATTTTATCCATAAAAATTTAACCAAATTGCATCACAAACATATTTAATATAAACTTTTAAACAATAAAATAATGAATTAAAAATTAATATATACTAAAAAATATTCACTATCATTTCATTTTATTATGCAAGTGTATTTATAACATAGTTATCATATGGTATTATTTTTTATTCATACATTTAAATAAATGAATTCATAATGTTTGACTAATAATTGTAATAAAATATCGCAAATCATAAAATCTTTTGTCGTATTCTTTTTAAAACCCTCCACTTTCCCACCGTTTGTTTCCATAAGCAAAACCTTCCTCAAAAGCCCCCAGATTGCTATCTCCCAAACTGTGACAAGCCACACTATAAATCACCTCACAGACAAAGCCTCAATTCACACCAACACAACCAAGTCTCCTACATTTTTGCCCTTTTAACTCTCTCTCTCTCTCTCAAACCATTACATTTTACCATCAACTACAACTCTTAAAACATTTCTTTATTGTTCTTATATTACATTTTCTTTATGGCAACCAGAAACAATTCTAGGTTCTCCTCAGAAAACAGTATTGCCTCCTCCTCCCATCACCAGCCACCTAACCCTATCAAGGCCGCGAAGCCACGTGGCAGACCCCCGGGCTCCAAAAACAAACCGAAGCCCATCCAAGTTAAGCCCAAATTAGCTGAGCCCTCCACCAAGATCATTAAGGTCAATGTTACTCCAGGTAAGGATGTCATTGAAACCATCATTAACGTTGCTCATCAGAGCCACGTCAGCCTTACCATCCTCAACGCCTCAGGTAAAATCGACAATGCAACCCTTCGCACCTCACCCCATACTGGAGCCCTAAAGCTCTATGGGCCATTTACCTTGGTTTCCCTCACGGGCTCATACATATACAAAAACCACTACACCCTTCACCATGGTGCTACCCCTCCACCTCCCCAATCCTTTGGGATCAACCTCTGCACCTCTCAAGGCCAAGTGTTTGGTGGCCCCGTTGCCGGCACAGTTATCGCCGGTGACAATGTTAACCTAATGATCTCAACCTTTACTAACCCTGACATTTACGAACATATCCCTGCAGGCAAGCATGAGGACAACAAAGACAACAATCAACCCTAGATTTCATGTGATTAATGAAAGATGAAGGGGATGACATGAATGCGAGCACACAACAAATAAATAAATTCAAGAAAGAATTTCTAGAATATATGATGTTGTTGTTTTCATTTTGTTTTATTTTCTTTTACTTAAGTAGTAGAATAAGGCATGAAAAATTTCTATCTCAAATTCGTGTCTCATTTTATATTTTAATTAATCAATAAATGTTATATTATTTAATGAGTTATATAAAATATAAAAAAAATTATTAAATAATATAATATTTATTAATAAGTTGAAATAAAAAATAAGACACAAATTTGATACAGAGAATTTTTATTTATAAAAAATAAGAAAAAGGAGGATATTCCCTTGTTGGTGGTGAAAACTCGTGTCAACTTATATATTTTAAAATAATTGAATTAATTAATGCGGCTTCCTTTTATTATTCACTTTAATTAATTTTAGTTAAAGTGATTTGTGCCTTTGAGATTATTTGTGGGTGAGTGGGAAATCGTATACATCTTCTATGTCGGTGCATATATACGATTATTTCAGAATGATTTTTTATGGGATACATGGTGTAGGAAATGCACATTAACAGTTTATTAATGACAATAAATGTTAGTCAACACCATGAAAGAGAATGATTTGTAAGAGGATGGAGTTATAATAAGATGACTAATATAATCATGTAACAGAAAATAAAGAGAGAGAGAAGAAAATAGCATATATTAAATAAAAAGTTTATATATTTTAAATGATCATTTATAAAGTTGAGTGGCCTATTAATTAGGCTATGTGGAAAAATAGTTTTAAATTATGGTTCGTAGTATTGTAGTTACAAGGATGGGTGCTGTAGCATAGTTCCGCAATTGTATAAAATAAAATACCGTAATGTATATGTAACATGTCTGCAAAGGAGCTACAATAAAACCTTAATACTATTTTATTCTATTTTTATAAAAAATATTAAATTTTTATTATAATTTTTTTATTTTAAACATATTATTGCCAATAATTAAATAATTATTCGTTGAAATATTAATATTAAATGAATAAAAAATATTCACTATATTAAAATAAAAATATATAATCATAATTAAAATAATTATAAAATTATTTTTTATATTTAATATAAACATTTAATAATTTTATTTTACAATAACTGCAATCCATATCGCAACAACTTTAACGATTACAACTGCAATGACTGTGATATCCGCAATCGATGACAAAAAACAATTTAAAACTATGATAGAAATTATAGTTTCTGTGTGCGTGGAATGTTCATGTTTTGCTGTTGAACTGTATAAGGTGGTGTTTCTTTCTACTATTGCCTATCACAACAATTCAAACACAACGTATATGATTATCCACTTGACCCTACTTAAAAAAAATAAAATTTTTATTCTAGACTTTTCAAAAATAAATATTAAATATTTTAATATTTTTATTATTTTTTAGACCTACATATATGATTATCACAGGCATACAAACACAACGTATATCTTTTAGTTAAATTAATTTTTATCCAAATTAATTTAATAAAATATCATTAGTAATTTCAAAGGTTTTATTTTATATTTAAAAAAAAAAATAAAAAAAGTCTCACTTTATAATCTTTAGGCTTAAGATTATGTTAGGGCGATTCTCTGTAGTGTTATACGTAGTCAATGGAAATTATTTTTCTTGTTCTTGTATTTCAAATTTTTACATCATTTCAGTTATAAAGTTGCATGTGCATTTATAATATCTTTCATTCTATTATTTTTATGAATGCTTTAATTAATGCCTTATTTATTACAGATTAAGGTTTTTTTTCAGAAAAAGGTAAGACGTTTTTTCTACTCCATCTAATTATAAATAAGTTTTGCATTTGAAAAGCATTTTTCATTGATACTCCTAATAAATATAATTTTATCTTTTGATGTAATATTATTTTTCTTGTTCTTGTATTTCAAACTTTTACATCATTTCAGTTATAAAGTTCCATGTGCATTTATAAAATCTTTCATTCTATTATTTTTATGAATGCTTTAATTAATGCCTTATTTATTACTGATTAAGGTTTTTTTTTTTCAGAAAAAGGTAAGACGTTTTTTCTACTCCATCTAATTATAAATAAGTTTTGCATTTGAAAAGTATTTTTCATTGATACTCCTAATAAATATAATTTTATCTTTTGATGTAATATTAATAGAGTTTAATTGGTATGTGTAAATATTTTTTTATACTAACATCTAATCACAACCCTTATTCATGGTAAATTTGTTTTATACTTTATTCATTACTACATTAAAAGTTTTATAAATGAAAAATCATGATTAAATGTCAGTATAAAAATCTTTTACATCAATAATGTATACTAATTAAACTCATATTAATATTGTTAATTTTGTAAATTACTACATTTTTCATCTATTTATTAGTTTTTTATGTATAGAATAATCTAGATTAATACTTATTTTTGTATAGGTGAAGAAATATAAAATATCTTATTTATTCCATAACATAATTTCTGTATCAAATTATTGCGTGTTTTCCTTTTCTACTATAGTGAAACTTGTTTGTGTCTAATGACTTCATAATTAATATATGATATATATAAAAAAAATATGACATATACTTATGTATACTTTTAGGTAAAGATATAATTTAAGTGTAGGCAAAATTCTAAAACTTAATACCTACGCATATTTAGTGTAGGTAAAACTTTTATAATATTATGATTTACAGGGTTAGATGTTAGTAAAATTAAAAAAATTTCTACTCACATATACTTGATATAGTAAAAGTTTAAAAAATTATATTTAAACTTGTTTAGTGTAGGTAAATTGTTTTCAGACTTTTACCTACAAATTTGTATTATAGGCAAAACTTTTATTTGGTGTCACTTATTTAGAAAATATTATTCTTTAATTTTTTATTAATACAATAAATTAATAAAAAATATAATAAAAATTATTTTAACCTATAACGCAGTTATTGAAAGGTATTACTTAAGTTTAAAGATTATATTTTAGTTTTTTATATGATTAAAATACTTAATAATGTTAAATAAGTCGATAAACAATTAAAAATAATATGCTAAAAATATATCATTGTCAATATCTTTAGGAAACTAATTACTTAATAACAGGAAGTAAAATATAAAAAAACATTTAAAAATTAAATATAGATAGACTTTAAATTATTTTGATATTTGAATATTTAATTGATCCTTTATTGGTAAAGCTGAGTAAGGCGTTTTAATGTATTTGAAAAGAAAACAACATTTCACCCATCTCAAATGAGAAACACTTGATTTCCTTCTGAAACCAATTTATTTTGTATTTCCTACCTTATTTTTGCATTACACCATCAAATCGCTCCTTCACTTAGGAATTGTGTTCCTCCTCCTTCATTCTTCTCTAAAATCGCTTATTCGCTTAGAAATCACGTTTCTACACCTTCTTTCTTCTCTCCCTTCTAATATCCTTTATCTTATGGTCTTCTCCGAAATCCTCTTTTTAATTTTTTATTTTATTTTAAAAATCATTATCCTAAGTCCCAGGTTTTGAATTTGATATTTTTTTATGTAGGATTTGAGGGATTCAACTGAGAAAGGGTTTAAATTTACAAAAAAGGATGAAGTAAAGCTTACGAGTTTTACATTCGAGAGCTGAAGTAAGACATCTTATAGAGTACCAATTCGACCTTCAAATCCATCATCAAGTTATTCCCTTTAAGCCTTTGAAAAATATGAAATGTGGGGATTTCGTGGATGTTTTCATTTATAATTAAATAATGTTGAGATTACTATAAGATATGCGATAAGTTCTATTAATTTAGGTTAGCTGTAATGTGTTTCATGAAATATCTTATTTATTATTTGTTTATTTTAAGCACTTCATCTAATTTTAATTTCACTATTGCTTCTACTCTGAATTTTAAATGACAAGATACAATCCTATAACTTGTTACCTTATTCCTTTGCTTGACTAGCTTGTTAACTATTTGAAAGATTTTTTTAATTATTGATGGTGGGTAATAATGACATATTTGGAGTGTTTGATCATGATGGTTTTGAATTAACCAAATTCACTCTCTTAGAAGCTTTCTTTTTATCATCTTCGCATTACTAGGGTACTTTTGTTTCTCCTCTTTTGTTTGCTACTCTCTAATCCAAGTTAATTTCAGGTATCAACCCTCTAATTCTATTTTCATTTCAAGTTCAGGCTATTAAATTGGGATCCATAAACATGTACTTAGTTGTCACTTTGTCACTCTGTTCATAAAGTATGTTCAGTATAGCTACACTAATGTTATACTCATTATTTTCTATTTTGCATGGTAGGGGCAGCTATACTGTTTTGCTTTAGGCCTTGTATTCCAGCAAGTTTACTGAATACTGTTATTACAAGAAGATATTAAAAGAAAATTAATGTTTTTGGGTTTTATGGATATGTTAGTAATTGGTTTATTGGTTTTCTATCCTACTATTTTTAGCTAAAAACAAATTATTCAATCATCAAGGAACTTGTGGAAGCAAGGAAAGACATTGAAAGTGCATATTGGGAACTTGCAGTGAAGAATATCCAAAACGCTTGCAAACTATTTGAACCAAACAGATTGTGGTGATGGCTATGTTTCTGTCAAAGTATCTCCCAAGCTCGCAGATGATACTGAGGGAATCATAGAAGCTGCAAAATGGCTTCATAAAGTGGTTTCTTCCTAAGTTTCAGTTTTTTTAGATTACGCTTCACAAAACAATTAGCACACCCTATCAAGTGCTTTAATTATAAAAAGAATATAACTATACATGTATAAACAGTCTAACAGTTTCAAGGAGACCAAAGTATTGAATACAGTAAATTCAATTATCGACTACCACTATCTGGCAAAGAGCAATTGCATGGGGAAGCTTGTTTGTTTAGCCTATAGTATTGAATGATGGAGCCCTGATTTAACCCAGAAATTTCCTGAAGTTGAAAAACCAAAGGCATTTCCATGGTGACTGTTTTAGAACAAACCAAACTCATCCTTATTACAGTTTTAACTTGCTTTTATTCACTTCCACAGTGTTGTATCCATAATGGAGAACATAACACCACCTTTAACTCAAAATCTTAAGGCATTAAGTTATGGATCTTTCTCATTTGTATATTACTCAGCTTTCCAATTTCTTACCAATGTGGGACTTCAACTCAAACTTACACTCTAACACCACCACCACCGGACACTTCATTTTTCTTTGTTATATATTGGTAAGACTATATTATTATTTTTATTTCCATGTCAGGGTGTGAAGGCTTGCACAATACAGCTACTACAATTAAGAATATAAAAGTTTTCTTGTTAAAATATTTTTTAGGAACATGGTGTAGATGTCAAAGAAGATGAGAATGTTTTGATTGAAAAAACTCACATTCTAAATCTATTTAATAGTTGTTAAACAATTTCTAAACTGTGAATTAATTGTCTTTACTCATCATCTTATGAAATTCAAATTGTAAATTATTAATGATTATCTTTACTCATTAATTTGCAAAATTGAAGTTATAAATTGGTTGATGGTTTCTTTTACTTTATGATTAAGAATATGAATTAATTTTATATATGATTTTACAATAATATTTCTTTCAATTTTTCATAAAATTTAATGATAAGAAAAAAAGAAAATAGATTTTATTAAAGAATTATAACAAGTGGAGAGCATTATTGGAACATCTTTTTTATATATTATATGACTTTTACCTATAATTGGAGGGTATAAATAAAGGTTGTAGACTTTTACCTACCGTGGATGACAGTAGATATAAATTAATGATTATCACCTATATATATTTTAAATTGTAGGTATATCTTACAGTGACAATCAAATATAATTATAAGTATATTTGTAGGTAAAACTTGTGGTGACAAGTTATATTAATTGTTTATATAGCATTTGTGGATCAAAGTTCATTGTAAATTTACCTACGAATTTTGGACTTATAGTGATATTTATTGATTATAGGTATATGTCAGTTTCATTTATAGATATTATTGCTCAAATTAAGTCATAAGAACATGTGATGCATTAAAAGTTCCCAAGTGTGACACGCGTTTGTGTAATTTATATGTAATTTATTATATTATTGTATTTTATAAATATTAGAAATTTAAAATATAAAATTAATACAATCTAATCTTTATAAAATTAATACAAATGGTAATAGGGTGAGACAAGTGTGGGTTTGGCTATCCGCGTCCCTATTTTTGGAAAGTGTGATATTTTCAGAAAATGTGAGGTGGATTTGGATGGGGTATAAAATTTTAATCTCTATCTCTACGGGTATTTTTGGTTTCAGATACACTTACAGATAATCTGTTATATTATGTTTTACAATTTCAATTTAGTTATTTATTATTAAATAAATTATATATTAAGTTATTAATTATATTTTAATTTAAAAAGTATATAAAGAATAATAAATAACAAGAAATTATAATTAAAGTATAAGAATTAATTTTTTTAATTAAATATATGATTTTAAACTTATTATATAATAATTGATATAATTATAGTGGGACAAGTACTGGGCGACTAGTTGCACACTCTTGCTTATGCTCGTACCTGATTTACTACATCAAGTAATCCTTGTACCTGTATCTGGTCAAAACAGATAATCTCTGTCAAAATTAAGACGTATTCAAGGTGATACCCATAGATACAGGTACCTTTTATATGCCTATTATAGACGATGATGCAATCTCACCTAGCACAGAACTTAGCTAGGAGAATAAGGGAAGACTTGGTAAAGATGAAGCTCTTTGAAGACCTTAAGCCATAGTCTTGGATTTATTTGCTTGTCAACAATTTTAGTAGTATTAGGAAATTAGGGGTGTGAACTTACTTCTTCATTTAAGCGTTGTATTTTAACCATTTTCCATTTAAGAGCACATGTGATGTCATTAGTTAGTATGTGGAATGTGTAGAAGAGGTAAGAGCCCATTTGGGCATGTGAATTAATTCTCATACCCCTTGACTTGTTTTTGCACCCCTCTTTGCACTCACAAGTGACTAGCATAGAGACCCACATCTTCCATCTTGTTAGGGACCAACTAGGAGTGAGAATGAGACAAAACATGACTTTAATCCTTGATTAGCTTTGGATGTGTGGTTTAGTGGTGTTAACCTTGTAGTTGGCTTTTAGGAGCTAATTAAGGCAAGACCCAACTTCTTTAGATCCAATTCCTATGCTCTCATTTTCTCCTATAAATAGCCCTTCATTTCTCATGTATCTTCACCATTGAATTTGGAATTGGTATAAGAATCTTTAAGAGTTTTCTTCTATCGTATAGTGTCATTGGTTTCCTCTCTTTTGAGGAGACTCATCTAATGATTTTATTAGGGGTCATCTCCCTTATAGCAAACCTTCAATTTTGACTTATCTTCTTTCAAAAAGTAGCGCTTTACATCATCTCTAGTATCTCCATCAACTATCTTCTTGGTCACTTGGGAACCTTTGGAGAAATATTAAGAGGAGTGCAAAATTGGTTTTGCATAAAATGTGCACACATTCCGGTAACTACTTGATTTTATTTTTGGGTGAAGGTAACTACGGTGAAATGGTTAGTTCTTTTGGGCCTTTTACAATACCTAAACCGCGAGAGTTTTCTATACTAAGTTGGGAACCCATTTTGTAAAGAGCACATTCCTCTCTTTACTCTCAATTTATTTTGAAATCGTGTAGGGTTTTACAGTTTCAATTGACTAAATTATCACTCAACAACACATTCAAAAACTAGTAGTCAAAATCCTAAAATAAACTAAATTTGATAATGTCAACACATTCATCCCGACCACATGACGAAAAATAATGTAAAAACGGAAGAAGAGTCACTAATATTTATTAAAGAAAAAATTAGAAAACTTTTTAAACAAAAATAGTCTGTGAAATCTGATTTTGATTTTGAGTTTGAAAGTTAATTACGCATATGAAAAGTATTAGCATCTTACGATGTTCTTCACAAAGTTGGTACTTTTAATAAAGCATGCTAAATTAAATAACTTTATTTCATCTCTTTAGACACAATTTTTTTTTTTTATTTTATTGATCGATTTTAAGATTTTATCAAAAAAAAATTATTATTTACAAAAGTATTGTTATTGAATTTTTATTTTTTTAATTATCTTATTTTTAATTTATTGGGGCTTAAGAGGAAAAGACTCATACTCCTATATATCTCCAACTGTAATAGAGCATCAAAGTTTACATGATTCTTTGATTTATCTATATATTGATATTTTTTATTTTAACTTTTTACCTTATTATTAAGTTTACAATTTCTGAACTGTCACAATTTATAGTCCTAAAATTTTAAATTAAGAAGAGTGTACAATAATACAATTTATTAGAATATTTTGATCTTATAGGTTAATTTTTATTTTTTAGAAGTATAATTGTACTAACACTTTTATTTTCTTAAATATGAGTTTTAAGACTAAAAATTGTCACAATTAATGCTTTAAAATCTTGAAACTAAAATGATGTCACGTCTAATTAATCATTTGATATCTATTTAAAATATTACAAGTAAAAATAATAAAAAGAAATTTAATATTTTATATGTTTATTATAATCTATTTTTAAACAAAAATTTAATTATGATCAATAATAACTAAGAGAGAAATTTGACTACATCAAACCGTCGTAATTTATATTATCAAAATTTTAAAAGATAAAAAAAATCACATCTAGTTAATCTTCCTTTTCTCTTATAAAATATGGTTTATTTAAATTAATTCGTTTTTCCATTATGTTCGTATTACTTTATTTTAAGAAATACTTTTTATTATTAATTACACTATAAAGCACACACGTGGAAAAGCAAAATGAATTTCATTTAATACAGAAGCACCCTATTTTATTTTCAACTAGATTTAGATAGCATAGCACTTTGCAAATGGAAAAGATGACATTTACAAATGAAATGTAATCTTAAAAAAAGAGTAAGTTTGATTAAATTAAGACATTGACATAAAAACTAAAGTGAGAAGTAAAAGGAACTGGACTAGGCCCAAATGATAATAGGAGAGATAAAAGAATAAGTTTGTAAACTTTTTTATTTTTTAATAATAATTTGTCAAGTGATAAAAAAATAAAACGAAGGTTACATAAATAATTAGTATATATTTAGAGGACTTTTACCCTATTAAAGTAAAGTTAATAAATAACTTGAATGAAAGAAGGGTTGTGATTAAAGATACCAATTAAACTTATATTTTATTATTATTATTATAATATTTTACTGTAAATATGGACTTTGCATGTTTTGAGATAATGTCTTTGTTGGCGAGCGACGCCTCTGTATCAAAACTCGACGCGACGACAAAGGAACCTTGTGATGATCACTGTAATGATTCTGATGTCAATTCACAATGGGTTCTGCACACGGTAATGGGGTTTACGAAACAAGAGTGGTTACTTGCTGGAACAGAAGAGTTTGATGCAACAAGTGATGCATGGAAGAAGCTGATTAATTATTCAATAAAGCATACAAGCATAGTTGATATGGAGGAAGTGTGGACCGAGGTACGGAAAAAAAACGATGCCAGTGGAGGAAGGAGACTAATCACTGAGGCAGGGAAAAGGAAGGGGAGGATGACCTCTGTTTTTTTTACTCATTTCACAGAAGAATACACGGCAAAGGATATGTGGAGGTATTCAGGAGATATGCAAAAGTTCATTACGTGGTAATTCCAAGCAAGAGGAATAGTAGGGGGCAAAGGTTCGGTTTTGCTAGGTTTACGGAGGTAGACGATGTGAAAATGCTGGTGGTAAGATTGGATAATATTTTCATTGGAACAGAAAAGCTGTGGGTCAATCTGCCAAGGTATGATCAACGTACCGAGCAGAACCAGAGGAAGATGATATCACAAACGAGGAAACGAACTCAAAATGCTTACTCTACTGTGGCGGGGCAAATGGGGCAACAGAATGTGTATAACGCAAACCAGG
Source organism: Psophocarpus tetragonolobus (assembly GCA_037954015.1). Taxonomy (NCBI): domain Eukaryota; kingdom Viridiplantae; phylum Streptophyta; class Magnoliopsida; order Fabales; family Fabaceae; genus Psophocarpus; species Psophocarpus tetragonolobus. Next base: position 44,350,568 of record CM075690.1, on the reverse strand, counting down.
AAAAATCATATGCATCGGTTGTCAGTGCACCTGGGGGGCCAAAAAGTAAAACTGTGTGGCAAGAGGCTGGGAAGAGGGAAGACCCGAAGATGAAACTTGTGTACACAGCACCAGCGGAGAATGTTATTCGGCTTCAGAGGGCCTATGTGGGAGAAGTACGTAAAAGAGGGTCCGCATTTAGGACGCAGTCATTTTTAAACACTCACAGCATCTACAGTATGCGTTCAACTCCCGTGGGGACTAATAAGGTATTGTTGGAGTTGGAAAGGGGGGAGTCACTCCAAGAGATCATGAAAGGGAAACACCAATGGTTTGAACAGTGGTTTGTTGGGATACAGAGGTGGGAGCCGGGAATGGTTGACACGGACAGGAGGGTAAAGGTGAACTATTATGGGATTCCGCTACATGTTTAGGGAGAAAATTTTTTCTCCACGCTACTCGCACCATTTGGTGAGTTGCTATATACGGAGGAGATCACCAACAAAGAAGAACGTTACGATGTAGCACAGTTGGTGATGTCCAGAAGGGATATGAAGAGGCTCGACTACACTGTTTGGGTGTCCATTGATGGGTGGGAGTTTGACATCAGGATAACGGAGGTGGAAGAGGTAAATGAGTTAAAACAAAGTCCGGTATAGACTACTTATACCACCGAAATGAGCTCCTGCCAGGGGGAGGAAGACTTTGACGAATCGGCTGAGGCGGAAAGAAGGCTGGCTGAGCTGAAACAGGAGATGTTTTACAAGGGAGACTGGCAGGTGTGGAATGAAGGGCATGAGAGGAACGCCGGCCAAGGGGTTCTGGGTCTCAGGCAAGAAGGTGACACGGTGGTCAAAGAAAATCACCGGCCGAGATCTCGAAGCTGTTCCTCGGAGGTTGGGATGAGGCGGATAGGGGCGGCCGTAGATCACCTCAACGATGACGTTGAGCAGAAATGTCAGGACTGGCAGTTAGGAGAAGAAATGGCAAAGGGGACAATATCCCAGATTTCGCGCACAGACTCAGGGTTTGATTTGGGAAAGAAGAAGAGAGTAGGTGATTTTAGCAGGGGATGCAGAAGTGAAGGAAGGGAGAATGAGGAAAGTTGTGCAGACAAAGCGGATTGTACAATAAAGCTAGGCGAATACAGGGGGGAAGAAGAAGAAGGGCTCGCGGATCAAGACCACGGACACGCGAAACAAGGCCTACCAGCTGACGACAGGTCACGTCAGACGAGACAGCATGCAGGGTCTACGTTTGCTACGCACGGGGCGCGAGGCACGCAGTCTCCTCGGGCAGTGCGATGGGCGCCAGAGTCGAGATGCGCCAATCGGACCGTTGGAGAGGCGACGTGTCAGCTGCACAATCACGCGGGAGATCCGACGGCTGGGGCTGGTCCGAGTCGTGAGCTGGGCCAGCAGATGGAGGCCCATTCAACTGGACCGTGCGCAGGAGATACGGCTTTCATTCTGGGCCCATTCACTCGGGGCCTACACTCTGGACCGTGCGCGGCAGACGGAGGCCCATCCACTCTGGGTCTTTAGGCGGGCGAATTTTCTGGGCATACACAGTGCATTTGAGGCTCGGAAATAGGTGCGGTTTCAGCAGGAAAACCAGTTATGTCCCTAAAGGAAAACACGGATAGTGGAAGGAAGCTTCCCGGAATTGCTATTGGTCTCGGAGGGAAAGGTGTTATTATGGAGAATAGCGATTATGGGAAAAATGAATCTATTTCTACTTTACCATATGACCATAAAAAAATGGGAACTAGTAGGGGGAGAAGTAGTGTCCGGAGGAGATCAAGGGAAAAGGAGGGAGGTATCCATATGGAAGCAGTTAAGAAGGAACAACTTTGATGGGAATGAAGTAATGAGGCGAGGGCAATGGGATGAGGCAAATGAAGACGAGGAAGGAAAAGGTGATGACGAGGAAGAAGTAGAAAAAATATGGAAGGCTCTGAAGGAAGTCAGAATATCCAGGAACCAATCCGATAAAATATATATACAGCAGTTAAGAAGGATGGAGACAAGGGATAAGGAGGAGAAAGAAAGAAGGGAAAGGAGGAGTGATAGAAATAACTAAATGAAGATTCTATCTTTGAATGTGAGGGGGTTCCGGGATCGGGCCAAGCGAAGAAGGATTAGGAGACTGTTAAATGATAACGACATTGATATCTGTTTACTACAGGAGACAAAATTCAAGACGGTAAGTGATTGAGAGGTTGAGGAGCTATGGGGGACGATAGGGTGCGATTGGAGAATTTTACCGTCAGCAGGACTTAGTGGAGGTTGCCTGACAGTGTGGAAGAAGCATACGTTGGAGGTGGTCTGGGTGATACAAGGGTTGGGGTTCCTTGGAGTTGGCTTTAGAGGAACGACTTCATCGGCAGTCAACTGTGTGGTTAATGTATATGCCCCATGTTCGGTACAAGGAAAAAGGAAAGTATGGGATGATCTGATGATGACAAAACGAGGATTTTCGGAGGTTAATTGGGTACTTGGAGGAGACTTTAACGTTGTGTTAGACACGAGTGAATTTAAAGGGAGATCTAGTTCTCACTCTACAATTGAGATGTCTGATTTTAAATTCTTTATCCAATCAATGGGCTTATTGGATATTCTAGTCATCAGAAAAGGAGCAACGTGGATAGCCCCGAATGGAGAGTCATCTAGTAGGTTGGATCGGTTTCTATTTTCCCCAGATTTGATGGAGGAATGGGGAGTCATAGCTCAAAGAGTAGGTACTAGAGAATTTTCAAACCATTGCTGGATCCTAACCGAGGTGAATAAACAGAATTGGGGCCCTAAACCGTTCAAGTTTTTTGATCACTGGCTGCAGGAGCAAAGTTTTATGGATCTTGTAAAAAGGTTTTGGACTTCAGAACAGAGTCATGGTTGGTGCATCAGTTGGCAAGTAAATTAAAAGGTCTGAAGTTGAAGATTAAAGAGTGGAAAGAAGAAAACTAGAATAAAGATGAGAAATTCTTGACCGATAAAGTTTTAGAATTGGAGATGGTGGACCATCAGTTAAGCCAAGGGGTCTATGGGAGCGGTCAGCAAAGACAAGGTATCTTAGCAGAGTATTGGGGGAAGGCAAGGCAAATGAAACAGTCCATGTTACAGAAATCTCGGGTGAAATGGACTCTAAATGGAGATAGCAACACAAGCTACTTTCACAAATGCTTTAAGGAAAGATGTCATGCAAATTCCCTACTGGCAGTCAAAACAGATGTCGGTTGGGTGGAGGGAGTTCAGAATATTAGGGATCATGTGTTTAATCATTTTACCGGGCTCTTTAAGGAGGAACAACAGATGAGACCAAGGCTGGATGGGGTGGCTTTCAATCAGCTAAATGATCAGCAGAGAGAATGGCTAGATGAGCCTTTTTCACCGGAAGAGATAAAGAAGGCAGTATGGGCCTGTGAGGGAGGGAAGAGCCCGGGCCCTGATGGATTTGGTTTCCATTTTTATAAATCATGTTGGGAAATTATAGGGGTCGACGTGGTAAAGGCAGTTCAAGAATTCCACCATTCAGGAGTATTACCAAGAGGAGCAACATCATCCTTTATTACTCTGATCCCTAAGGTGACAAGGCCGGACAGGTTAGCTCATTATAGACCAATTTCTTTAATCTCCAGCATTCAAAAGATTGTTTCCAAATTGTTGTCTCTGAGAATGAAGAAAGTTATGGGGAATTTAATCTCTAAGTGCCAGTCAGCTTTCCTGCCAGGTAGATCGATACTGGATGGGGTACTGGTAGCGAATGAGATAGTTGATTGGGCTAAGCGCAAAAGGAAATCATGTTTCTTGTTTAAGGTGGATTTTCAGAAGGCATATGATTCGGTGGATTGGGATTTTCTGGATTATATGTTGGCGAGGTTGGGGTTCGGGAGTAAATGGAGGAAGTGGATGAGTAGCATCGTCAGGAATAGTCACATGTCCATTCTAGTCAACGGAAGTCCAACAGAGGAATTTAGGCCGGGGAGAGGCTTGAAGCAGGGAGACTCACTTTCCCCCTTTTTGTTTCTAGTGGTAGCTGAAACCTTATCTGGACTGTTCAAAACAGCGGTAGGGAAAGGGGTGTTTAAAGAGATACATGTTGCTGGCGAGGAAAAATTCTCAATATTGCAGTATGCAGATGATGTCATTATGATGGGGGAGGCTGATTTGCAGTCGGTGTGGTACTTGAAGGCTATACTACGTGGTTTTGAGCTGACTTCGGGGTTAAAGGTAAACTATAGCAAAATCAAATTCTTTGGGCTAAATGTAGATGACTCATTTACAAGCGCTGTCAACAATCTTTTGAATTGTGTTGTGTCTTCACCGCCATTTAAATTTCTGGGGATTCCGGTGGGAGCGAACCCGAGGAAGGTAGATACGTGGTCACCAGTCATCGAGCAATTTCAGCAGAAATTGGCCGTCTGGAGGGCAAAACATATGTCCTTTGCAGGAAGGTTAGTTATGATTAATTCAGTACTGTCTAGTCTTCCGCTGTATTTGTTCTCGTTCTACAAGGTGCCTAAGAAAGTCTTAAAAGCCATTACCGGCTTATAGCGCTCCTTTTTGTGGGGAGGGAATAACCAGGAGACCTAAATTGTGTGGGTTAGCTGGGAAAATGTGTGTCGGAAAAGGAAGAAGGGGGTCTGGGGGTAAAGTGCTTAAGGGACTTTAATTTGAGTTTACTTGCAAAGTGGCGGTGGAGGATATTAACAGAGCCAAACGCAATATGGGCGACTTTGTTGGAAGGTAGATATGGCCAGACATACAAACTCAATGAACGACCGGAGAATTTATCTACAGTTTCCCAGTGGTGGAGGGATGTATGGAATATTGATGGACCGAAATTCGGAGTACCAGATTGGTTTCGGAATAACGCCATTAGAAAAATTGGGAACAGAAAGGATACTCTATTTTGGGAGCAGAATTGGATAGGAGATGGTCCCCTCAGCTTAAGCTTTCCTAGGCTATATGGGCTAGCAGTAGATAAAGGCATTACTATCAGCGACAAAAAGGAAGCATCTGAAGGGTGGATTTGGGTATGGAGAAGGGAGTTTTTCGTATGGGAAGAAGATCAGATCCGTATGTTACAAAGTGTGTTGCAGCCAGTGGTTATTGTAGATTATATGGATGATAGGTGGAGTTGGTTGTCTAGTACGGATGGTAGCTTTTCAGTTGCGGGGGCTTATTCGGTTCTGCGTTTGCAACAAATCTCATCCAGACTGATTGAGGTGGAACGCAAAGCTCTAAGACGAAGGTAGAAAGATACTATGCCCTCCAAGGTTATTGCGTTTTCATGGAGATTGCTATTAGACAGATTACCAACCACCCAAAATCTGTTGAGGAGAGGTGTTACCATCCCAGCTAACGATGTACTGTGCGCCTTTTGTAACAGCGCTATTGAATATCGCAATCATTTGTTCTTAACGTGTGCCAAAGCTCAAATGGTGTGGAACAATATCATTAGCTGGCTGGGAATCCAGGGACCATTCCGGGGGATTTGTATCAGCTCTTCCTTTCGTCATCAACATGGGTGGTTGGAAAACGAAGGAAGAAGTGCAGGTATGTGTTCTGGCTTGCCGGATACTGGAGTATCTGGATTACTAGAAATCAGATTGTATTTGATAACGTACCGGTGGATTCCGTCGACGTTCTGATGTGCATAAAGGTAATCTCGTGGAAATGGTTATCATATTCCATTGGGTTCAATAGGGGGTGTGTCTTCTCGGATTGGTACGCCAATCCTACATTGTGTCTTTTAAACATGAAATAGGTGGATTAGCCTTGATATGCTCCAAATATCATAGGAAGGCATATGTAAGGTGTATGTATTCTAAGAAACATTTTGTTTTTGTTATTGAATAAATGTTTAGCCTTTCAAAAAAAAAAAAAAGAGTGGTTACTTATAGTTTTGTCTGAGCTGTAAGTGGAAAAAGGTCATAGCTTTTAATGGATTTTAGGAAGATTGTGGTTCAGTTAATTGTGAAGATGATGGGAAGGAAAAATTGGGTTGACTCTGATTATTTTCACGCTTTTATGGCTTTGACATAGATTTCAGGTATCATCTTTCTTGATTTTCTAAAGGTTTGTATGTGTTTTTTTTTTTTGTTTTTTTGCATGATGTTGGTTTTGGGGTTTGGAAATTAACCTTTATCGAGATTTAAAGGAGAATCAGAATTGACTCTGGTGGGGTTCCCTCGTATATAGTGTTTGTTAATTTCGGATTTAGTTTGGGGCTAATGAGCATTGGCTAAAGAAAGTTTAGCACTTTTTAGTTAATGTTTTGGTATTTAATGTCTGTTGATTGAAAGGTAGTGTCTGTATCCATGATGTTATGGGTGGTTGATGAAAATCTCTTGTGAGGAAAGGATGAAAGTTTGGAATTCAGTTGGAAATTTTTATTATTTTTTATCGTTGAAAATTTATATATGGAAACAAAATTATTTGTAGGAAATTAATTGAAATTTTAATTTCATTGTGGGATTGTAACCAACACTGTGACGAGGAATCAACTTCTTTCGAAGATCTACTTCGATGAAAAAACTGGATTAACGTGAAATGAAGTTTGCACAGAAGAAGAATGGAGAAAAAAACGCCACCAAGCCGGATTGCATCACAGTGACTCAACGTCAAGAATCGATGGTTCATACATTATCACAAACATGAGCAGAAATTAAGAATTTACATCATAGATATCTTAAATAAATGTCCACGGGTTGAATTTGATTAGGTGGTTGCCTCTTTCTTCAACTTCTAGCTTCTATCTTGAACATCAGAACCATCTCTTCCACAACTTTTATTTAGATTTATTATAAATTATCCTCTGTATATTATTTCTAGGCTCTTTCTTTTCTTTTCTTTTTTTTTTTTCTGGGTAGTCCCCCTTCTTATTGTTTTTTTTACCGTGATTCTCTTGTCCTTTTAGGTAGTTACTTCCTTTATGATGAAGTAAAGTTTTTGACAAGTAAGAATAACATGCTTAATGCAGAATCTGGCAGTGGAGTAGAGTAGAGTGGAAGGGAAAAGCAGCTTCAGGCACAGACAAGTGGACTGAGTTGGTCTGAGCAGAGCCTACCAAGTTGCTCTTTTTTCTACTCTTTATTAGTTAATTTTTATTTTCAATTAAATTTTGTCTCTTTTGCTGATTTTTCTTGTTTTATTTTTCTTTTGTATTGGACTTCACTGTATGCAAGAGTCATATTGAGTTTCCAAAATCAAAGAAGAGACTTATTGAGAATGGACAAAAAAACTAATTATTTTGATTTTTGTATTTTTTCTTTTACACACCTTCCAACATGATGTACATACACCCAATGATCTAAATATCTATGAGAGAGTCTATTATACTTTTCATAATTTGAAAGGTATGAAAACTCTTTTTTTTTTTTTTAATCAATTAAAATACAAATTTTATTTTTATCTTTTTTTATAAATTAAAATAAGTTTTATTTATTTATTTATATATAAATCTTAAAAAAATTATTTTACTATCAATTCACTTAAAAACAGTTACTTTAATTTATATCTTTTCAAAATAGTAAAATAATTTTTTTAAGGATTTATATATAAATAAATAAATAAAACTTATTTTAATTTATAAAAAATATAAAAATAAAATTTATAATTTATTGGTTAAAAAATAGAAAGTATCAATACCTATTAAATTATGGAAAACACAATAGAAATTGTCAATATTCATTTGGCTTGTGTATTTTTGTTTATATCTCCATTGCACTAAGTACACACCCTATTTTGCTTTAAGGGTCCAATAATTTCAGTTTAACATATGTTATTTACACTCATGAATCCCACTAAATACACCACCTTCACTTTAAGGGTCAAGTAAACCATTTTTAGGCTCCTCCTTATTTACACCCTTTAGCTTGCTAAATGAACTCATTTTAATGCTTTCTAACTCACTAAACCTCATTTTTAGGGTCTTTGTTATTTACATCATTGGTTTGTTGAATGCACTATCAATCTTCATGATAGCCAAGTACATATTTCTGTGGGTGCATTTAACAAAAATATGAATGTAAATAGTAAGTGTTATTTTTGTTGCTTTTGTTTTTTAAACTTGAATTGGGATAAAAAGACATATTTTAGACAAAAAAATGAAAGTAAAATATTATAAAAAGTTAGACAAAATTAGATGTGCACAAATTAAAAGGCAAGTACTATTAGTTATACAACCATCCTTCTGTATTATAAAAAAATATGATTGGTCTATGATGGTATTAGACAATAACTAAAACTACACATGCTTTTTTTTTCATATTTCAGGTGATTTGATTTATTGATTACAAAATAATGATAATATCAAAATAAAAATCAAAAGTGACATCCATTCCTTTCTGTTTAGTTACAAATTAGTAGATCCATAACCAAGCTTATCATTTGTTAAACTAATAGAAATAGTAGTGAATGGGTTATGAGAACGCAACAATTAGCATTGATATGTACTTAATGATGTAAAGACTATTATTTTTCCCTTCCTCTTAAGAATGAGCAGAATCTCTTAGCTTTCAGAATGACTGAATATCTAATAAACAGGTAAAGGAAATTGGAGATGTAAGGATGGAGCATATGGTAACCATCATCGTTTTAAATTGCGGTTGTGTTCATTGTGGTTATAGGCATCCAATTATAATGTTTTTCGTCATTTTAGTTGTTGCAATGCGGATGCTGACGGTTGCAGCGTGAAACTATTATGTTTTTTCAAAGTTAAAAAATAACAATTTTCTAATAATAGTTATGAGTTTAATTGATATACATTATTATTGTAAAAGATTTTTACACTGACATTCAATCATGACTTTTCATTTATGTGACTTTTAAAATACTAATGATTAAAGTTAAAAAATTTACCATGAATGAATAGTTGTAATTGAATGTTAGTGTAAAAATCTTTATAAAGACAGTATATATCAATTAAACTCAATAGTTGTATATTTTTTATTTTTAAGATAACACTTTTTATTCATTTTAAGATTTAGTATTCCAACATTTCATATCAACATAATTATTAAGGTTAATTCCATTGTGGTCATATTGTGTATGCATTGCGATATTTTATGCCATTCAAAATCATACCATAACTGTAGGCCAATGCTGTTGTGGCCACCATTGTAATTGCAATATTGTGATTGTCGATCCTGTGAAAGCTAAAGCATATAACACTAGCAATTGAAAGGAGAGTATTTTATTTGAAACTAAGCATGAGGCTTTATAAGATTTTGCGTGTACAGAAGTAAAACTGAATGTAAAATAGAATGCGCCACATTTCAAGTCACATGCATGGGAATTTAAAACTAACTGACTCGAAGAATCAGGCTTATTTGAACGTAAAACAAATTAATAAATTAACTATTTTGATTATCATTCCCTTTCTTAAGCTAATGCATCTACATTGAGCTTAGACTTCAGCTGCATTGACTACTCCAAGCATTTCACAGAGTTTCACAAATTGTTCCAATCTAAGTGGTTTTGTCATTATGTCTGCAATCTGCTCTTCAGAGTTACAAAACCTCAGTTTCATAGTTCCGTTATTTACCAAGTCATTTAGAAAATGAAATCTCACTTCAATGTGTTTTCTTCGGCCATGAAGAATAGAATTTTTGGACAATTGAATAGTAGAGTTGTTGTCACAAAGAATTTATGTGTTTCCTTTTTTGACAGCTCCAAGTTGTTTTAGGATTCTCCGAAACCAAATGCATTGATAGGCACATAACACAGCAGCAATGTATTCAACTTCTGTGGTTGATAGGCTCACAATTGGCTGTTTTTTCGAGACCCATGAAATTGTTCCACATCCCATAATGAAAACAAAGCCTAAAGTGCTCTTCCAATCATCCAAATCTCCAGCATAGTTGCTATCTGTATAAGATTCAAGACCTGTATTCCTGCTACCTTTTTTGTAGAGTATTTCAAATTCAGTGGTTCCTTTTATATACCTTAAAATTCTCTTTGTTGCAAGCCAATGGGATGACTTTGGGTTGGCCATAAATCTACTTATCAAGCTTACTCCATAGGTTAGATCTAGTCAAGTAGCTATGAGGTACATCAAACTTCCAACTACCTGCTTAAACATGGTGGCATCTACTCCTTCTCCTGCCTCATCCTTTGATAAACGTGTTCCGGTAATAATTGGGTTCTTCACAGAATTGCTTGATGCTTTCCATGTCAAACATTTCAAGGACTTCTCGAGCATATTTCTTTTGGTAGATAAATATTCCAGCTTCATCCTGCATAACTTCAATTACCAAGAAATATTTCATCCGTCCCAAGTCAGACATATCAAATTCTCTCCTCATTGAGCTTTTAAATTTATCACACATACTTTTATTGCCTCTAGTAAAGATGAGATCATCTACATAGAGGCTAACGATAAGTGTGTTACCTCTTTCATTTTTGGTAAATAGTGTATGTTCGTTGGAGCCTTTTTCAAATCCTTCACGCATGAAGTATGCTTCGATTTTGCTATACCGTGCCCTTGGTGCCTGTTTAAGGCCATACAATGCCTTTTTGAGTTTGTAAACCTTGTCTTCTTCTCCCAATTTGATAAATTCTTCTGGCTATTCAATGAAAACTTCTTCTTTAAGCTCTCCATGAAGAAAATCACTTTTCACATCAAGTTGGAATATTTCCCATTCATGTTGAGCTGCGAGTGAAAGAATTAGACGTACTATATCGAGTCTAGCCACCAGTGCAAAGACTTCTGTGTAGTCTATTCCATATCGCTGTGCATATCCTTTTGTCACCAATCATGCTTTGTGTTTTTTATTTCTCCATTTTTGTTGAGTTTGGTTTTGAAAACCCACTTGACTTCGATGGGTTTTACTCCTTCCGGCAGTTCTTTTAGCTCCCATGTGTTGTTTTTCTCTATAGTGTTCATCTCATTTTTCATTGCCTCCTGCCACTTTTTACTTCTGTGTGCTTCTTCAAAAGAATGTGGATCATTTTCACTTTCAGCCATCAGTATCATGAAATTTTTGGCATCCAAGTCAACCCCTGTCATATAATCAGTCATCCATGTTGGTTTTGTTCTAATTCTTGTGACCCTCCCTTGAACTGCACTTCCCTAATCAATGTTGGTTTCCTCATTTGTGGGTGATTCGAATTCTCTGAGTTGCTACCACCATCGTCATGTGCAGCTTCTTCTTCTTGCTCAACATTTGATTCTTTAAGAGTGCTTGTTTCCTCTTCACATGCTAAAACATCGGCTTTTCTTTCTACCTTTGTGTACCCCAATCCCAGCTTTTCTCTTCTTCAAATATCATATCTCTGCTTATGATGATTTTCTTGGAAACAGGATCAAATAATCTGTAGGCTTTTGATTCATCACTGATTCCTAAGAAAACACACATCTTACTCTTATTTTCAAGTTTGGTTCTTCTTTGATCTGGTATATGAACATGAGCCGCACACCCGAAGATTCGAAAGTATGCCACCGTAGGCTTCACATCACTCTATGCTTCTTCGAGAGTTGTTTTTTCTAATGTTGAGGTTGGACTTTGATTCGGAACATGGACACACCATTTCATAGCTTCTGGCCAAAACACTTTTGGAACTTGCCTGTCATTTAACATAGCCCTCACACCATTCAAAATCATCCTATTTTTTCTCTTAGCGATTTCGTTTTGTTAAGGAGTATAAGTTGTTGTTAGTTGCCTTCTAATGCCTTGACTTTTGCAGAATTCTTCAAAGTCATGTGAGGTAAATTCACCTCCCCGATCTATGCACAAACAACCAATGTGTTCACCAACCTTCTTTTCAACATTAATATTGTAGTTCTTGAAGTGTTGGAATGCTTCAGATTTCTCATGTAAGTAATAAACCCAAGCTTTTTGTGAGAAGTCGTCTATAAAGCTTAGGATGTATCTCTTGTTGCTGTTTGAGAGGACCACATATATCAGCATGCACAAGCTATAGTTTCTTTTATGCTCTCCACGTGCCTTGCTTTGGAATGGGTTGTCTGTGTTGTTTTCCAATTAAGCAAGTGATGCAGGTCTTTGTCGATAGCTTTAGAGTTGGTAAGCCTGTTACCAGTTGCTATTGTGAAAGTGTGTTGAGTACCTTGTGATTAAGATGCCCAAACTGACAATGCCACAAGTGTGCTACCTTGTCGATTTCTAACTCTAATTGAAGACATCTGGTCTCCTTTGGTGCTTTATTTCCTGTCATGTGGTTGCTACATCTAGAATCCAAGAACTAGACCTCCTTTTATTTGGCTTGGTTCAACTCCATGTGTGACATCAATAACAATTCCTCTTCTGAATCCATTTATGCCTAATTTTCCTTTTTCTCCCATTCGGGACATTCGTATTGAAAATGTCCTAGCTCATGACATTTGAAGCACTCGATGATTGCTTTGTTCAGGGTCCGTCTTCCATGTTCTCATCCTTGTCCACCCTTAGAAGAAGCTCTTCCTCCTCTGCCTTGTCCAGGACTGTCATCTTTAGCAATCTTCAATACTTGTTCCTCCACTGGGTGTTCCTGCATCCTTTGTTCGTGAACAAGAAGAATTCCATGGACTTCGTCAAGAGTTAGGGTGCTTAAATCATTGGACTCCTCTATCGAACATACAACATAATTGTATTTGGAAGTCAATGATCTAAGAATCTTACTGACCACCATACCTTGCTCCGTATTTTCACCATTTGATTTCATCTTGTTCACCACTCTAAGGGTTCTGTCCAAAAAGGTATCTACCTTCTCCGCTTTTTTCATGGAAAGTAGGTCAAACTCTCTTCTCAGAACTTGAAGTTGTGCCCTTTTTACCTTTGTGGAACCTTGGTATTTCTGCCGCATGGATACCCAAATTGCTTTTGACATCCTCTTTCAAGGATTGTCTCCAAAATTTCTCTATCAATAGCCTGGAATAGGAAATTTTTAACCTTTAAATCCTTGAGCTTAGCATCCTCCACGCTCCTTTTCTTTGCATCACTCGCTGGTGTTGTCCCCTTTTTACCTTTGTGGAACCTTGGTATTTCTACCGCATGGATACCCAAATTGCTTTCAACATCCCCTTTCAAGGATTGTCTCCAAAATTTCTCTATCAATAGCCTGGAATAGGGAATTTTTAACCTTTAAATCCTTAAGCTTAGCATCCTCCATGCTCCTTTTCTGTGCATCACTCGCTGGTGTTGTCCTAGTGGGTAGCAATGGTACTCCTTCATCTACAAGGCTCCATAACTCTTTACTTCTCATAAAGTTTTCCATCATCATTGACCAATGATCATAATGGCCATCAAATTTTGGAATAGCTGGTTGCACGAATTTTTCTGACATTTTGTTTGTGGACTCACACACTTCTTCACTCACAATCAGGCCCTTTGCAAAGCTCTAATACCAAATGTGAAAGCTAAAGCATATAAGACCATCAATTGAAATGAGAGTATTAGGTTTTATAGGCTTTTGCGTATACAGAATGCGCCACATTTCAAGGCATGTGCATGGGAATTTAAAACTAACTGACCCTAAGAATTGGCTTATTTGAACATAATACAAATTAATAAATTAACTACTTTGACTATCATACCCTAATTTAAAATCATGGTAGCCTAGATAAAATGATATTTCTTGATCAATTATGAAAATGGAATCTTGTTAGTAATTAAAAAGATAAAGTTGTGAGAAAAAAACATTTTGCAAGGTAGAGATGATTGTACTATAGAGGAGTGCTTGAAAAGCTTTCTCAAAAAGTCTTTCTCAAAAATTTTGTGATTTGTGTATATAAACATTAGTCACACCAAAAGGTATCACTACATACTCATAATGCTCGTACCTTGTCCTATAGGATGTTTTAGGGATGTCCCCACTCTTAACTCTAACCCAATGCTACCCTGACTGTAAGTCTATCTTAGAGAATGTCGACGCTCCCCTCAATTCTTCTAGAAGGTCATCTATACTCTACACAAAACCTCATTGGGCCATTCTTGTTCTTCACTAAGAGTACTAGTGCTCTCCAAGGTGACACACTAGGCCTAATAAACCTTTTTTCCAGCATCTCTTCTAATTGTTTCTAAAGCTCACTTAACTCTAAAGGTAACATCCTATAAGGTGCTACTAACACTGAACCACTCTCTTGCATAAGGTTTATGCTAAACTCCACATCTCTATTTGGAGGCAAACTAGAAACCTCCTTATTCCCACACTACAGGTATATTTGTTACATCTAAGTTAACCACTACTTTAACTGGGAATAAGAGCATGTATCCTTTCACCCCCCTAAACTAAGCACTTAAGGCAAGAAGCAACAAAGATGATATAATTTAGCATAAAGGAAGCAATGAGCATGGGTTGTGCATCAATAGAAATAGTCTTATCAAAACAAATTATAACATCATTTGCAGATAATCAATCCATACCAAGTATGACATCAAAACCAGACATTAGGTTAACAGGATAAGACACATCCTGATACACTAAAGGATAATTCCAACAAAACAATGGAAGTGACAAGTTTTTCCTTTGCAAGAGTAGTAACTCTCAAATCATATAGAAATTTAGAAACAGGAAAGCCTAAATTTTTTTCGCAGTTAAGAGATATGAAAGAATGTTGCACTCCTGAATAAAAAAATATAATTATTTCTTTCTTGTTAATAAATCCCATACCTTGAATCAAGTCATCAGACTCCTTCGCATCTTCTACTTGGACTGTAAAGACTATCCCTTGGTTTTATGGCCTTGGTTGGGATTGTCTTCCATTTCTGCAATTTATAACATAATGTCCTGTTTTCCCACAGTTGTAACAGGTACATAGTGTTTAGTGTAGGACACGGGTGATCTCCATGAATCAAGCCACACTTATGACATATGCTACCTTTATCAATCTTAACTCCTTGTGCTTGCTTACCTTTATTAATAGTGGACACCCGTCGAAGCTGCTTCTAAACTTTTCCATCCTTTTTATTAGTCTTCTTCCCATCATAGTGAGCCTTTTCCTTAGACTTTTGTGCCATAACTGCTTGCATATTTTGCTCTACCACCTGACACACTTATTTACTAACGTTGGATAGTCTCTAATCTCCAAGATGCAACCATTACTCTATAACTATGGCTTTAGGTCTTGCTCAAACTTGATAGCTTTCCATTCATCTTGAGGATGATCTTTCAAAAAATGAGAAAACCTAACCAAGCTTTCAAACTTAAGCACATACTCCGCTATAATCGTATCTTCTTGTGAAGATTTAGGAATTCAACCTCCTTTTGAATGTGAACATTGTGAAAAAGTATTTTTCTAGAAATACTGCTTTTGATCTATCCCAAGTGATATAAGCTCCTTGAGTTAGCAAACCACATTGAGCACTATTCCACCAGTGTTCATGTTAGGCCCACTCATACTATTCGCATCCCCACCTGGCTACAAGACTATGTTAGGCCTACCTAGCTATTTTTCTCATCTGTTGTTGGTTTTAAAGGCTTTTAGGCCCAATCCGTGTTGTTTTATCTTTCGGTTAATCTGCCTAGTATTTGTATGTCCTATATAGGACTCTCTTTCTTTCCTAAAGGGCTTAATGAAAAATATATGTAGTTTCCTTTCATTTTCTTCTTTCTTGTGTAGAACTAACTCTAGATAGTTATGTTGTGTGTGACCCTTTGAGGTTAACCTAAATTGGTGCTATTAACTAGTGTCTTGATTCTCCTCATGCCTCTATCCAAATCTGACAAAGAGCTTTCAGAAGCTCTTTCTTCCCTTACTGAGAAACTTGCTCAATTGCAAGCAAAACTAGATGCGCAACAAGAAGTTCAAGAGTCCCACCATTTGCAATTCCAACATTCGATTGATATCCGCCAAGATGCCTTATAGGTTGCCATTGTCAACATTCAAGATCAACACCACACTTAGGTACCTCTATTTAACCCTAGCCCTACTCTAGATCCACCATATTTTTTCCTACAATAGGTAACTGCCCTTATCTCATCCCCACATTGAACATTTCACATCAAACAAGCCCTTACATCATCAGCCCTATCCCACACAAACCCATTTGCCACATCTCCATGAATGTCCATGTCATTATATCTCCCTCCCCCCTCCCCCCATCGTCCCTAAACCTTTATCAGACTCCCCCCAAATTACAGATAACCCTTTTGATGGTAGTGAGCCACTGGATTGGTTATTTTGGGTAGAACCCTAGGGCTTTTGAAACACATTTTGGCCTTTCAGCTTTCACCAACTATCAGGCTAAGCTCTTCAAACCTAAGCAAATAGAGACTGTCAATGAATACCAAACTACCTTTGAAAGGCTTTGTAATCATGTGGTTAGGATGACCTATAAGTCTATTTTGAATTGCTTTTTATCATGCCTACACCGAGATATCAGACGTGAACTTGCTCCTATGAACCCGTATTCCATCATCCAAGCCATTGGCATTGCCAAATTAGTAGAGGAAAAGTTACTAAATGCTCATCCACACCTAACTCGCTAAATAGTTACTTACTACTTACCTAGACCTGTACCCCTAACCCACCCCCAAATCTTCAACCTAATTCCCAACCTACCACATCCATCCCTATTAAAAGACTATCATCATCCTTTATGCAAGAACATCGTGCCCAGGGCTTATGTTACTACTGTGATGAAAAGTTCATCGTTGGTCACAAATGCGCCAAAGGGCGATTTCTACTCTTGATGGAAGATGGCCTTTATGAGAATGACCCACCTGATTTCCCCAAACCTGACCCTTCATTGCTAATAGACAATATCGATTTCCATTTATCTTTCTAATTTGTTTCTGGCCACCCATCCTCCAAGGCACTTAAATTCAAAGGAAAAATCCAAGGTCTAGATGTTATGATAGTACTTGACACAGGCAACACTCATAATATTCTACAACCTAGGTTGGCATTTCATCTTGATCTACCAGTTCAAACTATACCAAATTTTTCAGTCATGGTGGGCAATGATGCCTATTTGAATTGTGTCGGTTTATACTCTACAATCCCTTTGGAAATTTAGGGTATTTGCCTCTCCATTCCCACATATTTGTTTCCCATTGAAAGAGTTGACATTGTTTTGGGACTCGAGTGGTTAGCCACTCTAGGCAAGGTATCAGCTGATTTTGCCATCCCTTCCTTCTCATTCATCAATCAAGACAAATGGGCTATAGTCATTGGTTCGTACAACAACTCTATCTCACCCTCCACTTATAACCAACTTTGCCACTCCCTATATACCAATTCTATTACCACATTTTCCCTCACAACCTTAAGTGACCCTCCAAACCCAACCTTAACCAACTTAGACCATCTCACACCAAATCCATCACTCTATAACCTACCTAAAGATATCCAAACACTTCTCCAATCCTACCAAACATTTCTCAAAATCTCGTGGCTTTCCCTTTACATGACCTCATAACCATCAAATACCACTTCTTCCCATACACCCCTTATCAATGTGAAACCTTACCACTACCCACACTAAAAAAAGGACGTTATTACTGTTATTATACAAGAGATGTTGTTTGAAGGCATCATTCAAGTGAGTCGTAGCCCTTTTTCCTCCCTAATGTTGCTAGTTAAGAAAAAGGATGAGACATGGAGTTTTTGTGTTGATTATAGAGCACTTAACTCAGTGACTGTTAAAGCTAAATTTCCTATACCCACTATTGACAAATTGTTGGATGAATTAGGATCTGCCACTATTTTTCTAAATTGGATTTAAGGTTAGGGTCTAACCAAATTAGGCTTTGCCCCAGGGACACTCATAAGACAACCTTCCAAGCTATAGATGGTCATTATAAATTTATCGTGATGCCATTCGATCTCAAAAATGCTTCTCCCACCTTTCAATCAGCTATGAATGACCTTTTCTACCTTCACTTATGAAAATTTGTTATAGTTTTCTTTGATGATATTCTTATTTACAACAACTTCTACACTACTGATTTAGTTCATTTACGCATTGTATTATATTTACTTAAATCTAATTCTTACTTTGCTAAACTAACTAAATGTGTATTTACTGTTGATTCTATTAACTATTTGGGCCATATTATTTCCATTGGCACTGTTTCCCCTAATTTAGATAAATTTCAAGTTATCTTACATTAGTTAGAGCTACAATCAGTCACACAACTCAAAGGGTTTTTAAAATCACAGGATTCTATCATAAATTCATCAAACACTATGCCACATTCATACTCCTCTCATAGATTTAATTAGATTACAAACATTAAAATGGAGTCCAGAGGCAGTCAGGGCCTTTAGAGAATTGAAATCCAAATTAACACAAGCTCTCGTATTGTCTCTTCTCAACTTCTAGGAGGACTTCTGCATTGAAACAGATGCTTCAGCCACAACTATAAGTGTAGTGCAGGAAACTTAAACTTATGTCTGGGAACTTTTTGCTATCAGAGAAGCCATAAAGAAATTGCACCAATATCTTATAGGTAAAAAAATTTTCATTTTTACAAATCAATAAAGCTTAAGAAGTTTACTATCCTAGTCCATTCAAAACCCAGAACAACAAAATTAACATATAAGTTACAGGGTTATAGTTTTGAGATTCATTACAAATCTGGGAAAATTAACAAAGTTGTGGATGCTTTGTCTCGTAGGGATGTAGACAATCATGTTTTGTTCATTTTGACATTCACTGTAGTTCCCTCTTTGTTGCAATCCTAGCATAAATACTTCACTACACCAGAATGCCAAACAACCTTTTGTGAGTACACCAGGGTTGACATTAACTCTTCTGATGTTGTGATCCAAGATGGCCTTTTGCTGATTAAAGGTCGTATTTTTATCCCTCTAATTGTTGGGTGGTGATTCGATTTAATCCAGAATTCCATACTAGGCCGTTGTTTGGACACTCGGGGTTCAAAACGTTAATCTTAATAAACTTAACAAACAATGAGGCCTACGGTTTGACCTATGACTCAATCTCATATGAGTCAATATATGGACTTAATCGTGCTCATTTTAATGACTGGACTCAATCCCACTCAACTCTGTATGGATCCATAACTAGTCTATGATGATTCACCCCAATCATCAAGGTTTTGTTTGGGAAGTGATTTCTAATTATATATCTCTCCCTAGTTTGGTACAACCATTTTTTCGAGAAAACAAACCATTTGCCCATAACACAATTCTGGCTATCTTGCCAATAACAACATGTTGGCCATTTCCAATCGGGCACTCAGCCCATCACAAATGGGTACTCAACACATCACAAAATACAAAAGGGAATTCTTTCATCACAAAACATAAATGAACATTGTTTCAGCTCGAGAAGGATATACCTTACCAATCTTGAGATGCTAAACATTTACAGAAGGTTTTAAATCTATGAATATTCTATCCTAAATGCCAACATGACTGACCTGAATATTCATATACTTAAAACCATCTTAGGACCCACTCTGGTCCTACCTTTCATCACACAGGGTACCAAGTAATGACTTTCTAAAATGCGACACTCATGCACCTACATGGTACCCTTATAGGGGAACATAGGACTTTGGTATGTTCATCTCACAACATCTTAACACAGTCCCCAAAGGTCACTAGACTTGGGAATCAAAACTCACATATTACTTATATTTCTTCTTTTAGAAAGAATCTCTTTTAAGAATTTTGCATCTTAATTTGGCATTTGAGCTATGACCTCTACAAAAGGAATGTTGATATGCAATTTCTTAAACATCTATAAGAATTTAAGAAACTGCTTATCCTGCTACTAACTTTTTAACCTTTAGGGAATGGAACTTTTACCTGAGGAGGTGTTTGTACCTCCTTACTCTTATATTTTTCTACATTTTGATCCCCTTTAGTAGGGACCTCTACTAATGGCTCTAGGGTGCTTGTTAATTGTGGCGTGTGTCCTCTAGTTTTGCTCCACTCCTTGTGGTAATTGCCTTTACCTCATTCTTGGGGTTTGGTTATGTTTGAGAGGGTAGAGCATCATGTGCCCTTTGAGACATGAGATTCACCAAGGTGGACATTTGTGTCTCTAACACCTTCATTTTCTCATCATTTTGGGTCATGTATTTCCTCATAGTATCTTGTAATGTTGGTGTCTTCTCCTCTTTCTTTGTCCTTTGATTTGAATATAAATGGGGTTGTATATGATCTCTCCATGCTAGACTGTATGTTTTTAAATAAGGATTATATTCTAGGCTTTTCCCCCAACATAATTCATATCTTCCTTA
Organism: Psophocarpus tetragonolobus; assembly: GCA_037954015.1. Lineage (NCBI taxonomy): Eukaryota > Viridiplantae > Streptophyta > Magnoliopsida > Fabales > Fabaceae > Psophocarpus > Psophocarpus tetragonolobus. The sequence goes on along the minus strand of CM075690.1, from coordinate 44,330,430 downwards.
GCAAATATGTTGGTCATTTGAAAATTTTCTACTTTGTGGTCCTTTTCTCTATAGTCATTACAAGTGGGAGAAGTGTGAATTATAGTAGTTGCATGTGTGCCTTCATCAATCTCCATTTGCTTTGGCAGGGTGTCAAGCCTTTTATCTATCCCTAAACTGAGTGCTTCAAGTTTTTCCTTATGAACTCTAACTGCCCTCTTCGAAATTCTTTTATCTGTCGGGTTATGGTAAGTTGATGAAACTAGGTCTGTGATTATTTCCTAGGCTGTAGCTAGTGATTTTTTCATTATGGTCCCTCTATTGGCAGCATTGGTAGATGCTCTATTTGAGTCTAATAATCCACTATAGAAGATCTAAATTATTCTTCCCAATGGCAACCCATGGTGAGGGCAATCACTCAGTTTCTCTTGAAATCCATTCCAAGTTTCAATGAGCAATACTTGTTCATCGTTGGTGAAATTTGCAATATCTCTCTTAACAAAAAATCTTGTAAGGTTTTTTCGAAAATAACATCTTTTTCTCCCCCGTGATCGCTCTTAACACATTCCACAATTCTTCTCTATCTAGATCTGTTCCTATGAGTAGTTCTTTCAATCTCAGAATTATGGTTTAAGGCATGCCTTTGAGAACAAGTTTGCATAAACTATTCATATAGGTGCAACAGCTAAAAAAAAAGAAGAAAAAATAGAATAAAATAAAATAAAATAAAGCAAATAAAATAAAGTAAAATAAGAATACATAATCCAAAAGAGCAAAATAAGAAATCAAATAAAGACAAGATAGGCATAAATGAAGATAAAAGCAAAAAATTAGGAAGGTAAAGTATGATAAAGACTCAATAAAAAAATAAAATAATAAATAAAAAATAAACAAAATTAAAATAATAAAATAGATAAAATAAAAAAAACATAATAAAATAATAAAAAATAAAATAAAAATGCTGAATGGGAAAAAATAAACCAAGAAACAGAAATAAGATGAAGATTGAACAGAAATAACATAAGGATACGACAAACCAAAAAGATAAAGATTGAACAGGAATAAGAAATGAAAATATTAGAAAAGTATAAAGAATAATTGTTCATTTATTCTAACTTAATAATTATTAAAAAAAAATAGACATAATCTAGTTCTTGGCAACAACGCTAAAAATTTGATGCGTAAAATATGACCACTTAAGGGCAAGCATACCCTACAGTAGTAATAGTGGACCTAAGGCCGGATATTGTATCCAAAGGACCAGATTTAGTTCCTAAAAAATCAATTAAGAAGATAGAAAGCAATTTAAGATAAACAATGATTTAATAATGTATGTGTATGATGCTCAAACTCAGTAGATTTTAAACTAGAAGAAGGTAATAGATTTAGAATTCAATGGATAGGGTTATGATTTTTACTAAATGTTCTTACCCTTATTTACTATGCAATCTGATTTTTTGTTATTTTTTTATCACCAATAAAGTACCAATTTGTTGTGTGTTTGGTCATTCACACTACACTATAACCCTAACTTGTTATCAAGTTTGGCCATGCAAAATTTCAAATTAGGATCAATTTCTTTACTAATCAATTGGATGTCTAACTAATAAATTTGATCAATTCTATCAGAGCGACTACCTACTTGCTTCTCAGATCAATTATTTAAATATTAATGGTTATGACTATCCAAATAATTAAGATGTAACAAATATAGTAGAGAAACAAATTAATCCTTGAATAATATTGAATGATAATGCAACAAGGAATCACAAAAATTTTACATCATAACCCTAGAAAAAGTGTTTAGTCTGACATGGATAATATAAAGTCAAACATCTTCTCATTGTTACAAAGAAAGAATTACTTATATAGAACACTATGAATTGAGTCAATGCAAAGCTTCCTTCCCGTTCCTCGCCTCCAGGTCATATTTAACTCTTCATCTGAGTAAAAGCAAGTTCCTTTTGTCTCTCATCTTCTGGTATTTACAAAAAGTGTTTGGACTTTTTAACATGATTATGCTTCTTCAATAATTGCTCTAAAAAAATCCAATTTTGCTCTTTTTTCTTTTCGTTTTTTAAGTACTTGTCTAAAATGAAAATAAATACTAAAATGTGAGTTTTTAATAAATATACAATTCTTTTCTTACAAACAGATATTAAACCTAATAAATATACAGTAAAAAATTGGTTTATCTGCATGTATCAATGTTTCAGATGATACTTACTTAATTTATAACATGATGCCTCATAGTTGTACAAGTTTTTAAAGTGGATGCCTTTGCACTCAAATGTAAAAATTTAGTAGTATATGCTTACATGAGTTTTTGAACACATCTTACTTGAGTGCTTTACAAGAAAGTTGGACCACCCAAACTCATGTTTCCAATTTGTCATTTTAGTCCGAATCGGTTCCTAAAAAAATAATTATTTGTTCTTCTTTTGTAATTTTAATTAGAATTTCAAAAAAATAGGTGGCTCCAACAGGGCTACTTCTCGTATAATATTAAAATTGTGGTTTCAAAACTTAAAATTGCATCTGGTTTTACAACAGAGGCCTAGGTTCTCCATGATATCACCCTTGTAATTTTATGCATAAATTTTGACTCTGTGGTTAAATGATTTTATTTTTAGTTAAATTTTTTTATTTCATTAATATTTGTTATTAATTCTTATGAAATCCATTGAAACATAAAACAATATTATTCAAACTATTCATTAAATGTATTATTTTATATGCATTGATATGAAATAATGTCTATATATATTAGCTTGTTGACTTTGATTATGAATGAAAGCTTTGTTGACTTAAACTATAAATGAATAAATTTATGTTATTGAAAAACTTTCCAAAAAAGATAATTATAGAACTCTATAAAGTTTTTGAATAGAAATGTTGACATAATTATTCATAAATTTTAATTAACTTTGTAGATAAATAAGAGAAAAGTAGTGAAAAATGTGAATTAAGTTTTTTGTCCCTAAAATTTTACAAAAAATCACTTTTGGTTTTTCAAATTCAAAAATGTGTTTTTAGCCCTTGGAATTAATTTGTTTTTTGTATTAATGTTGTTTGTTTATAAGTTTTTTTGTATTTGACTGCATCGGATGTAAAATTGAAGATAAAAAAGGCTAGGGTTGAGGAAGAAAATGATTTACAAGTAGGGATGACAAAAATACCCATACCCGCAGGTATCCGCCCGAACCCATCCCAATTTTGATGGGTATTACCTGGTTTCGCCAGGTATGAGTGCGTGTACCAGTATTACCCGATGTGTTAAACTGGGTAAGGTACAGGTATTGGTATGTTCCTACTCGCCCCGTACCCGAACCTATACCTGTCTCGTTATAATTTTAATGATTATATAATAAGTTTAAATTTATATATTTAATTAAAATATTAATTCTTAAATTTTAATTTATAATTTCTTATTATTAATTATTATTTATATACTTTTTAAATTAAATTATAATTAATAATTTACTATATATAATTTATTTAATAATAAATAACTAAATTTAAATTGTAAGAAATAATATGACGAGTACCCGCAAGTATATCCAAACCCAAAAATATCCGATGAAGACAGGTATGTGTATTAAAATTTTATACCCGCACCCGCCCTGTCTCGCTCCGTTGCCATCTCTATTCACAAGTATAAAAATGTGTTTCCTGTCAGCAATTTTTTTTAACGACATTAACTAGAGAAGAAGGACTAAAAGAAAATTAGAAACTAAAAAAATATTTTTTAAACTTTAAGAACCAAAAGTGATTTTTAATGAAAATTTAGAGACAAAAAACTTAACTAAGCCAAATTTAATTTACTAAAGCTAAACTAATTTAACATTATTTTCTCATTGTATTTTTCTGTAATTTATTAGAAATGTTCAGTCAATAACAACATAATAACATCAAAATAATTAAATAATGAATTAACAGTTTTTATGTAAAAAAATCACCAATATCGTTCATCTTGTTATGATATAAGTGTATTTACATCATAGTTCCCATATATGAATATGTTAATCGCGAATATATAAATAAATCAATTCAAAATGTTTGACTAATATTGTGTTGAATTGTATAGCCTATCTCCAATAACAACAGCCCCACTTTCAAAATCCCTTTTATTGCCATCTTTTGTTTTCATACATGAAACCTTCCTTACAATCCTTCTAACTAGATTCATATCTCCTATTCCTATCTCCAATTTAAATTTTGGTCTCGACTAAAAAAAACTATGAACACATTAATAATTAATAATTATCTATAAAAAAATTCAATCTCCTAATCTCACAGACAAACCACACTATATATAAATCCCCTACAAACAAAAGCTTCACACCATCACAGTCAACTCTTCCATTTTTAGACAATCTAATCAATTCTCTTTTTTTCTCAAAACAATCTTTTTCCTAAACACAATTGTTCCCGTTTCCATTCCATATAATATTTTTTTCTTCTTAAACCCATCACACAATGGAAAACAATTCCATGGAAATAGACTCATACCATGATGGCTCCTCCTCCCAACACCATGATCCATCACCACTACCACCTACCCTCGCCAACCATTCTTGGCAAAATCTCCCCTTTCCCAAGAAGACACGTGGCAGGCCCGCAGGCTCCAAAAACAAGCCAAAGTCCACCTTCTTCAGAATGGAACCCAACCTTTCCAATCCCTCTTCAAATATCATTGAGATAAACATAACTCCAGGTAAGGACATCATTGAGACCATCCTTGACGCTGCTCGTCAAAGTCATTACAGTTTTACTATCCTCAGTGCCTATGGCATGATCACCAATGTGAACCTTCACACCTCGCCCAATAGTGCAGCCCTAACGCCTCCGGGGCCATACACATTGCTCTCCTTAACTGGCTCATACATATACAAAAACCAATATAAACTTCACCTTGGAGCCACCTCTCCCCCTCCCTTGTACTTTGGAATCAACCTTTGCACCTCCCAAGGCCAAGTGTTTGGTGGCCCCATTGTCGGCTCAGTTGTTGCAGGTGAGAATGTCAGCTTAATGGTTTCAACCTTTAGGTATCCTATGATTTACAAGCATCTCCCTCAATGTAGAGATGGAGACAACCTTGACAACAATGACAGCCATTAATTACAATAATGTGAGTGACTTATAGGGATGAACATGTTTAGTGGGTGGTGAAAATTATGATATGGATGCAAGTAGACAACATGTAATTAAATAAAACAAAGACTTCTCACAAGGTGTGGTATTTTCATTTTTTGTATGTTTTTTAAGGTGAGGTGTCACAGTTGTTGAATATAACTGTGCATTGTTATTAATATTCATTATTTTGCAATTTAAGATACATGGATTATATATATTATATTTTTATTATTATTTGAATATGATTATAATAAGATTAACTCTATGATGAATTAGGTAAATCATAAAATGTCAATTTGAGGTGTTCTTGCTATCTTGGAGTATTATAAATTTATCATCCTATTAAGAAAATTGATTCACACATTTTCTACAATAATCTCCTAGAAGATAGGTAGAAAAACTTTAAAAGTTATTATTGAAGTTAAATCTTTACAATAATCATAGAAAAGGACACTTCTCGTGAAAAGCAAAGAACTTCAATTCAATATATACGAGGTGTATAATTTCTTTCCCTTATTCTTATATATTTATTCTCTATACATACTATAATATTGTATTTATTGATCTAAGAGTTTATTTTATTTTCATCAATTGGTATCAGAGTCAATTTAGATACAAATTATAATTGTTTTTGTACTTGAAAATTAAATTTGAATTGGAGTTTGTTTGTTTTTTTGTGTTTCTAATAAAATTTTATAATATAGTTTACTATTATCTTTTGCACAAAAAACATTGAGGGTCTACGCTACTTGTCAATGTTAAAATAACATATTAATGTTTCATTCAATTACTCTTACATGGTTAATTATATATCTATTAAAGTTTTCTTTAGTGCGTACCTTGACCTATAAGACCTGCTAATTTTTTTTTTAAATCCAATTACTAGGTAAATTATTTTAATTTCAAAATTAGTTTTGAAAGTTATCTATTTAATGTTTGACCAAACAAAACACAATTCCTCACTTCTAATTTTATTTGTGTATCATGGAGAATAATATGAGTTATTTGCGTGGGCACCTAAAATGATTTGTGTTAAAATCACTATCAGGAGTGTTAAATGAAGTTGCATAGACTCAATTTTTTATACCATATTTGTGTGGTTGTTTGGACAATTGAAAACTTGTCATTTTAAAGAATTGATTTGTGTGTAAAATTCACTTTTAGGAGTCTAGAATGGGATTGCTAATTTCTTATACCCATATTTTTTATAAATACCATATTTATTTAATATTTTAGTATTTTTGGGTACAAAAAATTATTTGATTAATTCAAGATTGAATCAATTTTTTTTATATATTGTAATCTTGGATTTTTTATCTAATTTTGATTGTGATAATTCTTTATAATATTTGTATTCTCCATTTATATTGTACTCTATTTGATATTGAATTATCATCTAAATTAATTTTAGTTATTTTATTAATTATGCATAATCTTAATTGTCTTTCTCTTGTGTGCATGATTTTGTTTATTAATTTGCATTATTATAACTCGTGTATTATGGATATAGTAATATGAATTTTGTATCTTGATCATATAATATGTGATTAAATTATGCTAATTTATTGGACAATGTGAATTTTGTGATATAATTCTTTATTGTATTGATGATAGTTATACTCTATCGGTATATTGTTGTTAATGAACTTTGGTATGGCACAATATACTTCTCGTTACTTATGTTAATGATTTTTTTATACCTTATCGGTATTAGCATTTTGTTGATATAAGTTATAATGCCTTGTGATTTTTGTAGGAATTCTCTTTTAACTAGATTTTTAGAATTACATAACATCTCTGTATTATTGTGATGATCAGTTTCTTTTCCTAATTTTATCATGTTTGGTTGTATTTATATGGAACCAAAATTTATGCTTTCATTTTCTTATTGTTCCATAATGACTTATTTATATAACCTTTAATTGGATATTCTTTCTTTCAAAAAAATTGTTGCATTTTTCTTTTGATGCAACTTAATTTGCTAGAAATATATTACTATTATGTATGTAGTAGATTTACTCTATCGATATGACATTACTTGACATACTTCTAGTGTGATAAAAAATAGTGGAATTTTATTTAGCCTTGTGAGTATTTTGCACTATGTCAACTACTTTTTTTTTACCAAGTGAAAGGATTTTATATATTAAAATTTTATTAATTAATATCTTATAAAATGAATTGTCTTTATATACTATTTTTACATGAGTTTAGGGTACCTGAAATGCCCAATATAATTAATAATACATGAGTAGACAAAAAATTTAGTTGTCTTGATAAAATTATTTTCTTATCATATTATTTGTGTATTAAGGATTTTGTGTTACAGCCTCTTATAGAATATTTTCTTCTATAATAATTGTTTATTGACCTGCAATATTAGTACACAATTCTTATAAGGACAATATATAGGAATACCAAATTTGAAGAAATTAATTTCTCCATACCATATTATAATGTCATTGATGGTATTCTTGTAAAAGTTATATGCTTTATTTTGGAATATATAGATAAACTATATTCATTATAAATTGTGATGAAAGTTATTTATTATTATATCCTTAATATTTATAAGAATAGGTTCATATAGTCTTCTGTTGTGTGTAGCCATATTTTATTCTCAAGTACGTGTAGATATTGTTTATTGTGACACTTATTGTTATATTATGGGTACTTAAGAACTTGCAAATCATCTCATACTGTACTTAAAATTATTAAGAGATCATTTTTCTCGCTCATGGTTACTTTGTTGATATCCTAAGAGTAAGTATTCTTAAAGGATGAATTATGAAATCATTTTGTAAGAATACTTATTCTTATAGATGGATTTGTGGTTTTATATTCTTGCTTTTAATCACTTCTCTCATTAATCCTTTATTATTATACTATTTTCTACTCATGAATCCATGAAGTATAAAACTAGTGATTTTTAATTTACTTTTATTATTATCTACTAAAGTCATAATCCCACTATCACTAGAATTTTTAATACTAGTGGACTCTAGTATATAACCTTATGTTGATTCAAGTATATAACCTTATGTTATGTCTTGAGACTTATATGTCTATATTGTTATATTTTCTTATGCACATTTCATTATGATAGGGCATACTCTATATGATTTGACATTTATTTTTGTTGTATTTTAATTGAGATAAATAAAATTCATTATATCTTAATAGACATATTTAAGGAATGTTAAGATTATTTTGTTGAGTATTCATTAATCATTTTAGCATGCAATTATGTGTTGTGAATCTCTCTACCCAAAAATTCACATTTTGTTTAGTGAATTTTTTGTAAATATATAATCTTGTATATCTAGAAATTTATCTATTTGTATTGTCATATATTATTGTGCATGTTTAATTAATTATGATATAGCATATTCTATAGGACTTTGCTATTGTTATGTCTTATTTTGATTGGATACACAAATTTCATTGCATCTTAATAGATATTTTAATGGATATTAAGGTTATTTTATTAGGTATTACACATTAATCAAATACAGTAATTAAATTAGTCACGTTTTTTTTACCTTAATTTCATTAAAAAGTATTACTAAACAAGTTTCATACCACCTGATAAAAACTCGGTGGGCGTATCATTCCATGTAATATCTTACACTAGAAAATTATTAGCCTCGTTTTAATTTAAAAAAATTGTATGTCTGCTAAAAAAAATTAGTTTTCAACAAAGTAACTATAACTAGTTATATAATTAATAACCAATTATTTTAAGAGTTTAATTGGTATATACTGTCAATGTAAAGATTTTTATATTGACATTCAATCACAACCCTTCATTCATGGTAGATTTGTTGACTTTACTCATTACTACTTTAAAGTCACAAAAATGAAAAATCATGATTGAATGTCAGTGTAAGAATTCTTTACACTGACAGTGTATACCAATTAAGCTCTTATTTTAATATGTTACGGATGTATACCTATTTTATAAATATGCTTAATACAATTAACTTATATTTATTTATTAAAGAAATGGTTAAGGTTAAATCTTGTTTTATAACTTATTATTTCTAGTTATGGTCAAATTCTTTTAATTTTGGTTTTTCAGCAAAAGACTTTTGATAAATAATAGCCGATGCAAAATATCTTTTTACAACACTAATTTTTCTTTTAAAGATATAACAATTTTCATAACTTCAATAATTAATTTATCAAAAGGGCATAAATGAAAGAAATGTTAGATGGAAGAAATGAAAATAAGAATATAGATGAACATTCTTAGCTTATTTTCTATTTTTTAATTTTTATTTTTTTATGTATACTCAAATAAACCATAAACAATATATATTTGTCAAATATACTTAAACAATTGGTAAAAAAATCATAAATATTTTAATAGTACAAAATTTTACTCAATAAAAGTATTATTGTGCAACCCAAAGATAAAGCTACCACCTGTCATGCTGTCAACTTCCTCTTCATCATTTCTATGTTTTGGATTCTTGTTGTAGATGAAGCCAAGCAACCTTTCCATTAGGGTGCCATTGTCCTTATAACAAACTTTGTGCAATACATGTTGGTAATAGGTTACTGAAAGACCTGTCTTTCCTCAACAGATTGACATTTCCATCCAAGTCTAATACTTTAGTCATATATTCTTTATTAACTACTTTCTTCAATTTGAAATTAAAAAAAAAAAACATTTCAAATAATTTATATTTTATATTCTGAGTGCTAGCAAAAAATATAATAATATTTTACTTTAAATTATTTTGATTTGATCAAATTAAATATTCTTATTTAATCACCAAATATTAAAATAAGTGGAAAAAGAAGAATATCCAAAAAATCTTAGCCATTGAGAGATGAGAGACAAAAAAAGTGATAGATAATAAATGCTAGAAGAGAGAGAATGAGTGGATATGGACGATTTGATATCAACCATTAATCTTTATTTTAATACTGAGATTTGCTCCTCGCATTCTCATATAAGATACTTTACTCTCATATGATAGAAAGAGAGAGGGCATATCATATGAGAATAAGGTATCTTATATGAGAATAAGGGGAGTAAATCTCAGTTATTAAAATAAAAATTAATGGTTGAGATCAAATTGTACAAATCCACCCGTTCTCTCTCTTCTAACATTTATTATCAATCACTCCTTTTTCTTTCTCCTCTCACAATGACTGAGATTTTTCAGAGATTCTTCCCTCTCCTCTTTCAATGATTGAGATTTGTTCCTCAACCGTCATATAAATTTTTTCTTCTCACTAGATATGTCATATATATATATATATAGAGAGAGAGAGAAAGGATGCATCATATAAGAGTAAGGTATCATATATGAGAGCGAAATGAGCAAATCTCAGCTATTGAAATAAAAACTAATGGTTTAGATGAAATCATATATACATCAATTCATTGTCTCTTTTCTAGCATTTATTACTTGTCACTCTTTTTTCTCTCTCCTCACAAAATGATAGAAATTTTTTAGATATTTTTCTCTCATATTCGCTCCTCTCACTCTCATACGAATATGGTTTTTTCACTATATATGTCCAATACACACACACACACACACACATATATATATATATATATATATATATATATATATATATGGATTAGTAATATACTCCCACCTATTTTTTAGTTGGAGTATGTTAGCACTCATTATTTTGAACAAAATAATGAATAATCTCATTTGTTAAAACAAATAAATATAGGAATATTCTAGTAAATAATCATGTCTCTAACACATTTACTCACTCTTTTTCTTCTAGCATTTATTATCTGTCACTCTTTTTTTATTTCTTATTTTCACAAATATTAATTTTTCAGATATTCTTCTCTCTCTTCTCTCGCTAATGTACAATATTAATATAATTATAATGAATATAATTATAAATTGTAATTATGTGTAATATAATTTATAATTTATGTTAATATAATTTATATATTGATGTAATTTATATTTTATAAAAAATCAATATAAATTTATATTTAGTTGAAATTTTTTTTAATAAAAAGTAAAATAATTTTAATTTGATGTAAATTATTATCTGAAATTTATTTTTAAAATTATTATTATTTATAATTATATTAATATTTTACATTGATGAGAGAAAAAAGTTTGAAAAATTAATGCTGATGAGATAGGAGAGAGAAAAAAAATTATGATAATAAATGATAAATGAAAGAGAATGAGTGTGTAAAAGAAATGGTTATTTACCAAAATACCTTAACTGAATTTATTTTAACTAGGGGTGCTCAAAATTGAACCAAACAAATTGAAAACCGAACTGCCCAAAACAAAAACTGCAAAAAATAGTTTTAATTTGGGGTGATTTGTTTTTTATAATTTCCAAACCGCGTATTTTATTTTGGTTTGTGGTTTGAGATATTGAAACCGTACCAAACCAAATCAAACCGCTAATCATTAGTTATGTTAGCAAATCTCTAAGAAGACTCATTATTTTCTAAGTTCATAAGATTTTGAGTTAATCTTTAATTAAGATTTTTAATTAAGATGAATTAGTTGATAAATAAATATTTTAGAAAAACTATTTGATTTAATTTCATTGGATATAATTAATTTAACGACAACTACTAAAGTGTAATGTTTAAAAGAATTGATTATTTATACTTTAACTTTAATGGTTGCTACTTTATATAATTTTATTGTGAATGACTAAACTTTTATACAATTTTGAAAGTAAATTTTGTATGTATTTTTTAATACATAATAATAGAAATTTTAAACAGTAAAACCAAATCAAACCAAACCGTAAAAGATTGGTTTGGTTTGGTTCAGATTTTATAATTAATTTAAATCGAACCAAACTACACCACGCTTATTTTTATAGTTTGGTTCGGACTAGTTTTAGACTCAAAACCGTATCGCGAACACTCCTAATTTTAACAAATAAGGTGGTTGATTATTTTGTCTAAAATAATTGGTGTAAGGAGCAAGCACACTGCCACTCACTACCATGAGTTCGCGAGCACTCTGTCACTAACCACCCCGAGGCTGCGACCCATTTACAGTTGTGTTGCACTCATAACCGTGAAACACCATCGCATCACACTTAGAACCATGATACATGACCTACGTTGTCGGAGCTCCTCCCTATTGCACTTCAAAGCTTGTAGCAACATACTGAGCACCACCTCTCAACAACCTCTCAAGTCTCCTCTCGTAAGGTAACCACTCCATCCTTACATTTCTTTAATTCCTCTATCTTGTGGCATTATTGGCAGTTGGACATTACTATCTGCATATGTTTTATTATTGTTTAATTGATGGACTGCATTTGTTTTGTGGGCCCTAAATAGCTTTGTGGTGAACTGATGATGCACTGATCTTAAAGAAAAATAGTAAATGAAGTGGTGATTAATTGTTGTTGTGATACGAGTTGTAAATTTTTCATGCATATATAGTTAATTGTAGTAGTTTGTAATTCAAAGTTGTAATGGAGTCTGAAACTGTTTATGAACATAATATAAATGAACCAAGGCCATTGTCCCCTATCCTAGAAAAGACTGGGAAATATGATGACAATAATAATAATGGTAGACCAAGTAAGATGCCTAGGATAACTACATCTAAAATTTGGGATAATTTCACTAGAATTGCTGATAAAGATGGAAAAGAGAAAGCTACATGCAATCATTGTAAACAAGAGTATGTTGTTGGTAGTACAAAGATAGGAACTTCTACATTGTTGCGTTACTTGCCTAGGTGTGAAGTGCTTAAAAAATTAAAAATGCAAATGTGGGAATAATGATAATTAATCGATCATGATGGGAAATTAAAGAGTTGAGAGATAGACTAAAAACACGTTGATAATTTGGTTTCAAGAGCAATCATTCAACATGGGTTATTATTTAATTTTGTTGAGTACGAATGCATTAGGAAATTGCTTTTGTATTAATTTGCATCATGAATTAAAAATTCCTAGTAGGAATACATCTATGTCCAATCTTTTGAGAATTCAAATGGAAGAAAAAGAAAAAAGTTAAACTTTGTGCATAGAGCTCAAAGTATGATATGTTTAACTTCTCATTATTGGACTTGCATAACCCAAGAAGGGTACACATGTGTAACTACCCATTTTGTTGTTGTTAATGGGAAATTGAATAGTAAGATTATTACATTTTTTGAATTAGACCCTCTACTTGATGGTCATGAATGAGAATCGATAACTCAAAGAGACAGACCAAACATAGTCGAATTCTTAAATAATAAAAATGAAAATGACCAAAATCAATTTCTTTAATGGTGAGAGTCAATCAAATCTCTCATTATAAGACACTAGCTGTATTTATTATAATATAAAATATAAAAGTTATGTTTAAAATTCATTATAAATATAAATATAAGCCATGAATTTAAATTATTTAAATTATATTTTTCAAATTTATTATTTAGAGAATTTTTTTTAACAAGACAAACTTATACAAATTTGTCAGTAATTAAAACTATTTCTAAACTAATAAATAGAAATATACATTAATCATATAATATTAATTAATAATCATAAACCCTAATAATATTTGTAAACTACCATCATAAAAATTTTATACTAATAACATACCTACATTAAAAAACAAAATGAGTTAGATTAAACAACAAAATATATTAAACAACAAAGAATTTCTATTTTCTGCTAATTAACATACCTATACATTAAACAACAACATGAGTTAGATTATAAATTTTAAATTCTATGACTACATCAAACTGTAAGAAAAAAATAATATTAATATTACTAAACTGACAATACAACATTATATTCTTTTATAAAAGATACATCATATAACAATACACATCATTATCACATACATGAACAAGTATTCATAAAGAATTTAACAACTTACAAAATTGTGAACAATTTTTCTTCTTTGTTCTTTCTTTTACACCCCTCCTTCTTCAATCTCCTTTTAAACTCTTCTTCTTTACTCGTAACTTATCTCTCCTTTCTTTGACAACTTACATTTTTTCACACTCCTTTATACTCTTTATATACTTGAAACATTAAATTTTTTTCACCGTCCATTTCTAGGAAACAGTTGTGTTAGGGGGAGCAAAAACACCAAAGACGCCAGAGTGATTAGTGTATTTGGCCAGTTGCAGCAAGGACAACAAATTAGAGTAGACAAACAGGCCAAAGTCATTGACGTATTCGTGCCACATGGTGCCTCCCCAACAGTTTGAATCATGGTCGGAACAGAGTAATAATGACTGTGTTGACCCCAAATACACCATTTACTTTACGTATTTGGCTTCTTTACCACATGCCATGCTGTCATTGGAACCGAACTGTAGCATGCTCCAAATACGCCAATCACTTTGGCATCTTCTACCAACATTTCTGGGAACAAAAAGATTCTTCTGCTCCTGTCAACAAGATTCACTTTAGCGTATTTGGTTCAGAGCATGTTGTTTTGTCAAATACACCATTTTTGTATTTTTTCAAAAAGAAAAATACTCTCTATTAGTCAAAAAGCCTGAAAAATTGTGTATGATCTTAAATGTGAAACTCATTGAAATAAATTCAAATGTTTTGTCTAAGGTTACAATATTATTATGCAGTTTTAAAGCGATTTTGTTTTGGTACTAAAACTTTAGTATCTAAGCTAGTCTATAAACACTCTTTTAATAATTGGTTTTGTTGATTATGATTGATTGCAGCCTGTTAAGTAATTGAAATAATAGTGCAGAAGAGTTGATGCAGAAATGAATGTGGTTTCTAAATTTTAGCTTTATTCCTGAATCAGTATCTATTCAAAATTTGAATAAAATATTTATAAATAAACTTACTAGCAACTGCACAAGAAAATCATAACATACAACAGGAATAATTTGATATTTCATTCACAACATCAATGCATAACCAATACTCAATGTAGATTATGGAAAACACCAAAACTGGTAATGTTTAACTAATATATATAACCAAAAACTTAATGTAGATTAAGAGAAAAAAGTGTCATTTAGAGAAAACAACATATATATAACAAAGAAAATAATCCATAAAAGGCAATTTAGAATCCAAATAATACAAGTAGAAATTATCCTCCAACACTACATCACTGGCTGATGCTGATTTATGTTAAATACTGTCCCAATAAATTTGCTTTTCATAGCTGCAGTACTAAAAAAATTACATATTTCATTATTTGTGTTGTGCTACTTGTGCTCCTCATGTAACTCGCCTATTCATCTATTAGGTACCTCCCACCTGAATTAAGATAACTCTTCGTTATTATGAAGTCACCGACATGCATCCAAAAGTGTTGATGCATCATTATGAAATACAGCTTTCAAAATAGATAATTCAATTAAAGGAGCTAAGTTAGCACCTTCTATAGCTTCTATATGATTTCTACTTGAGGAAACACCCACACCAAGCATTGTAGTTCCAGAGTTATTCATTACAACTTTTACATCAGCAAAATGCCGCTTAAACATATGTTTTTGCTCTTAAATATGAGAATTTTGTTTTTCATTCCTACTAATTTTTTTGTTTGTTTTTTGTCCCTAACAAATTTTTATTTTTTCTTTTGTTCCTAAACCTGTTTAAATAACATTTTAAAAACCAAAAAATGTTTAAGATAGTGCTTTTGGGACAAAAGAAAAAAATAAATTTATCAACATAAAAAACAAAGAAATATGTATTAGAGATAAGGAATCGTTAATTTATTAGGATTCAAAAGCATATTTAAGCCGAAAAATCCACTTTTAATGTACATGAAATTTATCCTTTCAAAGTGCAGGTGAAATAATACAAAATTCCTTCCTATTAATTCATTATTAATTAACTTCTTTTTGTTGGCCTTTCCTGCATTAATTTACTAGTATTATGATAACTTCTCTTGATTCCTAACAGGCATCACATTGTCTATGATAATCAAGCAAATTGTCTATACTGTAAATTTGCATCATCATCCAATGTAAAATCTGAGGCTTCACGTTCTTTGTTGCGTTACTTACCTTCCCCTTAAAAAGTATGACAGATCAGACTCAGACTTTAGCAAATGGTAACTTTTTGGGGGATCTGATAGCATTTCATGTCCTTTATTTTATCAGGTTGGATTACTAGTTGAAACATATGCATGGTGCATGAAATTTTCCAAATGGCACAACCTGCATGTTAAAGGAATTTGAAAAGCTAAGCAAGCCAACCCAGGTTATTTGAGATTTTTTTAATTTGAGAGACTAAATTTGAATGTTTTGCCATTAAAAAATTGAGAAGCAATAAAACTACAATAGGAAAACACAGCTACAAATTAATCTTCATACATCTAAAATTACTACACCACAATTCCATCATCGTCTTTACTTTGTGACTTCAGAGCTCTTACATGTCCCTTGTCTACAATTAATGCCTTACTGCCTCTTAGAAATTAAGGCATCTGTCATCCACATATTCTCTATAGCATAAGGTATACAAATACGTACTAGATCTATATGATACATAATTTTATCATTCCAATATCAAAAGGTTAATTTTAGAAAACCAAGTCAGAAATTTGTAATATTCCTTCTTGAGTTTCAACAAAGCTAGCACAGAAAATAAGTCCCCACCTTTGAGAAAGAATATTCCACGTAGCATCATGGTTGTTCTTGCTAACCCTAACCATTATATAGCTTGAGGATATATACCTGAACAAAAGGTAATGGCTAGAGCTATGGCCACATATTTCATGGCCATTGAAAAGCAAGCTAAGAATCAAGTCCAAGTCCAAAATTACTCTGTTGAAAGATTCAAAGGCTTCAAAACCCACTTTAGAAAATCATTTTCTTCTAAAACTCTGATTTTCCTCTTGGATTCATCTAATTCTCTTCGATTTTCCATCTATGAACTTTAGTATGGTGGACCTAGAAGTTAAAACTTGAAAAACATCACAGGACACAAGATTTAAAAATTGACTAAATTAAATATTTCCACTCTAAATTGAATTTTATTGTTTTACCTTGCTGTGTATGATTTCCAATATTTTGGTGATGGTAGCATAAGGCTTCAAACAGCCAATGTTTTCATCAAGGAATGTCCAGCCTGTGTTACCCATGATAAACAATAATATTTATAAGGTAGGTTTTGTGACAAAATTCACATGAGAGGAGAAAGAAGAGAGAGATTGTGTATTTGAATATCTTTACTAACAAAATTAACTAACATACTAACAATTAACATTTACAAAAAATTTATAAGATTAATTTGGTGACAAAGTTCATATATAAGAAGATAGAAAGAGAGAAGTCGTGAGTTTAAATCTCTTTATTAACAAAACTAACATACTAACTACTAACATTTACTTATAAAAAAACATTAGCATTTATCTCTAAAAAAACATTATAAAAAATTAGACAAAAAAACCAATTATACAAAAAGAAAAAATAACTCAAAATATTCAAATTATTTCAAATTCCAAACTATAAACTAATTATAGAGTAGATTTTTTTATGATTTCCTGCCGCAGAAGTAGCAGCAAATAATCATTCTAGGCATCAGTGTTTGCTGCTGTTTGGGGAAACCCGAAAATTCACACCATGTTGCCTTTTATTAACCAAGAAATCAATAAGAAACACGTTGTATGAGACAAACCAGAGATATCGAAACAAAAATTAATTTAACAAAGTGGATAGAATTAAAGACAGAAATTGATGATGAGCTGAAAGAGAGGTTGGAAGTTGAGGGTAAAAATTGTTGTGGGAAAAACTGTGTTAAACCAAAAAGAGATTAAAAAAAAAAAAGTGAAATTGGTTTCAAAATTTGAAGATGATTTTCAGCAAAGAGAGCAACCCACCAAGATACCTCAAAAACCAATCAAACTGAAAGAGCTCCACATTAACGAAAAATAAAATAATTTTTTAATATTTATAAAAAGAAGCTCTCTTGTAGAGCCTAGCAAGGAAAAACATTGTATGTTGCGTTTATGAAGTGAAATATGATTGAAAAAATATACTGCCAATGCATAAAATAGATTGTGTTGATCTTAATTAGCATAAAAAATTGCAAGAAACTTTTCTGTTAAATTTAAAATCCACTGGATACGTTTCTACGATTTGAAAAATTTGCAGGAAATTTTCTTGCGAATTAATTTTTATATTCACAAAAATAATATTTGCCTATTTTTTTGTATTTTTTTTCTTTACAAACCGTTCTTACTTTTTTTTTTTTTGTTGAGTAAAATCCATGGAAACATTTCTGCTAGTTTTAAACTCGCTGTATTTGGAAATTAAAATTTACAGAAATTCACAACGTGTTTCCTGTAACTTGGTTTTTTCAAAAATCTCGAAGAAATCTTCATTTAATACCACAGTTTCTAGTATTGTCAGCAAGAATAAAAAGATAAAAGATATATTAAATATTTTTTTTTCTATCCATAATCTTTAGGAACTTAAATAAAATACTATCCAAATTCCTTGCCACTTAGATATTGTAGTTTAACGTACAAAAGAGCCAAATTGTTGGATGAAAGGCAATACATCAAAGTTCAATATTATTTTTTCAAATAAAGAAAAGCTCACATTTTAAATTTTACCAAAATTGTTAAACCATGAAAACAGTGCAAATTTTAATTTTTCCAAACATCATAAAACTCATCATTATAATCAGGCAGCATAATAAAATATTAAATACATTAATAAATAATACAAATATTTTAAATTTAAAAATGAATAAAAATTAAATTGCTATTATATTGCTGTTAGAAATAATTGTAAGTTGAAGAGTCTAAGTTACATGGTTAAA
The DNA here is from genome assembly GCA_037954015.1 of Psophocarpus tetragonolobus. Taxonomy (NCBI): domain Eukaryota; kingdom Viridiplantae; phylum Streptophyta; class Magnoliopsida; order Fabales; family Fabaceae; genus Psophocarpus; species Psophocarpus tetragonolobus. Next base: position 44,311,578 of record CM075690.1, on the reverse strand, counting down.
ATGAATTTATTCTGTGTAATTACTCTTAATTAAGATGTTACATCATTATTTGTTTTTATGTTATGTTATAAGTAATGGTCGGTTACTCTATTATAAATGAGTGTTGAAGTCATGTAATCTGAGTCTGTCGGTAAATGAGAATTTCCCTATTTCTCTTATTCATTCGTTTTATTTTCTAACAAAGTGGTATCAGAGCTACAGTTCTAAAAAGTGAAAAAACAAATAGAGTGAAATACCTAGTGAGGTAAGAGTGAAACACTTGGTGATTTGAGAGATCACAAACAATAATGCCTTGAATTTGTTTCAATTTCCTCGACTAATCAATGGAAATTATGATAATTGGTGTCGTCAGATGAAAGTCTTACTAGGTTCCCAAGATGCTTGGGATATTGTGGAGAAAGGTTATATCCAATTTGAAAATGAGGATACTCTACAACCCAATGAGAGAGAGATTTTGATGAGGATGAAGAAGAAGGATCAACAGGCACTTACTTTCATCTATTAAGCCTTAGATGAAGCTATGTTTGAAATGGTATCAAATGAAGTCACCTTTAAGGAAGCTTGGGAGATTTTGAGAACTTCCCTTGAAGGTGTTGACAAGGTGAAGAAGGCGCGCCTATAAACTCTTTGGGGAGAGTTTGAATCCTTGCATATGAAGTAGTCTGAGTCAATTTTCAGATTTTGGCAATAGGGTGATGACAGTTGTGAATCAAATGAGACGTTATAGAGAGAAGATGGAAGATGTTCGTGTTGTAGAAAAAGTCCTTCATTCTTTAACTACAAAATATGATTTTGTGGTTTGTGCAATTAAAGAATCAAATTTAGAATCAATGACTATGGACCAATTCTTAGGTTCTCTTCAAGCATATGAAGAAAGGTTCAAAAGAAGACATGATAGCCTTTAGAGCAAGTCCTAAAAGCCAAAGTTTCTTTGAATGAAAATGGAGAACAAAGTCAAAGAGGACGTGGTCATGGAAGAGGATGTGGACGTGGTCATGGAAGAGGAAGAGGAAGACGAGATCATGACCATTTTGATAACAATGAAAGAAGTTATCAACAAACCAGAGGTCGTGGAAGAAGAGGAAGAAGAGGAGGAAGAGGTAGAGGCAATCATGGAAGAACAAATGAAAGAAGGCATGATAAATCAAATGTTGGAGGTTACAATTGCCATAAGTATGGTTATTTTTCTTAGGAATGTAGAAACAATGTAGAAGAAAAGGTCAATCTTGTTGATGGTAAAGAAGAAGGTGAAGAACCAACATTATTGCTAGCACTTAACAATGAAAAAGGTGGCGATAATTGTTTGTGGTATTTTGACAATGTAGCAAGCAATCACATGTGTGGCTATAAAGAAAAATTTGTGGACCTTGAAGAGAAGGTGAAGGGAAATGTTTCCTTTGGTGATTCTTCTAAGGTACAAATCCAAGGGAAAGGTACTATTTTAATTTCCTTAAAAGATGGTGCTCACAAATTAATCAAGGATGTCTATTATGTTCCTAAACTAAAAAGTAATATTTTGAGTTTGGGACAACTTGTTGAGAAGGGATATGAAGTTATCATGAAAGATAATTGTTTATGGCTTAAAGACCAAAATTCTAATTTAATTGCTAAGGTTTTTATGTCAAGAAATAGAATGTTTACTGTGAACATAAAGACCGATGAAGTAAAATGCTTGAAGACTAGCATAAAAGATGTAGCATGGTGTTGACATATGAGATTTGGTCACTTGAATTTTGGAGCACTCAAGACCTTAGGAGATGAGAAGATGGTGAAAGGGATGCCTCAAATCAATCATCCTAACAGTTGTGTGAAGCATGTCTCCTTGGAAAACATGCAAGAAGAATTTTTCCTAAAGAAGTTGAATCAAGAGCAAATGAGCCTCTCCAACTTGTACACACTGACGTGTGTGGTCTAATTGATCCTCCTTCCTTTGGTAAAAATAAATATTTTTTTCTCTTTATGGATGATTTTAGTAGGAAGACTTGGGTGTATTTTTTGAAACAAAAATCTGATGCATTTGTAATGTTTAAAAATTTTAAAGCCCTTGTTGAGAAGGAGAATGGTTATGTAATCAAATCTCTAAGATCCAATAGAGGTGGCAAATTCACATCAAAAGAATTCAATGAGTTTTGTAAAGATAATGGGATTCGTTGCCCTTCAATGATTCCTGGAACTCCAAAACAAAATGGGGTGGTAGAGAGAAAAAATAGAACAATTTTGAATATAGCTAGATATATGTTGAAGGCCAAGTCTATGCCCAAGGAATTTTGGGTCGAAGCTGTTTCTTTTGTAGTTTATTTGTCCAATCGCTCTCCTACAAAGAATGTCAAACACCTCAAGAAGCATGGAGTAGAGTAAAGCCAAAAGTTGATCATCTTAGAGTCTTTGGGAGCATTGCATTTGCTCATGTACCCGACCAAGGAAGAACCAAACTTGATGATAGAAGTGTAAAGTATGTGTTCATTTGCTATGATGCAAATTCAAAGGGTTACAAATTGTACAATCCAAACAATGGGAAGATTATTGTAAGCAGAGATGTAGAATTTGATGAAGAAGAGACATGGAATTGTGAGAAAGAAGAAAAAAATTATGATTTCTTTCCCTATTTTGAAGAAATTGATCAAGAAGATGTACCACAAAATGAGTTTTCTACTCCACCTCTTTCACCAACCACTTCAATTCATGAAGCCTCATCTTTTGAAGGGAGCTCAAGTGAAAGACCAAGAAAAATAAGAAGCCTTGAAGAGATTTAGGATGAAACTGAAATTATAAATGATTTCTTTTGTCTCTTTATTGATAGTTAACCTCTAGCCTTTGATGAAGATATGAAAGATAAAAGGTGGAGACAAGCAATGGAGGAAGAAATTAATGCTACCAAGAAGAATAACACTTGGGAGTTGTCAAAACTTCTTCAGGGTCATGAAGCAATTGGAGTCAAGTGGGTGTTCAAAATTAAGAAGAATGCAAAAGGGGGGGTGGAAAGATACAAAGTAAGATTAGTTGTGAAAGGGTATAAATAACAAAATGGAGTAAATTATGATGAAGTGTATGCACTGGTTGCTCGTATGGAAACAATTCATCTTCTTATCTCTTTAGTAGCTCAAATGGAATGGAAAATTTTCCAACTTGATGTTAAGTCGGTTTTTCTAAATGGTTATCATAAGGAGGATGTCTATGTTGAGCAACCAATGAGTTTTGTTGTCAAAGATGAAGAGAAAAAAAATTTAAAATTGAAGAAGGCATTGTATGGCTTAAAGCAAGCACCAAGGGCGTGGAATAGTTGCATTGACAAGTACTTTCAAGACAATGGATTTTCCCGTTGTCAACATCAGTATGTTTTATATGTTAAAAATTTTAAAAACGGTGATATTCTCTTTGTTTGTCTTTATGTGGATGATTTAATATTTACTGACAATAATCCAAATTTATTTGAAGATTTTAAAAAGAAAATATCTTGTGAATTTGAGATGACAGATATGGGAGTTATGTCTTATTACTTGGGATTGGAAGTGAAGCAAATGAAGAATGAAATTTTTGTTTCTCAAGAAAGCTATGCAAAAAAGGTGTTGGAGAAATTCAAAATGCTTGATTTCAACCCAGTGAACACTCCCATGGAAGGAAAATTAAAATTGTCAAAGTTTGATGGTGGAAAGAAGGAAGATTCTACTATGTTCAAGAGGCTTGTGGGAAGCTTGAGGTATTTAACGTGTATAAGGTCAGATATTATTTATACGGTTAAAGTTGTATCTCGTTTTATAGAGTCTCCTACCTCTACTCATATAAAGGCTGCAAGAAGAATTCTTCGTTATTTAAAAGGTACAATTAACTATGGCTTGTTGTATTCACATACTAATGAGTTCAACCTTATGGGGTTTTGTGATAGTAATTTTGCGGGAGATGTTGATGATAGAAAAAACACTATTGGTTTTGTGTTTTTTATGGGTGATTGTGCTTTTACTTGGAATTTTAAAAAATAAGTCATTGTTATATTGTCTAGTTATGAGGTTGAGTATGTGGCAACAACTTCTTGCACATGTCATGCTATTTGGTTAAGAAGATTGTTGAAAGAACTCAATATGAATAAAGAAGAAAGTGCAAAGATTTATGTTGATAATAAATCTACCTTAGAACTTGCAAAGAATCCAGTGTTTCATGAGCGGAGCAAGCACATAGAAACAAGGTATCATTTTATTAGAGAATGTATTGTTAAGAAGAAAGTGAAAATAGTTTATGTGAAGACACAAGATCAAATTGCAGATATTTTTACCAAGCCACTTAAGTCAGAATATTTTAGTAGATTGAGAGCAAGATTTAGAGTGCAGAAAAATTGTTAGGAGTTTTTTAATTAAGGGAAGATGTTAGAAATAATAATTAGAAATAAATTGTAAGTTAAAGAGTCATATGCTACATGATTAAAAGAAATTTATTTTATGTAATTACTCTTAATTAACATGTTACATCATTATTTATTTTTATGTTATGTTATTATGTAATGATCGGTTATTCTATTATAAATGATATCTCTCTATTTCTCATATTCATCCGTTTTATTTTCTAATAAGAATTTCAAAATCGATTGTAAATAGTTTCTAAAACTTTAATAAAACCACAATGCGTAAATTGACATTTTAGACCATCATCAGGAAATTATTACCTCTATTTCTAATAAATATAAGACATTTCTAAAATAAATTTCTTCCTTTTATATCATTCTTTTCAAATTGTTGTGTATTAATTTTCTACCCAAATACAGTTACTTTATATTAAATGCTATAAATTAATAACATAAATGTACTGTCTCTCTCATAAAGATGGGAAAATAATATTAATAAAATGCATTAATTATTGTTCTTAACCACGGGTGATGACTAACATTATTTTCTGTCTCATCCTCATTTTTCAAATTTATCCTCGTATATGTTTCAATACACAATTTTATAAAATTAAATTTATATATAAATATAATATTTAATTTTTAATATAAATAATGATTTACCAAATAAACTTAGTCTATTACAACAAAAAATATATACAAATAAGTAGCATAAAAGTAAATCAATAAAAGATATAATAACAATATTTTATAGAAACAAGATGGAATGGGTATGAGTAATTACATACATATTCCCGTTTCAAGAAATCAAATAATAGTTATGTTGTACCCATTCCAATATAATCAAAACAACTTTGGATGGTACCTACAAGTTCACTTTTATCCCTATTTCACGAACATAGAAATTACATTATTAAGTGACACATCAGCATTATAAACACTCATTTAATATAAAGTCTCATTTATTATGATATGAATCTTTGCCTTGAAAACAAGTAAAGGAAGACAAACTTGTGAGTAGAATCAAAGTTATTAGAAAAAAAAAAGCATGACCTTAATTGCGACCTATCAGTTGAACCAATACTATAAAATTTTTATTCAAGAATAATAACAAAGTTTTTGACAAGAGAAATTACTCAATTTTGATAGTTTGAATTTTGTGTGTTCAAAAGGTTACAAAAAACCCAAAAAACCCATAGGCAAAGATAGAAAGCCTTAAGAATAAAAACAATAAAATTCTATTAAGATATTGATTTCCCACTATGTCTCTATTTCTCACTATCCACTATTTCTACTATACATTATTACCCTCTCCAATAATGAGTGTGAGTAATTACATACACATTCCCATTTCAAGAAATCAAACAATAATTATGTTGTACCCATTCCAATATAATCAAAACAATGATGGTACCACCGGTTCAATGCTATCCCTGTTTTACGAACATAGAAATTACATTATTAAGTGACACATCAGCATTATAAACACATTTAATATAAAGTCTCATTTATTATGATATGAATCTCCACCTTGAAAACAGGTAAAGGAAGACAAAAAGAACTTCAGCCTAACATGAGACCTCGGTAGAATCAAAGTTATTGGAAGAAAAAAAACAACATGACCCTGATCATGACCTATCGGTTGAGCCAATACTATAAAGTTTTTATTCAAGAATAATGACAAAGTTTTTCACAAGAGAAAATACTCAATTTTGATAGTTTGAATTTTGTGTGTTCGAAAGGTTACAAAAAACTCATAGGCAAAGATACAAGCCTTGAGAACAAAAACAATAAAATTCATTTCCCACTATGTCTTTATTTCCAACTATCCATTGTTTCTACTATACATTATTACCGACTCCAATAATGAGTATGAGTAATTACATACACATTCCCGTTTTAGGAAATCAAATAATAGTTATGTTGTACCCATTCCAATATAATCAAAACAACTTTGGATGCTACCCATGGTTCACTACTATCGCTGTTTCACGAACATAGAAATTACATTATTAAGTGACACATCAGCATTATAAACACTCATTTAATATAAAGTCTCATTTATTATGATATGAATCTCCGCCTTGAAAACAAGTAAAGGAAGACAAAAGAAACTTCATCTAACACAACTTGTCGGTAGAATCAAAGTTATTGGTAGAAAAAAAAAATAGCATGACCCTGATCGTGGCCTATCAGTTGAACCAATACTATAAAGTTTTTATTCAAGAACAATGACAATGTTTTTCACAAGAGAAATTACTCAATTTTGATAGTTTGAATTTTGTGTGTTCAAAAGTTTACAAAGAAATTCATAGGAAAAGATACAAAGCCTTGAGAACAAAAACAATAAAATTCTATTAAGATATTGATTTCCCACTATGTCTTTATTTCCCAATATCCATAGTTTCTACTGTACATTATTACCCACTCACATAAATAATGCCCTTGAAGCCTAAAAACTTATAAACTATCTAGAAAATTATGAATTCCCATAAAAGTACAAAAATTACTTTAAAAAAGTTCAGTCCATGAAAATTTATTGTGATATGAAATTAGATTTTTTCTCATGGTCTTCAAGTGAGTATGAACTCTTCATCCACTTCTAGAAAGGTAGCCCACTATGGTATTGTCTCTAATGTCTGTTCCTTTGACTTGATCTTTATTATTATGTCTTGTAAAACTTCGTCTTAGCAAAAAAGTTTGTCATGGGACCCTCAATATCCCACAAAATATCTTTAGGCCAACTTGTCAAGTCTCCATATGTTGTTTATCTTATTATAACATCTTTATTTCAAGACTTTTATCTCTTATATGGTTTACCACTCTTTCGTGGTGTTATCGAACATTTGGCATAAACAATTTACATTTTCCATAAATTTATAATTCTCTCATAGTCACAAATCACATGAAAAAAAATTAAACTAATTTTTAAAAAAGTCATAAATAATTGAAAAAATTCATTTAAAGTGGATAAATTATTAACCAGTCACTAAAATGGGTTAAAATTTATGGCCAACTCAACCTACAAAATGTTTTAGGTATATTTAAAAAAGTTGATTATAATTATAAAATCCAATTATGATACCAAGGATGAACCCGTAGTGGGCTAAGATGATCCCTGACTAAAATTTATTTTTGTTTATTTTGTAAACCTGAAATACTAGTCATTTTTCTAAATTTTAAACTATTAGGTTGTTTTTTTCTTACATTCTATAACAAGTATTTTCTATTTTGTTAAATCATTAACTAATATTTTATATTTTTTAAACAAATATATAGCTTTTTTTTTTACGTGTTGATTTCTAGAGGAGAATATCATTGAATCAATTTTTTTTAACTCATAAAATTTAAAAATAATGTTATCATTATTTTTCAAATTTTAAAATTTTGATAATAGTAAAATTTATCTTTTTAACAAAAAGAGATTTTTATTAATTTTTCTTTCTTTTTTTTTTTAATATTTTATGGTTGATAGTTCAACTCCTTTAACCACCAACTTCTGATTTGTCAAACACAACATGTCAAGTTAACCATATTAGTGACACATAAATTTTTATCCATCAAAAGAAAACTAGCAAAGCAATATAGAGATCCCATCACTTTCTTCTCCAATACTATAAGATTGGTCTAGTGACAAAGTTCACATGTGAGAAAACAGGAGAGAGGTCATGAATTTGAATCCTTCTACTAACAAAAACTAACATATTACTAACTAACTAATATTTGATCTATAAAATAACTTACTCTACCCATATCACACTAACAACTAAAATTCGACTCTAAATTAAATAAAGCAAAACAAGACAAAAACCCTAACACACATAACACTTTCACTATAGACGGATTGCACAACTAATGTTGACTCCCAACAAGTCACAACCCAATTGAAGTATGGAAACATAAGATTGAAATGATTCTAGATGGATGTACTAATGTACTTAAAATGTAGAATAATTTTATACTAATATTTTATTATAATTTTTTATTTACATAATTTTTAAAATATTAAATAATAAAATTAAAAATTTATCATATATAAAAAATTGTGACTAAATGTTAATGTAAAACTTACATTAACAATATATAAGTTTTTCTTTAATATATATATATATATATATATATATAATATTATATTAATGAAGTTAGTAAATACATGAGATGGAATATACATGTCCCAAGTAAAAATTCATGTTATTATAGATTGAGGACTTTATGAATGCTTGAAACATTATAACATAAATTATATAAGGGTCTTAAATGCAAGTAAAAAGAAGAAAAATTCCGTGGGCTATGCATAAAGAAATAATGAAAGAAACTTGAATTGAGCTAGTCCATTGAATTGAGACGGTAAATTGAATCCTTGCCACCAGAAACTCCGTAAGAATTTCGTAACATTGACAACATCATTCACAGTACAAAGTCTATAGCCAAACAATAACCCTTCAATGCACACAAAATAAAATATTTTCCACCAAAGACAATTAATTGACACATGAACACTATAACTATTTTTAAATATAGTATTTATCTTCTTTATCTAAGTGGAGATATCTTGTACTCCATGCTTAGTTCACTCTTTTAATAAAATTTATTTTTTTTTAAAAAAAATCATTTTTAAGTATAAAATACTCATTTACTACAGCTTAGTTTTTAATCTACCTTTCCTTTTCTGCTGCATGATTAATTTAATTACTTATGTTATTATCGTGTCTCTATTCCAAGTCGTTTTCTATGACGTTGACTTTTTTACTGATTCCATTGACTAGCATGTAGTGTCAAACAGTACACTATTCATTTTAATTTGATACAACATATAACCCATTAACAATAATTCTTAAAACTATATTCTATAGCCATAGAAAATATTCCATTTCCAATGAAATTATAATTCTATCTAAGGCACAAATATCAAATGAAAATTAAATAGATTAATAAAAAAGAAAAGCTGCATTGATTAATAGAAGAAATTAATTTAAAATGCTAACACATCTTTTCATCCAACAAAAAGAACACTGGTAGATCTTCGTTGTGTTCTTGTTGAATCCACCCGTCCATGTTGTCACTGTGTCCACCCATGGAATATAACCATGTTGAACCCTAAAAAGTCATCACCACATTGAAATCAAATGTAACAATTATTGCTTTAATTCTTACCATTTTATTATTTTGTTTTCACCATCATAACCTTTAGTTTTGAAAAATTATTAGATGGTTCTAAATTATCATATAATTTAAGGTTTTATCATATAATTTAGGTTTTAACCAATTATCCAATATATAATTATTTAAAAAACTTATTTTATAAACTGTGTTAATTAAATAATTATATTATCTAGAGCCATTTAATAATTTCTTTTTTAATGACCTGTTTGTGTTTGTAAATTCAAAGGTTCAACAGAAGTTGAGACGGTCATACTGACATTGTCGCCGGCGACAACTGCGCCAGCAACGGTGCCACAAAACACAAGGCCCTGAGAGGTGCGAAGGTTGATCTGAAAGGATTCGGGATTGTTATGGTTAGCCCTAGGGTGGCGGATGATTGAGCCAGTGAGGGAGAGTAAAGTGAAGGGTCCATGGTACCTAAGGGTAGCACTATCAGCTGAGGTGCGAAGGATCACAGTTGTGATGGTGCCAGAGGCACTTAGGACAGTGAGGTTAACATGATCTCGACGAGCCACATCTGCAATGGACTCAATGACATCTCTACCTGGATTCACATTCACCTTAATGATCTTCTTGGATGGATCACTACCTTGTGGTGTCACATGCAAGCAAGTGGATTTGGGCTTGTTTTTGGAACCTGGGGGCCTGCCACGTGGCTTTTTTGGGAGTGGTAGAGGGTTGTTGGCATTGGTGGGTTGTGAGGAGAAGCATGAATGTGAACCAAATGAGGAAGAGATTTCCCTTGAATTGTTATGCATTTCAATAAAGAGGCACAACAAAAGAACAAAGCAATGTTATGTTATAGGAGTTGTAGGTGGAGGTAATGAAATTGAAGTGAAGTGAAACCTTGTTTGTGATGGTCTTTATAGTGTAGCGTGTAACAATTTGAAAATGGAAATCTGTGGGTTGTATATGGTTTCCTCTATGGAAACAGGTGGTGGTAATGTTTTGAAAGTGGGGCGTTTTTTTTTTCGGCAGAAGAGGACAAAAGATTCTAGAAGGTAATAATATTATTTAAGGATAATATATATGTCCAGTGCTTTGAGTTCATATATTAAATGTTATTGATAAAATAGTCTTTATGAGAATTATGTCATAAATATACTTGCATATTAAAATGAATAATTTTAGTATTTTTTCTTTTTTATACATTAACTTTTAATTCATTATTTAAGTATGTCAAATTTATTTTTGACTTCTCAAATTACTATTATAATTAAGATTATTCTTAGTTAAGTAATATAGACTTCAAGTCCTAAAGTATAATTGTTTTGAGTACACACAGAAAAAGGTTGATCGACTAACATATTTCTACTCGTGATGAACAAGATTATTTAATATGCAAAATAGTTTTAAACATATTAACGTTATTATGCTATTTTAATTCAATAAGAGAAAAGTGAAATTGGTGAAGATCATGAAAGGACAAATATTTAAGATAATTAAAGTTGTTTTGTCATAAGAAAAGTTAATATTAAAAAATATATTATTAGTATTTTTCACAGTATAGGCACTATTGATTTACGCTTATTCACAGTTTGAAATTAATTAAAGTTCTGACTAGTGGAGCCCATAGTGATTTATTTTTAAATCTTCCATGCTAATTCCTATCTGCTAAACTATGAAGGAATTATTGATTTACACATTTCTTTACTATGTCTTCCTTTCATTTTATTTCAAATCTACCCAATATTGGGTCATTAGTCTTTTTAGTTTTGGTTATTTAAATTCTAAATACTGGAAAGTAGAATTATTTACAGCGGTTTTTTAAAGGTTATTTTAAAAAATACTAACTAATAAATTTTTAAATATTAAAATATTAAAACTAATTTTATAAAATTTCAGTCAAACAAATACTTAATATTATGATCTTCACATAAATATTTGGTTTTCTTGTAATGATATTTGATGTACATTGGCTTCTTAATGGGAATATATTATGGTTTTTCTTTTTTTGTATATATACCTTTATATACTCATTTATTTATATTTATTGAAATTATTAACTGAGAAACCTTTTTCTATCCAGGCAGAATTTTTAGCTGTTGTAGCATTGAAGACATTCTTTGAGTTCCTATATACGCTGCGTGATAGGCATTGGAAAGTAATATCGATTTTTCATGAGCAATTCCGTGAAGACAGGACTGATATGCTTCCACCGAAATGCTGCAATTTAACTTAACTATTAACAATTTACTTCCTTTTTTACTCTACTACAAGTCTACAACTCAGTGCAAACAAGGTTGATTTTTATGACACTACTAGAATATTGATTATTGCATTAGAATTCTTTTAGTGGGTCATGAAGTGTATTCTGATGAGGAAGGTTAAAAACGGAACCAAATTGAATTGGAAATTAAAAAATGAATTAAAAAAATTGAAAATTGCAAAAAAAATTTTTAATTTGGGCACTTTGATTTTCGTGATTTTCAAAATCATATGCGGTTTGATTCAATTTGTGTGAGTAGAAATTGCATCAAACCTAAACTGTGACAAACTGTTCACCCTTGATTATTTTAACAAAATCACGAAAAAAATATAGAATTACTTATTACTTTTAAAGTCTCTACGATTTAGATTTAATCTTTAATTTAATTTTTTCATTAATATGTATTAGTTGATGGATTAATATTTTAGCAACATTATTTGATTTAATTTGACACATACAATTTGAAAACAAATAATATGTAATATTTATATCTATTCCTTTCCTGCCAATCTTGAAACATCGTTAGGGTGAGTCATTGCGTCCAAGATATTATCTTTGTTGGAGCTCGAGGACTCCGTCTTAGTTCCTAAGCAATGTGAGACTTCATGTGTACCAGAAAAAGCCCTCCAAACATGGCTAAGGAGCATGAGAAGCATGGGCTCAAGCCCCACGATGGGCGTCAATGTTCCTACTGTCAATCCTAAGCCATTATTTAGGGTGGTCGCCGCATGTGAGGTATTGTTCATTTTGGAACTCGTTGGATCGTTATAATTTTGTTCTGAAAAGATGCCTCGGTGGGTTAAGGGAAGAGGGTATTTATAAACGCCCATGGACCTCAATTCCTGAGTGATGTAGGACTTTGGGTGTACCAAAACAAAAGTCATTTAAGAGTCAAGGTCAAGGATCATTTAAAAACACTTTCCTCTCTTAACCCACCTATGCGGCTTTTTAGGATAAAACCGTGATGGAACCTGAATTCTCCAAAACAGACAATATCTCGAATGCAATAGCTCACCCTAGAGATGTTCTAAGACAAGCGGTAAGAACAAAATCAAATGCATAATGTTTGTACTTTTTATATAGATCAAATGTTAGTTGTTAATGTCTTAGTTTTTGTTAGTGGGAAGATTCAAACCACAACCTCTCTCTCTATCTCTCCACTTTATCAACAGACCAACCTTCTAACTTTTAATGTTTGTACTCTAGCGATTGCTATTTTTATATAACTTTATTGGAAGCGAATAAGCTTTTATATAATTTTGGAAATAAAAAATTTCAATGTATTTTTTAATACTTAAAATATAATTTTTAAATCGTAAAATTGAATCAAATCAAACTACAAACAATTAGTTTGGTTAAATTCAAAATTTATAATTAATCTAAATTAAACTAAATCATATCTCACTTTTTTTTTTAAGTTTGTTTCATACTAATTTTAAATACAAAACCACACGTACCTCACGGAAAACACTTTTAATTGTAAATGGATTACAATGGACTAAAATAAAGACTTCAAGGTTTCAACTCCATAGCAGTTTACTGGGCTAACACACCATGGATCCTCGACACAAATATGTCCTATCCTCTTTCCGATCTGGGCTCCGTTGATGTTGCATGTCCAATCATAGCACCGGTGTGCCACTAGACTACTTTCAGCGCGCCTCTGTTCTTATTTCCGGTACATACATGCCAACTTCAACAACACCAGCTACTCCGTCTAGCGGCAATCCTAGTTAAAAAATCGTGAGTTAACTCCAAAATAGTAGAGTTTACATGTTCATATTGTATATATAATTAGAGGGTTAGCAAAATTAGAGCAAATTCGGTATAACGGTAGACTTGGAGCACACCTATAGGAATTGAGTTGTCTTGTTAGCAAACTTTTAGGATGATGTCTGCCCGTGTTGACTAATTTTGAGTGTTTGGATTTTAATTTGTTCGTATATATAAAAAGAGTTTTGAAGTTTTAAGTGTTTCAATTATATTGTATTTATTTGGAATAATTTGGATTTGTTAGTGTATTTGAATTTATTATGTGATGAAAATTTTTAATTTTTATGTATTTATAAATACATTTTAATGAAATAACGTCTTATTATATATTATGAGTCTAGTTTATTGAACTTTCAAAGTTTACCTAAACTCTCAATATTGACAAATTTAATGGCAAGTGGCACCTCTAGTTCAAGCTTTGACTAGCATGTTCTTTCCTCTTCGTCATCCAAGGCATAAAAATCTGATTTTAGGATAACTAAGATAAAAAATTAATAAAAATATATTTCCTATGAAGTGTGTTGCTAGCTTAGCTTTGAAGATGTGTATCTTACATGTGGACAATTCAAGGATAGTGAAAACTAATAAGTGGCGGTGGTGCAACAACAACAGTGGTGGCAGGTGGTTGTGATGACAATGACTGTGTTTTCTATAATTTCTTTTGCTAAAGTTTTTGGTTTTTAGTTCAACAAATTTCTATTCAACAAGTTGTGTGGAGAATATTGGGTACCATTTCAACCCCTATTTAAAAATTTTCAACTATAATGTGTTATTTGTTTTAGGAAAAAAGGATTTTTGTACTCATTATAAATAGTATCTTGTAATATGTTATTTGTTTTAGTGAAAATAAATTTTTGTACTCATCATAGATAGTATCTTGTAGTTTACTAAAAGGGGTTTATTTTACTTATTTTTATTTTTATGCTTATTATTGGATTATTTAATTTTGTTGAACTAAATGATGAAATAAACATTTGTTTGCTCCATACATTTGTTTGCTCCATTGTGTTTGTTACCGTTTTATCATTATATTATTTACTCACTTGACTTTCTCTATTTTATTATAGGATATTTGGATTACTTGCATTAGTTTATTTATTGTTGTTATTTTTATGTAAAATACTATCATCTTTATTATTTATTTTAGTTTGATGAATTTGAAATTAATTAAGATTATACTGGTTTTATTTCTAGCAATGGAAATATTTTTCGAAAGAAAATCAACTTAAGAACAATCATATTCTCCTCAAGCAACTGATGAATGTAGAAGTAGAAGAGTTGATGAATCCAATAAAAAAAATATTTGGAAATTGATTTGGAAAAACTTTCTAATGATCCCGATTTAAGGCCAAAAATGTCAGATTATCATCCAAGTGATAGAGATGAAATTAGGAGATATTATTTTCAAAAAGACCCTAGTAAATCAAAAGACACTAAATTTCCACAAAGACAATTTGGGGATACTATTCATAAATTTAATCCAAATAGGTATTCAAAATATGACAATTGGTTAGAACATAGTCAAAAGGAGGATGCAACATATTGCTTATGTTGTTATCTTATGAGATCACATGTTGAAGAACATAAAGGCAATGGTGATGTATTTATAACAGGAGGTTTTACAACTTGGAAAGAAAAGCAGTGACAGGTTTCAAATCCATATAGGAGGCCCAAATAGTTCTCATAATCAAGCATGGAGAAATTGTGAAACTTTAATGAAACAAAAGCAACATATTGATGTTGTCACATGTAAACAGTCTCATCAAATTAAAGAGGAATATCAAATTCATTTGACAATAATAGTTTATTGCATTCGATTTTTATTGTGCCAAGGGTTGACTTTTCATGATAATGATGAATCAATGTCATCATGTAATAAAGGGAATTTTCTTGAACTTCTAGATTTTCTTACTAACCACAATGAGGCTATTCATAAACTTTTGAAGAATGCTCATGGAAATCTTAAGTTAATAGCTCTTACAAAACAAAAAGATATCGTCAGAGCTACTACTAGTGAAACCACTAAAATTGTTATACTTGAAGATCAATGAGATAATTTATTTGCTATTTTGATTTATGAATATCGAGATATTTCTGTTAAGGAACAAATGGTTGTGGCTTTACATTA
The DNA here is from genome assembly GCA_037954015.1 of Psophocarpus tetragonolobus. Taxonomy (NCBI): domain Eukaryota; kingdom Viridiplantae; phylum Streptophyta; class Magnoliopsida; order Fabales; family Fabaceae; genus Psophocarpus; species Psophocarpus tetragonolobus. Next base: position 44,295,972 of record CM075690.1, on the reverse strand, counting down.
TAAGAAAGGGAAAGTTGTGGAGTGTTTTCTTAGTCTTGTTCATGTTTCTAATACTATTGCTCTATCATTAAAAATGACTTTGGAGTCATTATTTACAAAATATGGGTTAAGCTCATCAAGGTTACATAGACAAGGATATGATGGAGCAAATAATATACAAGATGAATTCACGGGTCCCAAGAGCTTGATATTGAGAAAGACTTGTTATGCATTCTATATTCGTTGTATTGCTTATAAACTCCAATTAGCTCTTGTTATGGTAGCAAAAAAGCCTGCTGAAATTGCATTGTTTTCTAATTTAGTTTCTAATTTATCTAATCATGTAAGCATCAAGATATTCTTCGTGAAAGTCAATTTGGAAAGGTGAAAGAAACATTGTGAAAAGGAGAAATCTCTAGTCGATGTGCTTGAATCAAGAAATTACAATAAAAAAGGTAGGGGATACTAGATGGAGATCACATTATTGTACATCACTTAATCTAGTTTCTTTGTCTTTTCTATGATTTATGTGCTTCAAATGGTTGAGGAAAATAGCATTAGTTTAGAGCAAAAAGTTGGAGTATGTGCTTTGTTGAATTCTATACAATCTTTCGAATTCATTTTCATCTTGCACTTGACGAAAAATCTTTTATGGGTAACTGATGAGTTATCTCAAGCATTACAAAGAAGTGATCAAGATGTTGCAAATAGGGATGACAAAAAAATCCGTGTCCACGGATACACATGAGTAAAACCCGCAAAAATATTCGCACCGATAGTATAAATGGATATCCACTACCCAAGGGTACAATTTTTTTGTATTCCCTCCTTAATCGGCACAGGTATGAAAATCATAGTACTCGTACCCGTAAGTGCCCACTATCTGCTAAACTAAAATACTATATATATATATATATATATATATATATATATATATATATATGTATATATGAGTGTGTTTGTGTATATAAGTTAAAAAATATGATATTTTTATGAAATAAATCAAATCAAAATATTAATTATCAAAATTCATTGATATCAAACTTATTTTTTTATGAAAACTTTATAATTAATAAAATTATTTGTTGTAAAAATTCCAATAGTATAAAATCAAGATTTTATTAGTATTAAATATTTTTTTATAATATATTATGATAATCTAGTTTTAGATCTAATTAATCTTGTAGAAACTAATATAGTTTTATTTCTAGATTTTCCAACAAATAAATTATTTATTTGATAAAACTTCTTATAAAAAATATTTAATTCTAAATTTTTTTTAAGATATCAACGGGTACCTGTAGATACCTACAAGTATTAAAAAAAACTCACAGGTATTTCTATAAGAGGTACCCGATAGGTTTTTTAGCGGGTTACAGGTTTTGTGGCAAGTCGAGTAGCAGGTAACCACTAACCGTGCCACCCCAACTCATCGTCATTCCTAATTATAAATGCTATGAAATTAGTTATAGTGTCCAAACAGAGGTTAGAAACTATGAGGGATGATGGTTGACATTCTTTACTCACTGATGTTTCATTATTTTGTGAGAAGCACAATGTTATAATTCCAAATATGAGTGATATCTTTCAAACAAAAGGAAGGTCAAGGCGCAAAATGGAAAGAGTATCTAATTTACATAATTTTCAAGTTTAATTATTCTATGAGGTGATTGATCCAAAACTTTAAGAGTTGAATAAACATTTTACAAAAGTGAATACTGAGTTGCTTCTTTGTGTAACATGCTTAAATTCAAGAGATTCATTTTTTGTATTGGATAAGGAGAAGTTAGTCCATCTTGCTCAATTTTATCCTTCAAAATTTTCTCCTGTTGCACTTTTGGCAATAGATAGTCAACTTGAAAATTATTTAATAGATGGATGCTCTAGCATTTTTAGAACTAAGGGGGATTAGCGATCTTGCTAAAAAGTTTGTGGAGACATTCTGTATCTATTGGTCTATTTGCTTTTAGAGTTAGCCTTAGTACTACATGTGACAACGACAACATTTGAAAGATCTTTCTCTGCTATGAATGATTATTTACAAAATTCGGATGCAAAACTGCACGGGAGATGAATGATTCTTTAGTTAGTTATATATAGAGAGATATTTTTTGCAATATTTAAAATGGAAAAATTATTCACTATTCCAAAATATGAAAACTCATAGAGAACAATTAAGATGTGTATTTACAATTTCAAGTATAATATTATATTTTTAATGCTATCAAAATTTGTACTTATTGCCCACACAACAAAAAATTCTGGATTTGTCAGTGCACACACACACACTCACCCACAAACACACATACACACACGCTCGTACACCCACACACACACATATAGTTAGACACTCCCCAAAGACCCACACACCTTGACACACTAACACACACACACCCACACACAAGTTGTGTTGAGTCTTTATAAAATTTTTGTTAGTCAGGATCTTTAATAAATTTTTTGTTTCGTTTAGATCCTAAAGTTTTATTTCCAAATTTAAGAATGGTTTAGATAGTGTTTTAGGGATCTAAATTAAATAAAAAAATTATTTATAAGATATAACAGAAAGAACAAAATTATTGAAAGTAAATACAAAACCCACTAATATATATAAAGTCAAACATTTAACAAGATAATTAAGGTCATTGCGTAGAGTCCCAAATTTATAAGCTCCCCCCATAATATATAAATTATTTTTTAAAAAATAATAATGTTTGAGATAGGACCCAATATTTTATAAGACCTATATCTTACATTTTTTATGTATCTTTTTTTCTTATCATTTAAACTACTTAAAAAGTATTTATTAGTTTTTGTAGATGAAAAGTCACTCAATACTCAATAGTGAGTTTCCTTGTATCGGGTAGTATTGTTAAGCCTATGATCTATTGACTACTTGTAATTTATGATCTATTGACCACATTCATGCAATTTACTTTTCTTTGACAAAAAAAAAAAACAGTCACTACTTTTGTCTTTTACGGATCTTCAACCTCTCTAGTAGTCTCTCTCTTTCTCATTCTCTTTTTTCTCAATTCTCTACTACTATATTCAATCAATTATTGGACTTTTCATCTTTCATATAATCATATTCTAATGTGTGGATTGCCAATTAGTATACCCCCACACCAAGTGACCAATTCCAAGTGACATCAAGCGGACACAAGATACTGACACACACACATCTTAGTAGGTTCAATAATTTCACTCACTTGCTTTTCTTTATATAAAGTAATTGATTAAGTTGAAATTGAATAAACATTTATAAATTACAATTTTTAGATCTCATTTTTTTTTTATCGTTGAAGCTCCAACAAAAGTGATTGTCATTATGGTTTGGGTTTTGGATACTCATAACTGTGGTAATGCATAACTATAGATTAAAGAAATTTTCATTCACAGATATAAATTTTCACTTTCCAGGTTTTATTGCTTCATTATTATATTTTTTTTAATTTTAAAAAATTTTTGCTTGTTTTTATTTTAGCCCGTAAGTAAAATGTGTCAAATAGAAATTATGCAACTAGTTTTGAAAAGTTGAAAACAAATAGAAGAATTGAAAAAATTGATTCAATCTCAACAAGGTGCTCTTCATAAATTTGTTACTATTCATAAAAAGGATGTTACAACTACCTCAACAAATATAAATATGACAAAAAATTTTTGCGAAAAATTTCAAATAATATTAATACAATAGAGCAAAATACTGATAATGAAACATTCAAGAGGTAGAAAATCTTAGCAATATCAATAGTCTTAATCCTAGTCATGAACAAGATGATAATGAAAATTTACAAGAAGATAGTTCAGAAACAAATAAGGAGCTCAATAATACATCAAATGAAGTTTCTAAAAATATATGATCTAGGAAGATGGAAAATATTGATGAAAACTTTAGAGATTTAATAGTTGAAAAAGATTCAATTAGATATAATGATATGCATTATCCAAAAGATGTAAATAATAGACATTTTTATTCATTTTTCTACCAAAAGGTAATGCCAAATAGATAAAAATAACCAAAAATCACTAGTTTATTCAAAGGATTTAGATAAAGTATATTGTTTTTGTTGTAAGTTGTTTTGTCAAAAAATTAGTGCTTATATTGATAATCAATTAGTTAATGAAGGTGTCAGAGATTGGAAAAATATGTTCCAAGCTTAAGAGTCACGAAACAAGTTATGAACATGTAACTAACATGGATAAAATGGAGTGAATTAGAAGCAAGATTGAGAAAGAAAAATACAATTAATATAGGGACCCAAGAACAAATTAATAAGTAGAAGGAACATTGGGAGAAGGTTTTGGTAAGGATTATAGTTATAGTTAAACATCTTTCTAAACACAACTTAGCTTTTCGTGTGACAAATGAAAAAAATATATCAACAAAGAAAATGAAAACTTTTTGAGTTTGTTTGATATGTTAGCGGAATTTGATCCAGTTATGCAAGGGCATATTAAGCATATAAAGAATGGTAAACTTCATAATCAATACTTGAGTAAGACTATACGATATGAACTGATAGAATTGTTAGCTTGTCAAATAAAAAATATTATATTAAAAAAGTTAAAGATGCAAAATATTTTTCTATCATTCTTGATTGTACTCTAGATGTGAGTCATCAAGAGCAAATGACTCTTATTTTGATATGCATTGATACTTTGAGTTGTCCCGTCAAATTAGAAGAGTTTTTTTTAGTGTTTTTACAAGTCAATGACACAATAGGAAAATGTCTTTTTGAGGAACTTACTCATGTATTAGAAAAATGGCCTTGATATTAATGATATTAAGGGGGAAAGGGTATGATAACGAGTCTAATATGAAAGGTAACAATCAAGGAGTACAAAAGAGTTTGCTGGACATAAACCCTAGAGCATATTAATACTCCTTGTGGTTGTCATAATTTGAATTTAGTTCTAGGTGATATGACTAATTCATGTACTAAAGTTGTTTTTTTTTTCAATTTTGCAACACATTTATTCTTTGTTTGCTTCTTCTACCAAGCGGTGGAAAATCTTACAAGAAAATGTATCTAAGTTTTTGGTTAAATCACTATCTCAAACAAGATAGAAATGTAGAATTGAAAGTCTCAAAGTCATAAAGTTTCAAGAACTAAAAATAAGGGATGAACCATGTAGAAACTTATCTGTACTAATTACCAACACAACAAAACATGCTTGATTTCACTTCTAGTCGCTTGAGGATATCTCTCTATATTTATGGCTCAAATGCTTGATGGAGTTTTAAGAGCGCACGTTATGTTCTAATCAGTAAACTAGGAATTCTGGCCTTTTGGTTTGTTTCTTTTTACTGAAAGCCAAAAAGAAAAAAAAATGTTTTGGTGGGAAATGTTTTTTAGGAACTCTTCTCTTGCTTTTAAAATTATCACAGGATCTTTTTTGCCACCTAGAAGATGCATCTTAAAGAAGCCATGGTTGATAAAGAATATGAATTACCTAAACAAAATTCAGCTTCTATTAATTTTTTAGACTTTCCTTTCCCTATTTAAACATTACCTTTTTAATTTCATAATATCCATCCATTGTAACTTAATTAGAAGCTGTCAGAAGTGATTTTTGTAGCTTTTAGGTATGTAGATAACCGAAATGCAGATTGGACTGGATATTTTACAAGCAGGCGAGGTTTGAAGGGCTATGTGAGAGTGATCAGTGCTTACTATCTGGTAAAATCTTAACCTCTTTTACTTTATGAAGTAATTTGTCAAGTGCTTGTTAGCTCTCAACTCATTTTACTTGTTTGGGCTACCTTTATTGCTTTTCATCTATTGACATTTAGGTAGCAAGGCAATTGGAATACTTTAAAGGAGGAACGAAACAAGACCAAATATAGGAGATCCCACATTGACCAGTGATATCAATAAACAAAAATATATAATAAAGTGCAAACTTCACCTTATAAATTGGTTTTGTAAGTGCAAACAATTCTACTATTTCTAATATGATATTAGAGTCTATCATAGTAATTTGTTATTGTATGAATGAAACAAGACCAAATTCCAATGCATTAGCCGACACTTTAGCAATTGCTCAGCACCATTATGCAGTACCACTGCGACTTCAATTGGATGAGCATGTTAATAATTTTATGTTTTATATTGATATCATACACATAAACTTATATGGTCTGCTACTTTTTAATTTTCAGGCTAAAAGGTTGGTTGCATCTGCACTTGCTTCTTTGGTAAATAGGGTGAACCCAATGACAGATCGAGTTCCAGCAGGCAATGCACTATAGTCATACCATAGAACGACAAAGAAATTATTTTATCCTACTGAAAATGCTTATGGCTGAGTATCTTTTATGTTGCTTTTAATTGTTTTGCTTTCTTATATATGCAATTGACCATTATTAATCTGTCAATATTTTTTTTATTAACTTAGGCTTCCTAAATCTTCTTTAGCTTGAGAACATTCAATGTTATACTAAATTTTGTGAATCTATTTGCAGTGTCCTCTTCTTAATATAAGTTATTGTCTTCCATGAGAAGCTACGATTGTTACTGGAAGAAACTTGGTAAGAATAATATTTTGTCATTACCTTTATATCAGTTATTTATTTGTTGCATGAGCATGATTAGATATAAATCTTGCTTATTAAATTTTTTTTGTCAACATTTTATTACCTTTTTAGGTGATTGTTGTTTATAATCCTCTTGCTTGGAAGAGGAAAGATGTAATTCGAATTCCTGTAAGTTCTTTTAATTGTAATTTATTTATTTTATTTAATTAATTATTGGACTTGGGTATGGACTTTGAAAATGTATTCCATCACTTTCAAAATCTGTGGTTGCTGTCATGCTCCAATTACTTGGTTACCATTGGTTCATTTTCTTCTTAGTGATTGTGACACCTTTAAGCCTTGAAAGATATATTAGTTCACTCATGTTGCAAATTGTATTCTTTTGAACTATTTGTTTGTCACTTGAAGGACAATAAAATAGATATGTCTTATGCTACTATGCTTTTTTAGGGTGCCTCAAAGTATTTGAACTTATCTTAACTTATATATACTTTTGTTTGTCTTTATTTATTTGATTTGAGATTTTATAATTCTTTAATAAGAAGAGTACTGAAATAAGTGAAATTGACTCACTCTTTCAGAAGATGATTTCATCTATCATTGTTACCTTGATATACATTGTAAAACCTTCTAGTGCACTTGATCTGGTGCGGAAAAGCTCAAATTCTTGAAAAGATGTGAAACCTCCATCCACAACCAAGTTCAGTCCACTAATAGCAATAATTTGTACTAATAAATGAAATTCTTTAATAGAGTATTTGTTTAATTTCAAACTTATATAACTGAAATTCTTTATTAATGTTTTTTCAAGGACTACAAGTTATCAGATTTCTAGAATGCCTTGTCTGGCGGCTTTTAAGTCCAAGGAACATGAAAATCATCAAACACAAATACCTTGCTCTGCAACAAACACCATATCCAACACGTGTTCATATGCAACAAGTCTTTTATGTTGCAATTACCAAATATTGGGAAAGACCCTGCAAGAAATGCAGTAACAAGCAACTCCTACATTTGAATTTAACTATTTGAAATCTGGCTCCACTTGTTCTTTCACTATTGCAAATTATTTCCTACAAATGCGGAGCAAAAGAACCCTGTATTTGATGTAGCTGGCAATGTGATAGCATAGGTGCAGAACTTGACAACCAAAAGCACACGTGGATACATTGGATTTAGAGTTTCATCTCATATTTTCTTGTTGAAGAGTAGCAAATAGAATTTTCATTTGATTTGTAATGAATGCACAATACTTATCTTGTCGAAGAGTAGCAAAAAGCATTTTTATTTGATTTGTAAAGAATGTACAATACTTATCGATCGTAAGAGTTTGTTGTAAACTAGTAAATTTGTACTAATGCATCTATAAATTCAATAAGATTAGAAAGTATTGAAGGCAAATCACAAAAGTTGCATGTGCTACATCCTTTGTTGATCTTGACGACTTTAAGAACTAATAACATCATTTACTTCACATCCTGTTCTACATAGTTGTGCATATACATATATATTTGTCCCATTTTACAAAAGTGATTTTGAAAAAACTTAAACTGATTATAAAAAAATATTAAACATAATTTATTACCTGCAACAACTCCATGATGCTCATGTTACTACTTGACTCCCTAAGTTTATTGTATGCTACATATGTGGGAAACTAAATAACATAATTTTAATCAAAAGTACAAATAATCATATAATACTGATCAAGGCAAAGGCAGATCCCTGTATTCAGCAAAACAATATTGATCAAGACTTTGGTTCATGAAGAAGAGGCTAAAATTAAATGCAGCCAAATACCAACACAGAGAGGAACTAACAAGAATCATAAATGTGTAGAAGAAGGGATCTGAACAGTTAAAAAATGACTCAATCAAGAATCAATTAATTGAAGAAATAATGAATGCATGAAACAAATGAAAGAAAGAACTAATCCAATTTTTCTTTGAACCAATTCAGTTTTCCTTTTGAATTAGAGAAAAATTTAAAGGCTTTAACTCTAATTCAAGAATCACGATTGTTGCAACACCACCCCTTATGCAGCCACACCGGAAAGGTTATGCACCCAATAACATAAAAGAGCTGCCACAAACTGCAAGTGAGTTACAGACCCATTAACAGAACTTCCTGCGCCACCGCCCCTGCCATTCACGCAGCCACACCGAAAGGGCTTGTTGACTAGCATGTAGTGTGAACAGCACACTATTCATTTTAACTTGTTACTGCATATCACCCATCAACAAGAATTCTTAAAACAACGTTGTACTGTCATAGCAAATATTTAATTTCCAGTAGTCATAATTCTCTCCAAGATAAAAATAAAATAAATTAAAATTAAATAGACTAATAAGAAAAAAAAAAAAAAAAGACATTGATTAATCAAAGAAATGAGTTGAAAATGCCAGCACACTGCACATAACTTTTCACCATACTGGTATACATTGTATAGATCCCACTATGACCATCTATAACAATTGACACTAAATAAAATTAAATAAATTAAAATAACAAATAAAAAGATATTTTAATTGTATTCTTGTTGACTCTATTTCTTTATGTCGCCACTGTCATCGCTCACAAACTCTAACTCCAACGCTAACTATGTTAAAATCAAAGAAGTCTCTATCAATGTAATAATAATTATTATTATTTTTGTTGTTATCATTGTTATGCTTTAGATCATCACCATCAATGACATGCTTGCCCACAAAGGTGCGAAGGTTGATCTCAAAGGATAGGGGGTGGTTTTGTTTGGCCTAGGCTGATGGGTGTATGAGTCCCATTTTGTATCCTATTTTGTTTTCTTCAATAAAAATATATTATGTTATTTAATGAATTAAATAAAAAAATTTATAAAAAAAATATTAAATGGCATGACGTTTTTTTAATGATTGAGAAAAAAAAAAAGGAATAAATGACAGAAAATTTTATCCATCGTTCCAGGTGGACTTGGGCTTGTGTTCTGAGCCTAGGACAGCCTACCACGTGGTTCGTTTGAGAGGTGTAGATCCTCTTAAAGATAATCAACAATGTTAGGTAGTGATTGTTGACCATCGTGTTGGGAGAAGAGTAACCAATAGTTCATTGTGGAGAAACATGGATTTGAATCCAAAGAGGAAGAGATTCCATTGAATTGTTTATCATTTCAACAGAGGTATAACAAGAGAAGAACAAATAATGTTCTAGGAGTTGTAGTTGGAGGTAAATTGAAGTGAAGTGATGGTGTGAAGTGAAACTTTGTTTCTGAGGGTATTTATAGTTTGACTTGTCACAATTTGGAAATGGAAATCTATGGACTTCAGAGGAAGGAAGGTTTCAACTATGGAAACAGGTGGTGGTAATGTTTTGAAAGTAGGGCTCTTCATTGCAGAATACAACAAAAAGATTTTATGGTTAGTTTTGTTTTAGTCAAGAAGAAGGAGTAATATAATTGAAGTAGAAGATATTAGTCAAACGTTTTGAATTCATTTTTTACGTGTTAAACAGAAAAGTCCTGGATGGTAACTATGTATGTTATAAATTAATACTATTAAAAATAACTAACTATGGTAACTTTTCTATTTTATACATTAACTTTTAATTCATTATTTAAGTATGTCAAATTTATTTTAGACTTGTTATGAGTATAGAATATGTATTCTGCAGTTATTCTTGGTTAATTAATATATACTTCAAATGGTAAAAATATAATTATGTTGAATACATACAGAAAAGGATTAGACTATTAGACTTATTAATTTTGTTATGTTATTTTAATTAAATAATAAAATAGAATTTAATAAAAAATATGTGTTTTAAAAAATGAAATTTTATAAATGACTCATTATTATGTGAAATTTATATGGATTGTGAGGGTTATGTCGGTGTCGTACATCAAAATCAATGTTAAAACCATTTCTATGAATTGTAGGGTTTATAATTGGTTAAAAAATTTAGGTAGGGGACAGTCTTTTGTTTCGTATGGTGGTATTTAGAAGACTCAAAGTGCAATTATTTCTAAAGGTCAATATATTAAGATGAGCGATATAATTTAAACAATTCAGTTAAGCATGTAGGAGTTGTGTCCTATTATGAAATTAACATTTCATTCCTTTGCGGAAGGAGTGATATTCTCCATTTTATCTGGTTTATATCAATTAACCTTTTTGTTATTTTCGAACTATAACATTCTATCATGCGAGTAGACATAACTTATGTTTTCACATTTATTTATTTGTAGTATTGATAAAATTTGTTCACTTATAAATAATTATATGTATTTTATTCAATACTAAATTGTAATGAAGAGAAATATGTTAAAAAAACTAAACTCATTTTTTTTACTTAAATTGCAGAAAAATATGATGAGAAAATAATGACATAATAGTTAACTTTTATAAATAATTTAACTGTTTCAATATGGTTTTGTTATTTTTTTATCATCTCATCAATCTATACAATTAAAATTTTAAATTTAGAAGTTGTTTAATTTTTTTATTTATCAATAAATTTATTCATTAAAATTCATAGGTATAGTTATCTACCTAATATATAAATTATATCAAAAGTACACTTTTAATAATACAATTAATATGTAGTTCAAATAATATATTTTTCGATGCTTTCCTTTACTCACCTTATTTTTTATTTTGTAAAATTCTTATTATATCATTCAAATGGTAAATGAATCCACGAAACACAGGTTACTAATAGATTTTTTCATAATTTCTCCAATTAAAAATTGTAATAATGTACGTTAAATAATTTATTTAAGACACAATACAAACTTGTCTATCAAATTTATAAAATACTTATTACATATTATAGTGTTAGACACCCTAGCTAATATAATATTAATATACTTAATAAATATTGTCTCCGTAACTCATTACAAAACTGTATTATAAAATAAGTTTAATTGGTATACACTGTCACAGTAAAGATTTTTACACTGAAAATTAATCATGACCCTTCATTCATGATAAATTTACGATAATCATTAACCGTGTATATCAATTAAACTCTTATAAAATTTCCTTGTCTCTTTTTGTTTACTGATACACCCTAATTAATTATTAATTACTCTTAATTTTTATATATTGCTCTCCTATTTAAATTGAAGAAAATGTTTACACTCCCATTAATTCTAATTACTTAAAAATGAGTACAGTCAAGCATAAATTTGTCAATATCCTATTTTAATTTGGAACAGAGATAATAATAAAAAATATTTTTCACTAAAAAATTAAAATCAAATTGTTATAACTTGACTAATATATCATACAATTGAAGTAATGCATAAGAACTCTAAATGGTTAAAAGCTTAATAGTACAATATTAATAATGAAGTTACTTAATACACGAGACAAGATATGTGTCCCCAGTCAAAAGTCACTATAGTAAGAAAGGTCAATATGGAATAATTTATGCAATGTAATAAATATTTTATACTAATCAATATTTTTATACTAATAAACATTATACTTTGCTACTAGAAAAAATATCTGCAATTAATAAGCAATTAATTAAAGCATTCATAAAGCTATTAAAATGAAAGTTTTTTAATGCATTAAACTTTATAACATAAATTATGTAAGGATTTTTAATGGAGGGAAAATGATGATAATTTTTATGGGCTATGCATATCGAAATAATTAAAGCAACTTGAATTGACCGTAGTAAACTCCAGTCTTTTCCTTCAAAACACCACCATGTGTGACTTCGATTCTTTCTTTTTCGTTTGTCTTCATCCTTAGTATAACAGACACTTAAGTTGAACCTTCCATTCACAGAGAAACTATATAATTTCCATCTATTGATGACACCTCAACACTATAAACACTCATTTAATATAAATAAAATACTCATACAATATATGTTTTTTAATGCTCTATATTTCCTATATATTACACGATTATTTATGACTTCATTCTCTTACAATTCATTATATGTCATGGTGTTGACAAGCATTTTGTGTAAATACTAAATTTTCATCTCCACTTCCATCAAGAACAATTTTGAAAAGCATCACGAACAACTATATAGGATGTTATTATTTTCATGGAACCTACAATAATCTCAAACCAAAAATCATATGAACGAAAATTAAATTGAATAATCAAAAGAAGCAACATTGATTCATTTAATTCATTTAAAATAAATAAGATGAAATGGGCTTTTCACCCTACAAAAATACACAAGCAAATAAAGTATTGTGAAGATAGCCTTCTTATTTTAGTAGGTTGAGGGTCGCCATTCATTCAAAACTCTTGCCAAAACAATAAGAAAGTCAAGCAATCACAAGAACAAATATGAAATTTGAAAGAGAGAAAAAACATAGGGTAATTGTCATTAATGCGCAGGTAATACAAAGTCATTTTAATAGTGATATATAGGACTACACATATATTATTTTGCGTAACTAACTCATTCATTCACAAACCATTTTATACAACACTTGATGTTACGACTATACTTCAGTTACAATAAAAACTTTGTAAGAATATACAATAAATGATCCTAATGCGTACATAAGGACCTGATGGTCCACTCTGGATGGTCCCATTTGATGATCTCCAATAGATACTTTTAGTAGATGCTCTCTCACCCTACGTGCTCTTATTGCCAATAGAAGGTTTCACCTAACTCACTTGCAATCTATCATAAGTTTCTACTTTCTCAAGATTAGTCAACATTAACACACTTCTTTGACAAATTGTAACAACTTCGTTAAAAATAAATAATGAAATGAGAAGTAAAACAACATTTATTCTGACAAACCTTTCTTAAACTTAGTTACTCTTCTTGTTTCCTTGGCCATGCATCACTTTCATCTCCAACTAACCATAATGGACCCCAATAAATCACTAGCAGTTGTCGTAATAATACTTTTTGCCATTGTTATTCTTTCTATCACTGTCCCCATGTTCACCTTTAGGAATGTTATTGTAAATCTTAGGGTTTGTAAAGATTGAGACCATTAAGTTAACATTGTCACCAGCGACAACTAGGCTGGTAATAAGACCACTAAAACACCTAAGCTATTTGTGCCGGGTGAGGTGTAAAGTGTCACATTGGCGATCTTGTTAGAAACACTAAAGATGGTGAGACTAACATGACCTCAATGAGCAATGCCAAGAATGGACTCAATGACTATGCAAAAGAGATGACAAATGACGTATAATTATAGCATATAAAACCTCTCATTTGTGCACCGAACGAGGCTCTCAACCTATGCACAGAAACATTATAATAAGCCGAAATAATAAGCATTTAGTAATTAATATATGGGAGAGCCTACGGTACCTTCCATAATCTAAGAGCTAAGAGTTAATGTTATTTTTTTTAATCAATTAAATTACAAGTTTTATTTTTATTTTTTTTATAAATTAAAATAAATTTTATTTATTTATTTATACATAAATCTTTAAAAAAAATTATTTTACAATCAACTCTCTTAAAAAAGTTACTTTAATTTATATATTTTCAAAATAGTAAAATAACTTTTTTTAAGGATTTATATATAAATAAATAAATAAAAATTATTTTAATTTATAAGAAAAGATAAAAATAAAATTTGTAATTGGATTGGTTAAAGAAAAAAGAGTTTCAGTACCTATTAAATTATAGAAAACACGGTAGAAATTACCTTTAATATATTTATATTCTATTACATTAATTATTGATGTTCATAATCCAAGAAATAATCCAATAATTTTACATTATTAACCCACAAAATTCAAACAATCTCTCCCTTGAATAGCGTTAGTTTAATAATTATTGGAGACAAAAAATATTATTAAAAAATATAAATTATGTCTAAAGAAATCATAAACTATTAATTAGTAATGCATAAAATTTATCTATGATAGGAACCAACATCTTACATTTAAATAACTTACATTTCATATAAAGATAGTTAAAGGAAAGCATAATTTAATAAGAGTAAATAATCCCAACAAATGATCTCAAACATCTTATTTGTATTATTTAATTATTTCAAATTCATTTTAAACTTGTTAAGCACGTTGATGACTAGCATAAAGTTATCTTTTTATATAAGTAAATATTAATAATTAATGTGTTAGTTTTGTTAGTAAAAATATTAAAACTTGCAACTTTTTTTTTTCTTAAACATAAACTTTATTACTAAATCAATTTTATTAAGTGTATACATAACTAGCAAAAAGCTATTCCTGCTTAATTAATATTGATCAAACCACGTTATTTAAATAACTCCGTATCCTAATTTTTGTATTGTATACAATATGAAAACACTCTACGGAAATAGCGCACTTGACAGTAATAAGCTCATTATATTATCGCCCACTATAATTCATTGTAACTCACGAATTGAATTACAGGGTTCGATCCACTAGAATAAACCCATTATATTATAGTCAGTTAAATCCAATGTAATTGTCTATTTTTAATTACTAAACTATTAGTTAGAAGAAGAAAAAAACGGAGGCAGTGTAAGTTTTAAAACATAAAATAGACGACAATAATACAAACTCATATTTCAAAAGACATTCTTGTTATAGCATCAAATATGGAACATTAAGCGAAAATTTGATTTGTTCTATATTTCTAGGTGATTATAACAAATATATTTATGTCACAATGATTCCACTCGAGGTACATTACAACAAATGCAGTCTCTCATATTAAATCGACTTCACATGCCATTGAAAGTTCTTCTCAACCTTGAGATCATCTTTCTTCCACCAATTATATCACTACTAATATATATCACTTTTGAAAATTTTCGAAACTGTCAAACAGAAGATGCATATTTATAGTTTCACAACTTCAAAATAATAATAATAATAATAATATAATAATAATAATATTAATATTTTTGCATGTAAGCTAGTAATTTAATTAATTAATTCATATAAACTAGACACATTTACATTTTAATTTGAACATCTTCATTCCAGGAGTGTGAACAGTAGAAATAAAGGAAGCAAGAGCAAGTAAACTTTTACCCCAGGACAAGACAAAAATGATAATACAAGTATATACATGAATAAATTGATACCAATATATATGTATCATTAAATCAGGAACTGCAATAAGTAGTAACTTTAATGCTATATAGTGGAATGCTAACCAGTTCATATAAATTATTGAAATCATCTAGCGGAATATTTAACCCCAAGCAAGATATAGAGTTAGTCTAAACGAAATAAGACATATAAGGTATACAAATATCCAGAGTCAATCTTGGAAATGTTTTATAACAATTGTTGGATGCATTACAAGGAATTTCAGAATACCATCATTCAAGGATACAAGTCATTAATCATTAATGGTTCCACATCCCACGTTAAGGAGAAACTTAAAGGGTTTAAGATCATTATGAAAAACTAGAACAGACCAATTTGGTGGCATAAAATAGAGGTTGGATAGGGCAGAGAGGGAGTTAAATGTTCTGGAGAATAGATATGTCAATCAACCCATGTCTGATTCGGAGGCTAAAAAGAGTCAAGAGTTGCAATACTATAGACACTTTGGGAGTTAACCACTATGGAAGCCAGCCTTGCAAGGCAAAAGTCTAGGATTCAGTGGGCAAAGAAAGGTTATTGTAACACAAAGTTCTTTTATAAAGCCACTATTGAAGGTTATTGAAAGAGTCCTTGAGAAAATCCATAGAAGAACTCTCACGTAGAAGAGAGAACAAGACACTCAAGAATAGCTCACAAAGTATTTTGTATATTCAATCCAGTGTAAAAATGATACAAGAGATGATGGTGAGAATTTATAAAGAAAATCCTAGGCTAGTGGGCTTCAAAGTTTGGACGTCCAACTCTAGAGGTTTGGGGAAAGATTAGTTGAATTAACTAAGGGTTAATTGAGCTAGGAGCTAATTAACACTTGGTTAATTCAACTAGATCCAAACAAGGTCCTAAAATTATGGATCTATGTTCCCTCTGATGGAAATAAAAGGAAACCTTAAATCAATAGATACAAGATTATAGTATGTATAGAGAATTAAATATAAAAAGGTAGAGGAAAGAGAATCTGTGTACCTCAGATATATTGAATTGAAGTTCTTGATCTTCAAAAACAAAAACCCTATGAATGATTATTGTAGAGATATGAGTTCAATAAGAACTCTTGAGGGTTTTACTACCTACTTTCTAGGGGATTATTCTAGAGAATGTGTATTGTTGTTGTTGTTGTTGTTATTTGCTTAATGGGATGGCAAATTTATAATCCCCCAGGGTAGGCAGAGACCCCTCAAATGGGCTTTTTTTATGATTGACTCAACCCATCACAGAGTCAATCTTACTATAATCCCATTCAAATAATCATAAAGATATTATAAGATATGATTATCACCAAATCTTAAATTGCCAGATAATGATAAAATATAATTGATTAATACCAATCCACTATTATTTCCAACATTCTCCCACTTGGATGGTATTAATCAATAATACAAAGATAAATCATTAAGCTAGAATGACAATTATAGACAAATCTTATATTAGACAATGAGAAATTTGAGCTACAAAATAATATCCGATAGGGATATATATCATAAATATTTCTCATAAAGTATATAGAATAATGTAGTTCAATAAAATGATACTACATGGTCTCAAGCATCCAAAAAATGCTAAGAGATATGTTACTAAAATGATATTACTTCACACATATCTCATAAGAAAATTTTCAGACTCCCACTGATCTAAGACATCAAAACTTAACCAAACCATATGAGTTATAAAACTCCAAAGTTAAGTATTTGATCAGTGAATAAAAAAATGTTTAATTAATAAATTTTTTTTTTTTACTTGAGTCCGAAAAATTATATAGGTGAGAAAGCATAATTTACATGCATCTAATTATTCATCATAGCCCAATAACATATGTAATTACATATAGGCTACATAAATGCTCTATAATATTTGACATTTAACTAATCTGAGTTTCAAAAAAGAGTAACTATGTAAGAATCCAAAGATAAGTAGGAAATCCATAAATTCCCTACTAAAACCACATAGACACCTAGTTTATATAAAATGATACTCAGATTATTGTGGCCACAAAATGTCAATTGAGCAAACACTTAAATAATTGGTCCAAACAAAAAAAATTCATAAGTACTTCAAAAGTGCAAAATTGTACTCAATAGGAGTACTATCATAATAAGCACTTTTTTACAAAGTAGAAAATCATACTCGATAGGAGTATTGCATCTACAATATACTTATAGAATTTTGACCAAACAAAATGTGAAATTTTGGGTAAAGAAAAGCACAATACTTAATTGCATACCAAAAGAATTAATGTGCAATACCCAACAAAATGCTCTTAACATCCATTAAAGATGTCTATTAAGATACAATGAATTATGTATCTCAATTAAAATAGGACAAAAATAAATAGTCAAGTCCTATAAAGTATGTCATATCACAATTAAATGTGCACAAGAATATATGACAATACAGATAGATAAGTCTCGAGACATGATACAAAATTATATACTTCTAAAATTTTGATCAATATTAAATTTGGGTAAAAGAGATGCACAATGCATAATTTTATGCCAAAAGGATTAATGTGCAGTACCCAACAGAATGACCTTAACATCAGTTAAAGATGTCTACAAAGATACAATTGATTTTATGTATCTCAATAAAAATAGGACAAAAATAAATAGAGAAGCCCTATAGAATATGTCATATCATAATTAAATGTGCACAAGATTATATGACAATAAAAAATATATAAGTTTCGAGAGATAATACAAGATTATATATACTCCCACTAATCCTTAATATACCAAAAAAATATTAGGATTATCATTAGGGTACACTAGTATTGAAAGTTCTAGTGATAGTGGGATGATGACTTTATAAGATAATAATAAAAGTGAATTAAAATGCACTATTATTCTACTTAAGGAATTAGAAAGTAGTAGAATAACAAATGATTAATGAGAGAAGTGGTTAAAATAACAAGAATATGAAACCTACAAATTCATCCATAAGAATAAATAATTCTCGCAAATGGTTTCATAATTAACCACATATTAATCAATCTTTACAAAAATATTGACCCCTATGAGGATCTTGAAAAAATAATTACATGAGTGAGAAAATTGATCACTTGATAATTTTACGTAGAATATGAGATCATAAGCAAGTTCTCAAGTAATCATAAACAAAAATCAAGTGCTACAATAAACAATATTTACACACACTTGAGAATAAAATATGATTACACGCAGCGGAAGAATGAGACCTATTCTTGCATATATTAAGGATATAATAATAAATAGTCTCTAACTCTCATCACAATTTATAATGGACATAGGTTTATTTATATATCCCAAAATAAAGCCTCTAGCTTTTACGAGAATACCATTAACAATATTATAAAATATAGTATGGAGAAATTAATCTCTTAAAATTTGGGATTCCTATATTGTCCTTACAAGAATTGCATACTAATATTGCAAATCAATAGAGAGTTTGTTATACAATAAAATATTTTACAAGAGACCAATATAAAATCCTTAATATAGATCCCAACAATGTGATCACAAATAATATGATAAGAAAAAAATAATTTTATCAAGAACATTTGTTTTTGCACATGTATGATTAATTAGACATTTAAAGTAAAAATCTTATATCACAACAATTTATTTTATAAGATATTAATTAAAATTCTAATATACAAAATCCTTCCACTTGATAAAGAAAAAATAAGTTGACATAACAAAAAAATACCCAGAGGGCTAAATAAAATTCAACTATTTCTTTATCAATATATATATATATATATATATATATATATATATGTGTGTATATATATAGAAAATTTGCACCACAAAAATACAACATTTTTTTTTGTTTTTTGAAGGAAAAAATGTCCAATTAAAGGTTATAAGTCAATATGGAACAAAACGAAATGAGAGTGTAAATTTTGGTTCCATATAAATATAACTAAACATGATCAAATGAGGGAAATAAACTGAACATTACAAAAAAAAATGGAAAAATTATGTAATTCTAAAAGTTCAGTTAAAAGAGAATCCCTAAAGAAATTACAATGCACTATAACTTATATAAATAAAATCCTAATACCGATAGGATATAAGAAAATCATTAAAAGCCAAGAAAAATACATTGTATAACACCAAATTACATTAATAACAATACACCGATAGAGTATAGTTATCATCAATGCAATAAAAAAAATAATTATATCACAAAATTCACATAAATGCATCTAAAATAGTGAAATTATAATTATGTAAATAAAAAAAGAAATTATGCATATTGTCCAATAAATTTGCATAATTTTAATCATATATATTATATGACCAACATACAAAATTCACATTATTATACCCGTGATAGACAAGTAATAATAATGCAAATTAATAAAGAAAATTATGCTCATAAAAGAAGGACAATTAAGATTGTGCATAATTAATAAAATAACCTAAAATCAATTTATAAATGATAATTCAATATTAAAGAGAGTACAGTATAATTGGAGAATACAAATACTGTAAAGAATTATCACAATGAAAATAGGTAAAAAATTCAAGATTATAATAGAAAAAAAAATTTAATTTAATCTTGAATTAATCAATTTTTTTTATACTAAAAAATACCAATAATATAAAAATATTAAATAAATATGGTATTTTTGAAAAAAATAAGAATATAAAAAATTAGCAACAACATTCAATGCTTTTGAGAATGAATTTAACACACGAATCATCATACATGATTGTATCAAAACCACAAAGTTCTTCTTTGACCAAATCACAAAAATATGGGTATAAAAATGAGTCCATGCAACCCCATTAATACTTTCCAAAGTAAAAGTTAATACAAATATATTATGTTGCCTACACAAATGACTCATATTGGTCAAACATAAAAAAAAGGAAAACTATTAAGTAATTTTGAAAACAATTTACCCCATAATTATTTAAAAAAGAAAACTAGGTTTTAAAAGGGGTAGCACTTAAAAAAAAGTTTCAATATTAATTTACCCATGTAAGAGTAAGGGAATGAAACTTTAACATGTTATTTTAACAATAACAAGTAGCGTAAACCCTCATTTTTTTTTTGTGAAAAAGATAATAGTGAACTATATTATAAAATTTCACTAATAACACAAAAAATCTTTAATTCAAATTTAATTTTCTAATAGAAAACAACCATAATTCTCTAATAGAAAACAACTATAATATGTATTTAATTTAGCTCCGATACCAATTGATGGAAATAAAAGGAAACCTTAAATCAATAGATACAAGATTATAGTATGTATAGAGAATTAAATATAAAAAGGTAGAGGAAAGAGAATCTGTGTACCTCAGATATATTGAATTGAAGTTCTTGATCTTCAAAAACAAAAACCCTATGAATGATTATTGTAGAGATATGAGTTCAATAAGAACTCTTGAGGGTTTTACTACCTACTTTCTAGGGGATTATTCTAGAGAATGTGTATTGTTGTTGTTGTTGTTATTTGCTTAATGGGATGGCAAATTTATAATCCCCCAGGGTAGGCAGAGACCCCTCAAATGGGCTTTTTTTATGATTGACTCAACCCATCACAGAGTCAATCTTACTATAATCCCATTCAAATAATCATAAAGATATTATAAGATATGATTATCACCAAATCTTAAATTGCCAGATAATGATAAAATATAATTGATTAATACCAATCCACTATTATTTCCAACACCCTCTAGATTCAAATTTGAATTTAAGAGTATCATGGGGACTCCCTCCAAATTCAAATTTGAATTCAAATATGGCAACTAGGAAAGAGAAGAGACTTGACACCACATGGGGGGAACCAAGGGGATCTACATGTCTCTCATCCTCCATATGTATTTAGGAGAGGTGAAGAACTAACAAGAAGGACGTGGAGATGAAAACCACAAGTCCTCAATAGGCTTAGAAAAAGGTCTCCTTATGCACACACTCTATAATTAAGACTAAAAATACCTCCTAATTAAAATAAGAAAATAGGCCAAAATACAAGGCCTAAAAAAGAGCTAACTACACCATAAAAAATACTACAATTAAGGGCTTCATTTACAAGGGAGAACAAACAAAAGACTATGGCCTAAAATAATATATCCATGCTCCATCTAAGCCATGCGTACTCTCCAATCCTCCTAGTTAAGAAACTTTTCTAGGTGGGGATTGCATCAAGAAGTTGGCTAGTTAGAAACATAGATAAATGTCCTTGGCCGAGAAAGTTTATCTCATAAAATCTATTATATCCTCATGGGGGGAACCAATGGGACCTACATGTCTCTCATCCTTCATATGTATTTAGGACGGGTGAAGAACTAACAAGAAGGATGTGGAGATGAAAACCACAAGTCCTCAATGGGCTTAGAAAAAGATCTCCTTATGCACACACTCTATAATTAAGACTAAAAATACCTCCTAATTAAAATAAGAAAATAGGCCAAAATACAAGGCCTAACAAAGAGCTAACTACACATAAAAAATACTACAATTAAGGGCTTAATTTACAAGGGAGAACAAACAAAAGACTATGGACTAAAATAATATCTCCATGCTTCATCTAAGCCATGCCTACTCTTCAATCCTCCTAGTTAAAAAACTTTGCTAGGTGGGATTGCATCAAGAAGTTGGCTAGCTAGAAACATAGATAAATGTCCTTGGCTGAGAGAGTCTGTCTCAAAATCTATTATATCATCAATGTCACTGTTTTTCCTTTTCCCATTCAAAATGCCTATTGAGGTGGTGAATAGATTAACACAATTCCAGAGGAGGTTCCTTTGGGGTTACCAATCAGATCATGTAAAAATCCCTTTGTTGAGTTGGAATTCACTTTGTGATTCAATAGATAACGAAGGGTTAGGCCTAAGAGATGTCTTTACCTTTAATGATGCTTTATGGGGAAAATCGAGGTGGCAGCAGAGAGTGACCAATTGTGCGTTACATTGCTTGACTCAAAATATAATGGTTGGTGGGGGATAACTCACGGTGAAGACAACAAATAATGTCTATATAGTGGAGAGATTTGAGGAAAACTTGTGGGATCATTAATAACCAAAGATGGTTTGATAACCTTTTTAACTAGAAGGTAGGAGATGGTTTGTCTTTCAAGTTTAGGGAGGATAGCTGGTTGGGTAGGAAATTTGAAACAACAATTTCCCATATTATACCTCAATTCAAAACCACAAAACCTAGTTCGTTAGTAGCCTCAGCCATTGGGTGGAAGGTAATTGGGTTTACATTTAGAGTGGAAAAGAAAGTAGTTTGTGTGGAAGGAGAGCATGGTTGATGAATTATGGGCACTGTTAAATGGGGTTAGGTTGAGTGTTGGTGTAGGAAACACTTGGGTATGGAACGTGATCCTTTAGGAACTTATTATGTTAAGTATGCTTTTGCTGTTTGCAGGAATGGAAGTCAAATGGGCAACCAAGTGCACATCTTTTGGAGGATTAAAGCACCCCCCAAGGTACTTTTGTTTGGGTGGAGGCTTCTAATTGGCAGGCTCCCCAAAACGATTTCAAGAGGTATTCAGCTTCAAGATGGTAATGTCGAATGTGTTTTATGCAAATCTGCACCCGAAACGATTGACCATATATTTTGTGACCGTTCCGCTATCTATAGCCTGTGATTAATGTGGTATAATAGTCTTGGAATAGCTTTGGTTTGGCCACAGTCTGCAACCATGCATTTCTGGCAACATACTTTTTGGTTGGGTCCATATAAATCAAAGAAGTGGTGACCTATAGTTTGGCTAACAATGTCCTGGGCTACATGGAGATCAAGAAATGGTATAACCTTCAGCAATAGCAAAATCAATTTAATCAACATTTTCCAGGACTCTGTCTTCCTCTCATGGTCTTGGCTCAAGCACTACCATCATGATTTTCAAGTATCCTTTACTTAGTGGTCATCTATCTTAAAGGCTTGTTTCGGGCTTGGTTGAAGGCATGGATGTAATCCTAAATTTTGTCGATTGCAGGGGGTATTTAATGGGTATTTTTGCAACAGGATTAATGATATTGCAACACTGATGTGTTGAAGGAGGGATCATTAATTCAAGGTCTGAATTGATTTTCAATCTTTATCAACGCAACATTGGTCCCTGCACTGATTTGGTTTGTTGCTTTGGCTTTGAATGATGTAGGTTGAAGTGATGGAAATCATCAGTGTCAGTCACTTTTGAATCCTAATAGTTACTCTAGTTGCGACTTCTATGCAATTTTAGCAGCAGCTCTCACCATGCCTTAGTGGTTCTGTGCTGCCCCTACGTATCAGCTAGGTGATGGAAATAAAAAGAACCTTTGAATTAATAGATATAAGATTATAGTATGTATAGAGAATAAATATAAAAGATAGAGGAAAGAAAATGTGTGTACCTCATATTTATTAAATTGGAATTCTTGATCTTCATGAACAAAAACTCTATGAATGATTATTATAGATATATGAGTTCAATAAGAACTCTTGAGGGTTTTACTACCTACTATTTAGAGGATTATTTTAGAGAATATGTGTTTGTTAATTTGCTTAATGAGAATGACAAATTTATAATCCCCCATGGTAGGCAGGGACCCTTTCAAATGGGTTTTTTATGATTGAGTCAATCCATCACAGGATCAATCTTACTGTAATCTCATATAAATAATCATAAAGATATTATAAAATATGATTATCATTATATTTTAAATTGCCAGATAATAATAAAATATAATTGATTAATACTAATTCACTATTATTTTCAACACTAAGGTGATCTAGAGGAGTCATTGGTTGGTGGCTGCTGCTCATTTGCACTCTGCAGGCTACTCATCTAGATCTGGTTTTCATTTTTGGAGTTCTGTCTTACTGGTTTCTACTGGATGTGGCTGTGTCATATGAAACAGTCATGGCAATTTATGTTGGATGCTATTGCTTTTATTGGTGCTCTCGGAAGGCCCTGGATGGTGGTATTGTTGGTAGTAGGTTGCCCACTATTTGTATAGTTCTATGTGTTTTGCCTCCTCTGGTGTTGGCGTTTGCTGCATATATATTAAGGTGGGCCATGGTCACGATTTCTATGTTGTTATGTTGCTTAACTATCATGTTAATTATGTTGGATGTTGTTGCTTTTATTGGCATTCTCGTAAGGCCCTGGCTGGTGGTATTGTTGGTAGTAGGCTTCTATGTGTTTTGCCCCCTCTAGTGTTGGTGCTTGCTGCATATTAAGCTGGGCCATGGTCACAATTCTATGTTGTTATGTTGCTGCAATTCTGGGAATGTCAGAGGCTTCTAAGGATGGTCTGTTGTTGTGCTTGTGCATTGATAAGGCTTTGGCTTTAGCAAGTGAAATTACAAGGATGACCATTAACTGCATAGGATAATGTCAAGTGTCCCTTTCTTTTTATATTCAATTTATATTACTTGCTTGTATTTCCTATGTTTGGTGTGATTCTGGTTTTCTGTTATGGCTGTGTATTGTGCCATTTTCATGTAATTCATCCTACATGTATGTTCTTGTTTTTGCACCTCTAGTGCCTTTTTATAAAATTATCTTACCTACCAAAAAAATAAAAATAAAAATTGATGCGTTAAAAAGAAACTAAGAGTTAACTTGGGAGTGTTATAACAATAGTTAACTAAAATACATTTCCTTAAAGTTAATAAATGTGGTAAATAGATTTCATTAGAGTCGACTTGTTATATGAGGAGGAAACTAAAAACTCCTTATCTCAACGTGAGAGATTACTCAATACAGAACTTTAATATAAAATATGAGAAAAATTATAACTGTATTTTAGACTTTTTACGAGTGTAGAAAAACTATTAGGTTATTCTATCTTAACTAATATACATTTCTAGTCCTACTATAATTATGTAGTTGAATACATAGAAAAAGATTGGGTAACGGATCTAAACGTCAGGAGCAAGATTATTTAATATACAAAATATTATTAGGCTTATTAACGTTTTATGTTATTTTAATTCAATAATAAAATAGAATTTCACAAAAAAAAAAAAAAAAAATACGTGTCTTGAAAAATGGAATTCAATGAAAGACTCATTATTCTGTGAAATTTACCTGAGTTTTATTCAATAATAAGCTGTATGTCAAGAAAAATCTGTTAAAAACTAAACTTATTTTTCTACTTAAATTACAGAAAAATATGACGCGAATATAATTATATAATAGTTGACATTGTAATAATTTAAATTGTTTGAATATATTTTTTTTATTGTTTCCATCTCATTAATATATTATATTAATAGTTTAAATCTAGGAGTTGCTAATTGTTCTTTACCAATAAGTTATGTATCTAATATATAAATTATGTCACAAGTGTACACTTTTAACAGTGCAGCTAACAGATTTTTCAGAATTTATCCAATTAAACATTTTAATCATCTTTAAAAATTTATTTAAGACAACATTTAAAATACTTATAGTATATTAGAGGCTCTAATATAATATTAACATAATTAGAGTTTAATTAGTATGAATTCTCAGTGTAAAAATTTTTATACACTGACATTAAATTACAATATTTTTATTTATCGTAAGATTGTTGACTTTATAAATTAATATTTTAAAAGTCATATAAATAGAGAGTTGTAATTGAATGTTAGTGTAAATTTTTTTTACACTGTCAATGCATATTAATTAAACTCATATATTTAATAAATACTACCTCCATACCTAATTACAACAGTGTTTTAAGATTTTCTTGCCTCTTATTTATTTTATTAAAGTACCCTTTATAAAATTAATTATAGCTATTAATTTTATCTTTCTCTCCTATTTTTTTATAAGCCAAAAAATTTTATTCATGATAAGATAGGTACGACAAAAGCACAAGGTGTGGTGTCTGTGTTACAAGACAGGGTAAAATGAAAAAATCCTAAATACAGAATAGTCGATTCATGACTCATTCTTGCTATTATATTTTCTTAAAAATGAGTACAGTCCCATTAAACGTAAATTTGTCAATATATCGTATTATAATTTCGAAAGGAAGTGATAATAAAAATATCTTACACTAAAAAATAATTAAAATCAAATTATTATGACTTAACTTTAGTAATACTTCATAAAATTGAAGAATTCTAAATTGTGAAAACCATAAAAGTACAATATTAATGAAGTTACTCAGTACATGAGGCGCAAGGTACGTGTCCCTAGTCAAAAGTCGCTATTGTAAGAAATGTCAATATATAATAATTTATGACATAAATTGTTGCTATGCAATAGATAAATTATACTAATAAATATGTCTTATACTTTAAATGAAAAAAAGAGAACCTGTAATAAATAAGGCATTAATTAAAGCATTCATAATTAAAGATTTCAGGAAAGCATGAAACTTTATAACGGAAATTCTGTAAGAATTTTAAATACAAGGAAAAAGTAAATAATTTCTGTGGGCGATGCGTATCAAAACAATGAAAGCAACTTGAATAAAGCATAGTAAAAACCAGGATTTTTAAATACAAAGAAGATAGTACACTATGTTCATTAAAAACACCATCATCTCTGACTTACGTTATTTTTCTTTTTCGTTTGTCTTCATGCTCAGTTTAAAAGTGGAACCGTTCCCATCACACACAAACAATTTCAATAGCAAAACAATGAGCCTTCAATGCCCACAGAAACTATACTCTAAATTTATTTTTTTTTTATTTCCTTTTGTTACATGATTATTTCTGACTTCATTCTCTTACAATCATGGTGTTGACTAGCATTTTGTCTCAATAATAAACTTCATTTCCTAAAAATAATAATAATAATAAAAATAAACTTTTCAATTCCACTTTCATCAAGAAGAATTTTGAAAACCATGAAACTGCAATAATCTCAAAGGAACAAATCATATGAACGAAAATTAAACTGAATAATAAAAAGAAAGTAGCATTGATTAATTAAATTCATATAAAATCCATAGAATGGAGCAAGCTTTTCACCAACTAGAATAAACAAGCAAATAAAGTTTTGTAAATTAAGTCCCCTCTTATTCCATGTCTAACTGTAGTAATTGACTTCAAAAGAAATAAATGTAAAAAAAAGAAGTAAACTACAACTGAGAGGCTTTTCTTAATTGAATTCAGTTACTTGATTTCTTGTCCATGCATCACTTTCATCTCCCATTAGTTGAACTTCAATAGACCACTAGGGTTTGTTGTAATAATATTTTTGCCATTGTTATTGTTGTCATTGTTGTCTTCATCTTTGGCTTCAGGAATGTCCTTGTAAATGTCAGGGTTTGTAAAGGTTGAGATTAGTATGTTAACATTGTCACCTGCGACAACTGTGCCAGCGACAGGACCACTAAACACTTGACCCTGAGAGGTGCTGAGGTTGATCCCGAAGGATAGAGGAGGGGGAGGGGTGGCCCCAGGGTGAAGGGTGTAGTGGTTTTTGTATATGTATGAGCCCGTGAGTGAGAGCAAGGTGAAGGGCCCGTGGAGCCTAAGGGCAGTGGTGCGTGGTGAAGTGCAAAGTGTTGCATTAGCAATTGTGCCAGAAGCATTAAGGATAATGAGACTGACATGTTCTTGGTGAGCAATGTCAAGAATGGACTCGATGATATCACTCCCCGGAGTCACATTCACCTCGATGACCCTAGCAGAAGAATTGACAAGTTGGGATGTGGTTGAGGTGGGCTTGGGCTTGTTTTTTGAGCCCGGGGGCCTGCCACATCGCCTTTTTGTAAATGGGTGTTTTCCCTTGGTAGTGGTGGGTGGTTGTGGTGGAACATGATGTTGGGAAGAGGTGCCAATATGATTGTTTAAGGGCAACAAGGAATTTGAGTTAGATGAGAAGGAGATTTCAATGGAATTGTTTCTCATTGCCATAAAGAGATGCAATAAAGAAATGTTCCAAGAGTTGTAGTTGAGTATAAAATGAAATGCTTTGAGAGAGAGAAAAATATAGAGGGACAAAAGTCTTGGTTCTTATGGTGTGAAGTAAATAGTTGTTTGTGAGGACATTTATAGTGAGTGGCTTGTCATAGTTTGGGAGATAGAAATCTAAATGCCTTTTGAGGTTTCATATCTAAAATAAACAGTGTAGTGTGAAAGGCTTATAAAGTGGGACTCTTTTATAAACACAATAAATGAATTTATTATTTGTAGAAATATATTAAAATAGAATATTATTTAATGATAAAATTAGTCAAACATTTTAATTCTTTTTTAAAATTTATGAATACGTTAATCCTATATCAGAACCATGTTACAATTCACTTGCACAATAAAATAATAATGGTAGTGATTATTCTTTTTATTTATTTAATTATGTTGATTATTTTTAGACTAATTAAATTATAGATAATTAGCATAAAGTAATTTTAGTTTAATCAATATTCACTTCAGGTCCTGAAAATAAAACAATATTGAATACATAATTTGCGACCAGATCATACTCATATCGAGCAAGATTAATTCATATACAAACTAATGTGAGACTCATGAATGCTATTATGTGATTTTAATTTAATAGAGAGAAAGAATTTAACACGAAAAAAAAAAAAACGTGTCATGAAAAATGGAGTTCAATGATATCAATGTTATTCAATAATAAATAAATGTCTTGAAAAATTGTTAAAAGTAGAATTGATTTTTCTAACTAAATTACAGAAAAATATGATTATAAAATAATGAAATAATAGTTGTCCTTTGTAATAATTAAAATTATCATAATGTAGTTTTACTATGTTTTAAATTTTCAATTCATTAATAATTATAATTAATAATTAAAATTTATAAGTTGTCTAATTCTTCTTCTTTATCAATAAACACGTACATCCTTTAAAATGTATAGGAATAATTACTTATCTGATATATGAATTATTGCTTAAATTGATTTTAAATAATAGAATTAATATATAGTGGTTTGAATACTATCTTTTTCAATACTTTAATTCATTTTAGAATATTTTCTTCGTAAAATTCATATTAGATGCCATAAAAGAGAAAATGAATTCAATGTAACCCACATTATTAATTGAATTTTATCTAATAATTTTGTTAATCATTTTAAAATTGTATTTAAGAGTGAGTTGATCAATACGATAAAGTAATAATGGTAAAATAGTAGAGTTCTTTGAATATGGATATCAGAAAACTATTGTTACACTTTTTATTTGCTCTTTGCTTATACGATTATTGATTAACATATATAACTAAAAAGGAGCATTAGGCGATAAATAATGTCATTAAAGTAGTGTAGTATTTTATTCTATTTTTTTATGCATTTAGTTTTTTTTAGATATTTTTTTAAGCTAAATTCAGAAATATGGTACAGTGAACAATTTTCATAAGTGGTTTGCGATGAACAATTTTAATTAATAATTATATTCATTTGGATTCGTGGATAAATTCTATTGGGTTTATATCATAATTAGCATTTTTTTAGTTTAAAATTAAGATTAGTTTTAGAAAAAGAATTTCTGAAAAGTTTCCCGGCATTCCTTTCAATTTATAATATTTAATAGATGCGATATTTTATAGTAATAAAAATATGTCTTCTTCTTTTCCTGAAAAAAGATATGGATCTGCAATAAATAAGGCATTAATTAAAGAATTGATAAAAAGAACATAAAGGAAGATTTTATGAAAACATATATGAAACTTTACAACTAAAATGGTGCAAGGGTTTTAAATACAAAGAAAAAGAAGTGAATTTTCATAGAAAATCATAATGGAATAGTGAAAGCTACTTGAATTGAGCATATGGTAGAGACAACAAAATTAACTCCCAAAACAGTAGAAACACATTCTAGAAGTTCATAACTACAAAGCACGCACCCCAGACATGCAATTTACACGATTTGACTTCTCTATTGAGTAAAATGTTACGTGTGTTTCTTACGCGAAATCTTAACTGTTTCATTTTGTACAATACAAAAGATAACCAAGGTAAAAAAAAAAAAACTAATAAGATTTTGCATAAGAGGAAACCCAAATCAATTTTTACATGATGAAATGATACCTGAACTTTCTAACACACATAAAGTACTCATTTATTATCCCTTACTATTTATTATATAAGAGCTTCTTTATTTTAAGACCTTCTCTCTCATAGTGCTAACCAGCTAGCATTTTTCTTGTGGATTACCAGAAATTAGATTATATTTGATAACATACCGGTGGATTCAGTGGACATTCTGATGGCTATAAAGGTAATTTTGTGGAAATCGCTATCATACTCATTTGGGTTTAATAGGGGGTGTGTGTTCTCGGATTAGTACGCTAATCCTACATTGTGTTTATTAAATATAATATAGGGGGATAAGTTAAAACATGCTCCAATAAGATATGGAGAAGTATTGTTTTTTGTTTGTATTCTAAGAAACTCTTTATTTCTTTTATTGAATATATTCTTAGCCTTTCAAAAAAAAAAAGCTAGCATTCTTCTCTCGTGGTGTTGACCAGCATTTAATTAGCATCAACAATTTCATTTACATACCAAACCCCATGACTCACTATAAAATAAAACAAAATAAAAAAGAAAAATATCAAACTTTAACCGCGCTTCCACAACTAAGAATTTGAACCCAACAAGTCACCGCACCTATTAAACTAATTGTTGCTGTCATTATTATTTCATTTTCAGGGACATAATTGTAAATTTTTGGGACCTAAAACTTGAGACCTTTAGGTTATCATTGTAACTGAAAACAACTATATGATGGAAATAAAAAAAAAAACTCTTAAATTAATAGATACAAGATTATAGTATGTATAGAGAATAAATATAGAAAATAAAGATAAATAATCTGTATACCTCAAATATATTGAATTGAAGTTCTTGATCTTCAAGAATAAAAATCCTATGAATGATTATTGTAGATATATAAGTTCAATAAGAACTCTTGAGGGTTTTACTATCTACTTTCTAGAAGATTATTTT
Organism: Psophocarpus tetragonolobus; assembly: GCA_037954015.1. NCBI lineage: Eukaryota > Viridiplantae > Streptophyta > Magnoliopsida > Fabales > Fabaceae > Psophocarpus > Psophocarpus tetragonolobus. The sequence goes on along the minus strand of CM075690.1, from coordinate 44,264,564 downwards.
AGAGAAGGTGTATTGTTGTTGTAATTTGCTTAATGGGATGACAAATTTATAATCCCCCAGGGTAGGCAGGGACCCATCAAATGGGTTTTTTATAATTTACTCAACCCATCACAGAGCGAATCTTACTATAATTCTATTCAAATAATCATAAAGTAATTATAAGATATCATAAGATATGATTATCACCATATCTTAAATTGTCAGATAATGATAAAAGATAATTGATTAATACCGATCCAATACTATTTCCAACATTCTCCCACTTGGATGGTATTAATCAATAATACAAAGACAAATCATTAAGCTAGAATGACCATTATAGACAAATCTTATATTAGACAATGAGAAATTTGAGCTACAAAATAATATCCGATAGAGATATATATTATGCACGTTAACAAATATTTCTCATAAAGTATATAGAATATGTAGTTCAATGAAATGATACTACATGGTCCCAAGCATAAAAAATGCTAAGAGATATGTTACTAAAAGGATATTACATCACACATATCTCATAAGAGATTTTTTAGACTCTCACTGATCTAAGACATCAAAACTTAACCAAACCATATGAGTTATAAAACTCCAATAGTTAAGTATTTGATCAGTGAATAAAAAAATGTTTTATTAATATAATTTTTACTTGAGTTCGAAAAATTATAAAGGCGAGAAAGCATAATTCACTTGCATCTAAGTACTCATCATAACCCAACAACAAATGTATTAGGCTACATAAATGCTCTATAATATTTGACATTTAACTAATCCGAGTTTCAAAAAATGAGTGACTATGTAAGAATTTGAAGACAAATAGGAAATCCATAAATTCCCTACTAGGACCACATAGACAATTAGTTTATATAAAATAACACCCAGATTATTCTGACCACAAAATGTTAATTGAGCAAACACTTAGATAATTGGTCCAAACAAAAAAAAATCATAAGTACTTCAATAGTGCAAAATTGTACTCAATAGGAGTACTATCATAATAAGCACTTTTTTACAAAGTAAAAAATCATACTCGATAGGAGTATTGTATCTACAATATACATATAGAATTTTGACCAAACAAAATGTGAAATTTTGGGTAAAAGAATTGCATAATACTTAATTGCATACCAAAAGGATTAATGTGCAATGCCCAACAAAATGCTCTTAACATCCATTCAAGATGTCTATTAAATACAATGAACGTTATGTATCTCAATTAAAATAGAACAAAAATAGATAGTTAAGTCCTATAAAGTATGTCATATCATAATTAAATGTTTACAAGAATATATGAAAATACAAATAGATAAGTCTCAAGACATAATACAAAATTATATATTTCTAAAATTTTGATCAATTAAAATATGAAATTTGGGTAAAAGAGACGCACAATGCATAATTGTATGTCAAAAAGATTAATGTGCAGTATCCAACAAAATGACCTTAACATCAACCAAAGATGTCTACAAAGATACAATGGATTTTATGTATCTCAATAAAAATAGGACAACAATAAATAGTCAAGTCCTATAAAATATGTCATATCATAATTAAATGTGCACAAGAATATATAACAACACAGATAGATAAGTCTCGAAATATAATACAAACTTATATACTTGTAAAATTTTAATCAATTAAAATATGAAATTTGGGTAAAAGAGATACATAGTGTATAATTGTATGCCAAAAGAATTAATATGCAGTACCCAACAGAATGACTTTAACATCAGTTAAAGATGTCTACAAAGATACAATGAATTTTATCTATCTCAATAAAAATAGGACAAAAATAAATAGAGAAATCCTATAGAATATGTCATATCATAATTAAATATTCACACAATTATATGACAATAAAAAATATATAAGTCTCCAGAGATAATACAAAATTATATATACTCCTACTAATCTTTAATATACAAAAAATATTGATGACCATACATTGTTGTGAAAATGTTGGGTTGCTTTTGTATAAAAACTATATATAGATTATGGAAGGCGTGATAATGATAGGTTATTGCATGAATTTTTATTTAGATGATTGACGTTATTTTATATCAATAAAAGTTTCACTTAAATTTTTAAAAAGTATATGAAACAGGCTTTTATGTAGGATAGGATAAAACAAGACTATATAAAGATCAAATTAAGCCAATAGGTAATAAAATCAAACTTAGACTATAAAATTATAAAGTAAACCCATTTGCTAATTAAAGCCTAGACTGCCCAACCTTATTCTAACCTTAATGTTATTCTCAATACGTATTTCCAATTTGTAAGAGTCGTAAAAAATTTAGATATTTTCTAAGAGATTTTAATTTACTTATATGAAATATTCATAAAAAAAATTTAACTGCTCACTATTTAATATAGTACAATAATTAACGTAATTAAAATTTGTATTGGATAAAATTCTTAAAATTTGTATTGGAAAAATTCTTAAAATTTATATAGATAATGGTGGATTGAGATGGAGAGAATTAACCGATTCAAGTTAGGAGTATTTCTTCCTACAAGTCTATATTTTCTTTTTGCACCACCATAACCATTTAAAATGTGAAAACTACTTGTAAATAATATTAAAATACTCACAATTTAGATTTGTAAAAAAATTTGTTTATTCAAGTCTGAATTCATCAATCCAAACTTTTTAAATAAATTTGATTTTACAAGTCCGGATTGATCATTTTAAACTTGAAAAAACATTGCATTTTTGCATGTCAGAATTAACCAATCTGGACTTGAAAAAAAGTTACAATTCTTTTACATGTCCAAATTGATCAATCATGACTTGCAAAACATAACAATTATTCTATAAAAGAATAACTCCCTACCTGTAGTCCCTTGTACAGAATTGTAAGTGAAGTATTCCAACTCATTGATTCAGGACATGGGATTAATTCTAAACAATTTACTCCAAGTTCCTGCAAACCAATAAAGCCAAATGAAAGTATTTTCATTATTGATTGACTATGCTTTCATATCTGCTTTATGTAGTAACGCAGTACAAAGGCAAAACAAATAATGTGCAATCCCATGATCATGAATAACAAATCGGTAATATAAATAATTAGCAAATTTTTTTTGAAAGTACATATTAGACAATTCGGATTTCTAAAAAAAAATTCTAGATGCAGGTGGTGGACGAAGGTGCAATTGAACAAATAGGTGCACGAGACAATGGATATGCAATGAAGGTCGTAGGAAGGACCAATGGAGGTTGTGAACAGAGGTTGACAATGAGCAACAATGGAGATGCGTCCAGATTTGGAGAAGTGGGAAGAAGGATGAATGTACAAGAGACACGAGAAATATAAAGATTTTAACGTTTTTAACTAAAGGTATTTTTAACATTTTCAAAGATTATGAAAATGTATAGAAAAAATATAGAGGCGTAGGGAGAAAAACTCTAATATAAGAAAAAGAAAGACATTCACAATATGAAACATGCTGAGAGAAGAAAATTTGAAAGTTCAAAAACAATAATTACGCCAAAATAATTTTCCTCCCTTCTTTCTATTTACAATTAGGTCCCGCTAATCCTAAAAACACAAGTTAAGAATAATTGATAAACATTGAATTTTACTAAAGTGCATAATTAACTTGTATTATTAAATGAATTAAGATTTTAATATTCATAAATGTGTTTTTATTTTGTTTAAAAGACAAAAATATCCATCAATATTATACAATTTTACCTGATTTTTATTTTATACGCACCAAAAACCTTACAAAAATTAAACATAAAATAATTTTAATATTATCTTACTATTTATTTTTTATTTTAACATTGCTGAAAATTAAAAAATAATTAAACATAAAATATCAAAATATTAAGAATATAAAATAAAGATGAGAAAACTTTACTTAAAGGAGAAAGCAACAAAGAAAATAAAAACATAAAAAATCCATTTTTTAATTTAATTTTTTAATTTTTTTTCCTCCTTTGATTTAAGTTTTTTATGTTTACTTTATATTCTTAATATTTTGATCTTTTATCTTTTAATTTTCAACGTTGTTAAAATAGAAAAAAAAGTAATAAAACAATGCTAAAATTATTTTATATGTTTATTTTTTTAAAGTTTCGTTTATGTATTTTATTAATGATATTTGGGTTTATTTTTTTCATAATCTAAATAAATTATGAAATGAACTAGGTTGTGTTGTGGGGTTGACATGATGTAGGTTTTCATGCCATTTTACTCTGCTATGTTTTTCAACAATTTTTGCATGTGATCACTTGTTCATAGAAAAATGATAATGCTTTTTGTTGTGTTTGTTTTTTCAGGATTTGAGAGTAGTTCTGCAGGTAACAAGTTCAAGATGTTGTGATTGATAAGGTGAAAGTGGTAAAAAAGCTAGAGAGAGCAAAAAAAAGGGAAGAAGAGTTTGAAGTTTCAAATTTTTTTACTAATAAAAGAACCAAGAAAATAAGTTCATGATGTGATTGGGTTTGCTAGTGGCAGCTTTAGAAAATATCAGTTAACTGTGCGATAACAAGGACTAGGAATGTTTAGATCATATTGGTTAAAGGGATGAAAGAGTTGCCTCAACAAAAGATGACGTGCGTATGTACTTTGAACAGAAAGTAATTTCTTTGTTATGTTATTCTGTTGTAGCGTAACATAAAATGCATTTAGTTATTTCTGTCTATCTTTTTTTTTTTTTTAAAATGCAAATTTTATTCAAAGCAAAACTCTTCTAAGTCACAAGATATGACAGGAAGAGTTTCCAGATTACAAGTGCAAAGCAATAGAGAGATTACAAAGAAAATATATGATGAAACAGTTAATCCTATAAAAGCTCAAGAGCTCTTATGTCCAATCCTAGTGAAACATAGCATCGGTTGAGTAGACCACTCTAGAAATGATACGAATGAGGCATTATAAAACTTTCTTACCTACCACCAAACCTTTTGCATAGATAGCTATCAGACTTTCTCTAGGCGAAAAGATTCACCCTTAAATGTCACAACATTTCTACCTAACCAAATACCCTACAATGTAGCCAGCCAAATTATACTAAGGATATCCCTGACAAATTTTCCTTTGAAAAAGGAAATACCCAAATGGTGACAGAAGCTAGACTCACAGTCTGAAAGGCAATCCAGTTAAGAGAATGCTAACCATCTATAACGATGCATCAGACAAGATAGCTAGACTTACAGGTAAACAGAAGGTGACTTACTGACTTAGGAGCCACATTACAAACAGGGCACATAACATCAACAAACATAAGTATGTTTCTCTTTGCAATTCAACCTTTGTAGGGATCCTATTATAAGCCACCTTCCAAGAGAATGCTAATACCTTAAATGAAGCCTTTAACTTCCATAACCTATTGAAGAAGCAAGAGGTATGCTCGTAATTGCTTCCACCAACTAATCAGTATGCTTCCTTAACAGAATACTGAGTAAAACAACATCACCCACCTCCCCATCCCCAACCATCCTTCACCTCATGCCTTATAAGAACCTCCTCCCCTCCAACTCCCTCACCCATTCTTCCTCCAAAGAAAATAGGTTCATCCTCCAACTAAAGTCTTCAAACCCATCTGTGCCCACTCAAGCCCCTAACCTCACATATAAATGACTTTTTTTGGTTAGAAAAAGTGGAGTCTGGGGAATAGAGCTTTAAGCCCACCCGACACCCTCCACCCCTCTTTCCAAAATTTAAACAAGCACCCATCCCCAACCAAGGGCTTTACTCCCTTAGAGAACCACTCACTCACCCCACCTCAGAGGTTACTTTCATAATATCATTCCAGCAATGGGACCCTTCGTTTGTGTGTCGCACTACAAGATCTCTTCCAATAGTTTCCCCATGCCTAGCCTCTAGAACTCTTATCCATAAGGTGCCTACCCCCTGAAGAATTCTCTACCACCATTTACCGAGAAGAGCTTTGTTGAATGTCACCACATCTTTGATTCCAAGACCTCCAAGGCTCTTGTCTTTGCACACTTGCTCCCATTTAATCCAAGCTACTTTATCGCACTCCTTCGAGCCACCCCACATAAATTTTCTTTGCATGGACTGAATGATATGAGACACCTTCTTCGGAACCCTCTAAAAAGACAAAAAGTAAAAAGGAATGCAAGAGAGGGGTTGATTTGATCAAACAAATCCTCCTTCCTGGAGATAAGTTTTTTAGTTTCCATGGTGTTAATTTGGATATCATTTTATCAATGATTGGTTTCCAAACACGCTCACATCTCACATTAGCCCCCTAAAAGTATCCCTAGATAGGAAAATGACATCTCCAATACCCCACAATTTAGGATCGCTGCATAGGACAATAACTCTTGATGTTCCACCCATACACCCCCCAAACCGCTCTCATGAAAATTAATCTTTAAACCAGATACTAATTCAGAACACCTAAGGGAACTCTTCAACGAGTAAACATATTAGAGCCTCAGAGAAATCATAAAGATAATGTCATTCACATACTGCTGAATTGCCACTCAAAGATTATCCTTACCTGGCTTGATGCTAGCTAGGAGATTTTCAGATTGTGCTTTCTTAATCAACCCTCCAAGCCCTTCAACTACAATCAGAAAAAGAAATGGAGTCATTGGATCCCCTTGCCTTAGACCTCTTTGCATACCGAATTCTTGTGTGACACTTCCATTTACTAATACAGATATTAACGGGGACCGAAGACACCCTTGAAACCAACCAATTCATCTATCCCCAAACTGAAAACGCTTAAGCATATAAAACAAAAAAGGCCAGCTGACAGAATCAAAGGCCTTTTCATAGTCTACTTTAAACACCAAAAAAGGCTTCTTAAACTACTTTGTATCCTGGATAACCATTTACAATCACAACATTGTCAAGCAATTGTTTTCCTTTAATGAATGTTGTTTGCGTTTCTTCAATGATGCTAGGCAACACCCTTTGATATCTAATAGTTAGCACCTTCACAATTATTTTATAGATTATACCTATTAAAGAGATAGGTCAGTAGTCCCCCGTCCACTTGGGCAATCTTTCTTAGGAATCAAGGAGAAAAAGGAAGCATTGGAACCTAGAGGGAGTTTCCCATTTTGATAAAAGTCTGACATTACCTTGATAATATCCTCTTTTAGCAATCTTAATTTGAGTCATTCTTCCCTAAAAGCTCTTTACTCCGCACTTTTATCAAAATCAACAATTTTATGCTCTAAGTCTACTATTGTTTCCTCCACCTTTCCAATATTCTTTTTACTCTAACCTTTGATGTCCACTTTGAGAGCTTTTAATTTTTCTTTGAGAATGAAAGCCAACCACCCTTCCACTTAAATGTTTTAGTACTTTTGTTGTATGAATTCCTTAAAGCCATCACAGTCGAACCAATTATTTATGAACCAAAAGGGTTTAACAGCCCACTTGATATTGGACTATTTCAGTATAATGGGATAATGATTTGAAAAATCTCTATTCAGGTTCAATTGGAAGCTATTGGGTGCAGAATCTAACCATTCTTGGGAAATTAAGAATCTTTCCAAAACACTACACCTTTACTTCTAGGGCTAAACCTTGTATAATGATGCCTAATGGTAGGTACCTCAATTAGCTCTGTGTTACATATAAAACTCCAGAATTTATTAACTCCATTGAAAGATGACTCAATCCCCCCATTTTTACCAATCCTTTCCTCCGGTGCCCTGACCACATTAAAATCACAAGCTACACACCGTAAACCCCCTGGAAACCATTGTTGATTTTCTAGTAGTGCCTGCCACAGTTCCCTTTTGCTTGACAAATGACAGGGAGCATATACGTTAACGAAAATCCTTTCCACTGCTTCAGATATGAACCTTCCCTTAACTCCTAAAAACCCTAGACCTTGAAAAGAATCAATAAAATGAAATACACAACTTTTTGTAGGTACATCATGAAATTACCGAATTGAATTGAGAGAAGGAATCAATAAAAGCTCGAAGGCCCTCTCTCCCAGAGAGAAACTTACTACCAAGGAGGGAGAGACTCTCTCTGTCTCACTCACTTAAAGGCTCACACTCAAGCACAAAGCTCAAAGTCTATTCAATTTGTAAAAAATTCAACAATTCCTTTCATGGAGGAGATGGGTCCTATATATAGGCTGGAGGGGGTGAGTTAGGCTAGCTAGACCATGGATTAATCTAACCAAGATTAGGCTAAATCTAGTTGAGTCAAATCTAACCATGGTAGCTAACTATAGTCATGTATAACCAACTAAGAATGTGTCCCTAATCTAGTCTAGATACATTTGAGTGTGGATAGTAGAAATGAGTAGTAAAGAGTAGTCATGGTTAAAGCATGACATTGGGGGGGGAGGGAGGGGAAGGGGGGAGAGGGTGGCGCCTAGTAAGAATAAGGTAGGAATAGTAGTCATGTTTTATGCATGACTAGGGGGTGCATTGTTAAGAGAATAGGTGTATCTGTCATATGCCCAACTCACTTAAAAGCTAGCTCAACCTAACATACTTTAACACGATGACTAAAGTACCTAAAAAAAAATAAAGGAGTGACCTAAATACAATGGTCAAAAGGGAAGGTTGACTTTAGGAGTCAAACTACTAAAAAGTAAAAGTCCGTCCTAATTTTAATTTATAGAATGGAAGAAAGCTCGTCATGTATCCTTCAAAGGGAATTGGGTCGAATTGCATCAATAGAGTTATGTTTAAATATTGAAACCATATAATACTTGAAGAGGATGTACTACATGTATATATGTAAATTATAACTAGAATCATAATCTTAGAATTTGTTTTATGTTAGTTGTAATGTTTATGTGTATTTGTGAAATTTTGCAGCTAATGTTCTGCATACTGTAAAGCCTCGCTTGGCTACAAGTCTCGCCTAGTGAAAAGATGTTTCATTAAGATGATTTTTTGCTTTGCACCCATCGAGATGTCTTGTCCAGTGCAAAGTTGGTTTTATTGGGAAATTGTTTGGATTTGCACCCAACAAGCATATCTCGCCTAATGTAAAGTTTCCCCTATCAAGAATTATTTTGGTTTTATGTCCAGCAACACTATTCGCTAAGTGAAGTTCCTTTACTAGAACAATCCAATTCAAGATTCTCACTGGGTAGCTGGTGTTACTTAGCAAGATACCATGTGATGCAATCCTAGCTACCAAGGGTCCCATCACAAGCTCTGTAGCTAGGAGGATTGAGGAGGACATGGCTAAGAAGGAGGGTGAAAGATCTCAATTCCTCATAGAAGTTAAGATTATTAGGTCATAGTTCTTCCTAATTGCTTGTATTTTGCGCCTTGATTTTAAATTCATAGAGGCGTATTTAGTTTGTCTTTTGGCCTTGTATTTTGGAACTTTTTTCCCTTTTATTAGTTAGGTGGTGCAACTAGTTTCTTATGAGGAGTGTGTTTATTAGTTGGGCCTTCTAGGGGAAGCATTTGGACATGTGGTTTGAGAACCACACTCCTCTAGTTTGTCCCACACCCTTCTAAGTCACACATAAAACATGAAAGACAAGTGGGGCCCCTTGGTTCCCTCTAAGATGGTGCCAACTTCTCTCTCTTTCCTAGTTGGCATTTTCAAATTCAAATTTGAATTTGGAGGCAGTCTACATGGCACTCCCAAATTCAAATTTGAATTTCAAGGGAACATGATCCATTTTAGTAAGGCCTAGTTTGGATCTTCCTAGAATTAACTAAGTGCTAACTAGCTCTAGCTTAATTAACACTTAATTAATTCTCCCTAATCCCTACTAATGTTGGATTTCCACCTTGCTCACTCATAAGCCCATTATTTTCTTATAAATAAGCACCTCCACCCAATGTAGCTTTTTACACTTGATTGAATACACTTACTCCTTTTTGTTAGAGTTTTTTCTTCTTAAGTGTCTTGTTCTCTCTTCTCTTAGAGAGTTCTTTAATGGCTTTTACTAAGGGATCTTTCCCTTGTGATAAGCTTCTACTCTAGGCTTATCGCTTAATGAGTGGTGTCTTCATCTATCACGTCATTCTTCTCCATCTTCATCTTTTTCAAGGAGCTTCTTTGAGTTGATTCACAGGACTTGCATTCCAAGAATGCATCACCATGTTCCTCGCTGGGTGACTATAATCACTTAGCAAGAGGGCATGTATATATTAAGTTACCATTTGTTAAATTTTTTGTATTCCATGTATGATTTTACATGTGAATGAAGCTATTAACTCAGTGAATGATATTTTTACATAGAAATTGTTATGTTGATGTGTAATAATATATATATATATATATATATAGACACACATTTACATTTTCTTTGGGATGTTATAGATGACTTAGTTCAAATATATATAAAAGTGAAGCGCAATTGAAGAGAAGGACTTCTTCCAAAAATGACTACTCAAATCACTCTTGCCACTTTTATGCCAATAGGGACCAAGTCAAGGGGAGCTCTTCCAAAAGTCACCCCAAAGAAGAACCCACTACAAGATTGATGAAAAGAATAATCCTTTGCATTCTACGAAAAAGCCTCTCTACTAGCTCTACATTAAAGACTAGTATCATTAAATGCTTTAAAAAGCCTCTCTACTAGCTCTACACTTAATTAATTCTCCCTAATCCCTACTAATGTTGGATGTCCACCTTGCTCACTCATAAGCCCATTATTTTCCTATAAATAAGCACCTCCACCCATTGTAGCTTTTTACACTTGATTGAATACACTTACTCCTTTTTGTGAGAGTTTTTTCTTCTTAAGTGTCTTGTTCTCTCTTCTCTTAGAGAGTTCTTCAATGGCTTTTACTAAGAGCTCTTTCCCTTGTGATAAGCTTCTACTCTAGGCTTATCGCTTAATGAGTGGTGTCTTCATCTATCACGTCATTCTTCTTCATCTTCATCTTTTTCAAGGAGCTTCTTTGAGTTGATTCACAGGACTTGCATTCCAAGAATGCATCACCATGTTCCTCGCTGGGTGACTATAATAGCTTAGCGAGAGGGCATGTATATATTAAGTTACCATTTGTTAAATTTTTTGTATTCCATGTATGATTTTACATGCGAATGAAGGTATTAACTCAGTGAATGATATTTTTACATAGAAATTGTTATGTTGATGTGTAATAATATAGAATATATATATATATATATATATATATAGACACACATTTACATTTTCTTTGGGATGTTATAGATGACTTAGTTCAAATATACATAAAAGTGAAGCGTAATTGAAGAGAAGGACGTCTTCCGAAAAGGACTACTCGAATCACTCTTGCCACTCTTATGCCAATAGGGACCAAGTCGGGGGGAACTCTTCCAAAAGTCACCCCAAAGAAGAACCCACTACAAGATTGATGAAAAGAATAATCCTTTGCATTCTACGAAAAAGCCTCTCTACTAGCTTTGCATTAAAGACTTGTATCATTAAATGTTTTAAATGTCTTGGGATAGGCCACATTGCCTCCCAATACACCAAAATGACTATAATCATGAGGGACCAAGACATTGTGAGTGAATCATGTTTCTTCTTCTGGTGAAAGTGAAGAAGAAGAGGGTAGTATTCATCACATTGAGCATAGGTATCCTTGTGGTGGAGACTTGTTAATGGTGAGAAGGCTTCTTGGAAGCCAACCTTGTGACCTTGGTTCATCTTAAAGAGAGAACATCTTTCATACAAGATGCAAAGTTTTTTTTATAAAACATGTCCTCGCATTGTAGGTAGTTGCTTGTGTTGGAGTTGTTGTAGCACAAGGTTAATTGAGAAGTTAGCCTTAACTCCAATTCCTCACCCTAAGCCTTAAAAGCTTCAATGGTTGAATGAGAGTCGGGAAATAATAGTTATCAACAAGGAAGAGTGCCTTTCTCCATTGAAACTTATAATAATGAAAATTGGTTTAGGTAAAACAACATGTACTTATTTTGTACGGAATATAAGAATTGAGCATGAAAACAATTAAAATAGTGAAACTTTCATATTTCATGAATATTAGAGATGCTAACAAATACTGTTTAGAATACAATCTCTATCATTACTTAAAATTAATTGAAAAAACATAAAAACTTTTTATGAGCCATACATATCATTTACTATTACAGATTTCAATGCATTTCAACAAACAAAATATGTAGGTCTCAAGAAATTGTGATATGGACCAACAAGACTAGTCTCACTGTTAAGCGTGGCAAATTCATGGTTGAAGCAACTAAGGGTCAACATCATGACTTTGATTACTTGATTGGTGTTCAGCATGGCTAGAACAATCAATACATCACTTTGCAAATTGTCCCTCTAACAATTGTCTTTTCTCGATATTTGGTCGTTGTGCCGTTCTAGGACCATTAATTGCACCCTTTTTTCGGTTTTGAGTGTGATGAGACGGATGAAGATTTGTAGTACTTTGTAGTTGTTTAAATATTACTTAGGTATAAGTATTTCCACGTTAAAATTGTTGCATTTATAAGTATTTCTACATTTAAAATTGTCTTAATCATGGTTCATCAAATTATGCCTTCAAAATATACACAAATGTTATATAAATATTTAAATAACACTTAAAAGATGTTGCCTAAAACATGCAACAACACTTTTATAAATGGGGCTAAAAAACATAGGCAACAATTTACAAGGGTTGCTTAAACTGAATGCAAAAAATTGTTGTGGATTAGGCTATACTTTTTTTGTTGTTTAAATTCATTTTTGCTATAGTTTATTCTTTGTGATATAGTATCAATGGAGGCGAGTCACATCTTGCCAGGGAAGCCATGGAAATTTGACAAGAAAGTTATTCATGATGGCCACTCTAATGAAATCATCCTCACCTACATGGAAAAAAAAATCAAGTTGCATCCCCTTTCACCTTCTGAAGTGTTGGAGGATCAACTTCTTTTGAAAAAGAAGATGGATGAGTAAGAGAGAAAAAATAGAAAAAAAGTGCATGCATAAAAGTTGAAGAATTGGAAGGAAGTGTCACTTCCAAAAACGTTGTGCAAAAGGATAATTATTTTGCAACCAAAGTGGACTTTAAAAGAAATCTCCTACTTGAACAACCTCTCTTACCTTCAACATCATGTTGAGGCACCAATTAGCAGCTCCATAAGTGTTGAATTTGAGACATCACCCTTTAAGGTATCTCAAACTCAATACTTATTGAAAATTGGTGAGGAGAATGATCTTAAAGAATATCCCCCCTCCCTTGGATTCCAAGGAAGATCTTGTTGTACAAACATCTTCTCACCAATTGGATCAAGAAATTGAGATTGTGTCAAAATCTTTTGAACACAATGAACCACAACATCAAGCTCTACTTGAGGATGAGGCCACCTAAGTTGGACATGCATGAGATTGAGTTACAACCTTTCAAGACTCAAAGCCCATCTCAAGTTCAACTTCAAGAGACCATGCAAGTGTGGTCCATCCTTAGGCCCATCACTTTCTGTTGAGGTGAAAAGAAAGATAAGGCTTACATAGCCTTCTTGAATGAGTGCTCCAATGCACCAAGACTAGTCTCGCCTACCATTTATGTTCGCTTGAGGCTAGCACTTAGTACATTAGGAATATGATGGGCAGCTGTTGTGTCGAGACACAAACATAGTGAAAACCTTTCAAACCTTAGTGCTCACCCCCATTACCCCAATCGTAAGAGGCTGCAACATGGACCTCTTACTCCCTTCATGCTTACTTGTATCCATCTAGTTATTACTTTGCATATATTCTTGCAGGATTGGAAAAGAGTTAGAAAGGCCTCTGAATTTTAATAAAAATTAACTATTATGACTTTATCTTAAATAATGATTCATAAACATAAAAGAATTCAAAAACTTATGGTGTCTGAAACTTAAATAATATCGTAATAAACGTATTTTGTTCAATCACTATATATCCACACAAAGTTGGATTAATCCTCCCAACTCATGTTTTTTTCTTTCCCTATTCTCACTAATAAAAAACATCATGTCAATAAGTTATCTAAGAGATAAAAAGTAGCTACCCACTGAATGACAATATATTTTTTATTGATGAAAACAAGAAAGAGGACACAAAACAAAAAAAAGAAGTATTCCACCCGCACAAAGTTAGTGGATATTTTTATATTTTATGTAGTTCATGAAATGACATTACATTTATTGATTGGTTGAAATAGAGAATGAGATACAAATTTAAAACAAATGATTTCCATTCCTTAAAAATTGAGCATACATAAGAGACAACAAAATTGAGTTATTCCCAATAAAACAATGACACTTTATACTTCCCACCCATATTCAACATTATAATCTGTAAATCTCATAATTTGCTTCTTACTTAATAAATAATTACTCATTAATTTTAATTAATAAAATATCTTTTAGTTTATTATATCAAAATTTTATTTTTAATTATATTAATTATTATTTAAATTAATTAAATAAAATATTATTAATTTATAATATCACACTTTATATTTAAAAAATCTTACTTTAGAGCTCCAAATATATTGATCCGAACTTGAATATGCAAAATTCTAGCTCAGCATAGGTTCCTGTACACATTCGGGCATACATGAAAACCTGTCTATGGTGCGATGGTATATTTTTTCATACTTTATATACTTTTAGTTTGTTATAGCTTTTGTTGTATAAAGGGTGGGAGTGGTCAAACTTGTTATGTTTGGATCAGATTGACTGGTCCGATCGGAAACTAAAGGAGTCATCAGTTTAGTTTGTTTAACAGATTGGTTATATGATCAAATTAGGTCAAATTAGGTTCAACAGATCGGTTTTGTTAAAAATAAAAAACTGATTAAATTAAACCGGTTTGTTGTTTTTTTTTTCTTGAAACAATGTCAATTTAGTACATAAAATAAAATTATATCATTTTAATCATGTATCAATTAACGAAGAAGGAGTTAGATAAAAAAAAAACACTTGACTATAATTCAAATTATTGATAATTTGAAATAATTAAATTATAGTTTTAAAAAGATAGTTTACAAACTTGTTTAAAAAATTGTGTTATTGTTTATGAATTTTGATTGAATTGTTATCTTTGATATTGGTACTTTATGTTTATGATAATGTTATTAACTTTAAATTTTAAAATATAAAATTATGTTACATATATTATTTTAATTTTGTAAAATAAATTAGTTCAACCGACCCAACTAATAATTATCCAGTCCAACCATAAATACACCAAACCGGCTCAATTTTAATAACGGTTGTTTTAATAGAATAAATGGATGAAAATTGTCCAGAAAAAGGAAGCTTAAAGCATTGGAAGCTTCATTTCTTTTTGTAAATAGAATTTGAGTTTGCTATGCTTTTGTAGAAGTTAAAGACAACATAATTTGTACTCGGTTAAAAAGCTATTCGGGAGTGAAATTATTTTCTTTTTACTTATTTTTCTCTCTTAACACTTAGATCCAAAATTATTTCATTATCTTAATATTCAGTGTATTAATAATAAAACACTTAGATCATAAAATAGACTTGAGAAAAAGTAAAGAAAAGAGAATAAATACACAAATTTTAATTAAATTACTAGATTATGTTAAAACAATATTATTAAATTTTTTTATTATTGTTATTATTATTATTATTAATTTAGTAGTACTAAAGAACAACTTTTATGAGATAATTGAAGTTGTGAAACTACAAAATATCTATTTGATAGTATTGAAGATTGTCAAAAGTGATACTGGTGGTACAAAGAAAGGTTGCATTCGTTGTAATCTACTTTGAGTTGGATAATTGTGACGTGAATAGTTTTATTATAATCACATAGAAATATAGAACAAGAAATCAGTGTTTGGCTTAATTAATCTTTATATTTGATGTCACAACAAGAATGTCTTTTGAAATGTGAGTATGTATTATTTTCTTGCATTTTATTTTTTAAAACTTACAATTTTTCCATTTTCTTATTATAATATAGTAATTACTAATAATCGAAAAAAGATTATTACATTAATTTTAACTCACTTCAATACAATTGGTTTTTTTTTATAGTGGGTTGAGCCTCCTATAATTTGATATGTGCATTAGAATATTAGAATGAAGTGGGTTAATGTAGTATGTTTTTATTCCAAGTGTGTTCTCCAATAAAATGTTCACATATTATATAACAAAACATTAGGAAGTGCAATTATTTAAATAATATGGTTAGAATACTACAAAGAAAAACACTAATTACCTGTGGCGGATTTTTACACAAGGAAAAGGATCCGTGTAAATTTATATTACGGATGAAATATTACCAATAGATATGATATTCATCAGAAAATGATAATTACCGACCAAATTTCATCCATAAAACATCATTCATCGGTAAATTGATTTTATCTACAAAATTTACCGATAGATCTTCTATAGGTAACGTATTTGTTAAAAAATGTGAATTTTTCTATGGATAGTCCGTAGGTAATGCATCTGTGTGTAACATTTAAACATCCATCGGTAATTAATATAAATTTTACAAGTGAATTTCTTATAGACAATTAATTTGTCGTAGCATTTATTAATATATAATAATAATATGCTATTTTATTTTTTTATTAACTAATTTTTATAAATATGTTATAATTAGTATTATGTGAGCAGTTTAATTCTTTATTAATATTCAATATAATTAAATTAAATCAATGACTACTATGATAGGAAATAGATATTTTATACTAATAAACACGTCTAAAACTTTTATTGAAATAAAAAAAACCGGGTAATAAAAAAGGCATTAATTAAAGCATTCGTTAAATATTATAATTAAACATTTTATCAATGCATGGAACTTTATATAATTAATTATTTCTCTCAATTTTATCTTTTTATCTCCTTAATTTTAAATTGAATAACATTAATACAATCCTATTAAGCATAAATTTATTAATATCATCTTATAATTTGGGATGCAGATGGTAATAGAAATATTTTATGCCAAACAAAATTAAAATCAAATTGTTATGACTTGAGTAATACTTCATAAAGATAAAGTAAGAATTTGTGGAGGGATCTATATAGCTCATTTGGAAGAGCATAGTATTTATCTAAAATAATTGGTGTATATTACTAACACACTTCAACTAAAATATAGAAAAGTATATTAGCATTCTCCATATATATATATATATATATATATATATATATATATATTTATTCTGACAGTTACTTTACAGACAATTATTGAGAAATTAATATTTAGTAAATATAATATGTTTATTAAACTTAAAATATATTTAATAAGAAGACATGAATTTCTCATTTTTTATTTACAATTAATTGTCATTATTTCTGCAATTAAAAAAATGCTTTAGAGATATTATATATACAATTAGAAGATATCACATTTTCATCTATTAAGAAAGAAATATTATATTTCAGAAGTAAAATATTCTTGAAATGGCTTCTCGCTTTTATCTACCTTTCTTCCTAGGAATTCTTTTTGTTGCTTTAGTTCTCACTCCTGGTAAGTAAAAGAAATAACAAGTTTTCAATTTACATTTTAACATGTATTTGCAGGAAAAATGACAATATGTGTTATTTATTGAGATATCTGTTAAAAAAAGAAAGCAAAATCACAAATATTCATATATAGTTCTATATAAATTTATCTTGAACTATATATCTCAATTTCTTCTTAAAATTTCAATTTTTGTTTTCAGGACCAACAATGGCAAGTATGAAATGGCGTGATAATTATCGATGTTTCCAATCTAAGGAGTCTTGTGTAGAGGAAACATGCAAGCAAGTATGTGATGAAAAGCAATTTGAAGAAAGCTTTTGCGAAAAAGGTGTTTGTTGTTGTATTACGTTATGAGCTATAATATTATATAAACTATTGTCGGAACCGGAGATGATAATAGTTTATCTTGTAAACTATTTTGGTTTGCAATAATAAAACAATAATTTTATATTCGTTTATTTTTAATTAGGATGTTCATAGTACGGTGTGGTGTTAATGAGTTCAAAATTAGTTCAAATCACATTCAAAAAAGAAGTGTGGGTGGGGTTAATTCCACTTCGGTTTATATCAATTATAAAACCCGAACCAAACTTAACTTTTGTGATTTGGATTGGTTTGATTCTTATGTTTAAAATATTTTTTTATTAAGTATTAAAAAAATACATTAAAAAATCTATTTCCAAAATTATATAAAAGTTTACTCACTCCCAACAAGATTATATAAAAGTAATAAACATTAAAGTTAAAGTATAAACAATCAATTTATTTAAACTTTACATTTTACTTGTTGTTGTCAAATTATTCGAATGAAATTAAATCAAATAGTTTTACTAAAATATTTTCATTAACTAATACATATTAATTAAAAATACTAATTAAAGAATAAGTTCAAATATAGAAACTTAGAAAGTAAATATATGCCTTGTGAATTTGCTAAAACAATTAAGATTGAGCGATTTGATTTGATATCTCAAGCCACAAACTGAACAAAACTGTGTATTTTGAAAATTAAAAAATCAAATCAACCAAACTAAATTGATTTCTGCAGTTTTAAAAGTTTTTTTTTATTTGATTCGATTTGATTTTGTTTTGAACATAAGAAAATTCTAGATGTATTTTATGACATAAATTTATGTTGTGCAATAATATTTTATACTTAATAAATACGTCTTATATTTTTAATGGAAAAAAATCTGAGTAATATAATAAATAAGGCATTAATTCACTACTAGAATAATGCTATTTTCCTGTCCTTTTTTCTGTGGAAAATAATCTGCAAGTAATTCTTACAAATTTTCATGTGAAAAACAAGTGGTAGAAAATATTCCTGCCGATTTAAAAATCTGAAGGAATTTCTTGCGGGTTTTTCTGCAAAAATATTTTTGCAGGTAATTTCCTGCAGATTTTAAAATCTGCAAGAATTACCTGCGATTTGATTTCTACAAGAATTACCTGCGGTTTTAGTATTCGCAAGAATTACCAACTATTTTCGTATGCGCAAGAATTACCTGTGGATTTTCCTGTAATTTTGAGGAAATTTTAAAAAATTAATTTAAAATTATAAATTAAAATAAAAACTAAAACTAAAAATGAAATAAAAAAATATAAATTTTAAAACTGAAAATTAAAAATTAATAAGTAAGAATTTAAAAATTAAAAGTAAAAATCCTAATAAATATTATAAATTATAAATAAAAAATTTAAACTAATTAAAAAAATATAAGTTAAGAACTAAAAATAACACTTAAAATTAAATGACAAAATAATCTAGAAACTAAAATTAAAATTCAGACTTAAAATTTAAAATTATAAATTATAAGTTTAAATATAACTAAAATTAAATTTAAATAAAAAATTAAAAATTAAATATAAAATTAAAAACTGCAAACTAAAATTATAAATTAAAAGTTAAAAATGAAACACCAAAATTTAAAATTAAAACTGAATAATAAAATTAAAAACTAAAAATTAATAAGTAAAAATTTAAAACTAAAAATTAAAAATTTTAAATATAAACTTTAAATTTAAAATCAAAGTAATTAAAATATATAAATTAAGTACTAAAAATATAAATTAAAATTAAATTAAAAATAAAAAAAAAACTAAAATTAAAATTAAAAATAAAGATAGAAATTAAAATAAAGAATTAAAATTTAAATTAAAAAAATACTAAAACTAAAATTATATAAAAACTACAAATTAAAAACTAAAGCACAAAATTAAAAATTGAAAATTAAAATTTAATAATAAAAGGTAACAACTCCTAGGGATTATTAATTATAAATTAAAAATTAAAACAAATTAAAAAATATGAATTATGAATTAAAAATATAACTTAAAATTAATTAAGAAAATAAAATAAAAACTAAAATTAAAATTAAATATAGAAATTAAATATTAAGTTAAAAATAATTAATAAATAAAAGAAGAAAGGAATAGAATTACACACACACTGAAAGTAAATGTGATTCTAAGTTAAAAGGAAAAAAAAATTGTCAAATCATTAAGGAAGTAGATAGAGATGGGACCCGTAGGGGTAATGTTGTAAAAAAAGGTAGGGTCAGGGGTATTAATGTCAAAAACAGATAAAATAAGAGAGAGTGTCGTTGCGTATTGCGATGGACGGCCCTGCTGACGTGGCTAATACCCTCCTTAATCCTCTTTGATTAAACCAATTCCATTATAATACCTTTAATTCACATTTCCATATTGAGGAACTCTCTCTCTCTCTAAGGGCTTTTTGAATTGTTTAGAATTTCACTTTTGGTTGTTTGTATATTTATTGATGCTTATTTCAATTATTATATTTGTGGTTACAATTCTATCTTGTGATTTGTACGGTACAAAATTGTTGGACAGATTGCTTGTTATTGCCTCACGATGTGTTGAAGAATGGCGGCCGGAGGGGAGAAGCGATAGAGGTGGTAGAATTGTGATGGAATTTCAGGTTGGCGACAAGGAATCGTTTTCCTCGCCGACGAGGTTGTCAAAGAGACTCCGACAACGGCTTCGTAACGCAAAGTGCACGTCTTCGAGAACGGTGGAAGAAACCAAAGTGAAGTTTCGCGACGCTGATCTTCACAAACAAGTGTCCTTGCGATTTTTCCATTCTAATTCTAAAACAGTTTGTTTGTTTGGTTGGTGAGAAAGTTTAGGATCTTTAAATTGAATTTAGAAATGTTTTTCACTTTCACCTTCCTTTTTTATTTTGGTTAGTTGTTTATCATTGACCATGTGTAATTAATTAATTAATTTGTAATTAAATAAAAAAAATTATAAAATAATTATATTAAGCTATTAAAAATATTTATACTTTCTATCATAAATTAAAAATATTTTATTTTATGATCTTACTTACTAATTATAATTAAACTATTTTTAGTATATTTTAAAAAGGAAGTTATTAAACAACTATAGTTAAATATACAAATTAAATAACTAATTTATGATATTATTAAATAATTAAATTTAAATTTTTATTATAATTATTTCAACAAAAACATTATCAAATTCTTATAATAAATT
This sequence comes from Psophocarpus tetragonolobus, assembly GCA_037954015.1. NCBI lineage: Eukaryota > Viridiplantae > Streptophyta > Magnoliopsida > Fabales > Fabaceae > Psophocarpus > Psophocarpus tetragonolobus. Next base: position 44,243,684 of record CM075690.1, on the reverse strand, counting down.
ATGAAAATTTATTTTTTTTAAAAAATCATATATTTCATGCAGAAATAATCGCAGAAAAAACAGTAGAAATGTCCTGTAGATTTTTCTGCGATAGAAATCCGCAAGTAATTTCTAATTTTTTCTTTTTTCCTGCAGTTATTTTTTATAAAAAAATCGTAAGTAAATTTTATGTGATTATTTTGTTAGAAAATTTTGTATAAAATTTGCTACGGTTATAAATTTTCTTTAAGAAAAATTATCTACAAATTTTTAGACAAAATCTGTAGGAAAATCCACCAATAATAGATGAGTTTGTAGTAGTGATTAAAGTGCGCAAGAAACTTATACTTTTAATGGGAAAAAACCTGAGTAATATAATAAATATCTCCTATATAATACTTATAATTAAATATCTTTTGAATGCAAGAAACTTTATAACAGAAATTGTGCAAGGATTTTAAATACAAAGAAAAAGAAGACAATTAATTTCTATGGGCGATGCATATTGAAACAATGAAAGCCACTTGAATTAAGCATGTAGTACACTCCGGTGAACCATACATATTCCGTTCCTTTAAAATACCATCATATATGTAACGTAGGTTCTTTCTCTTAGTTGAAAAAAAAAAAAAAAAACACATCATCAACAAATTTTTCTTTATTTGTATGGGTAAAAAAATACACTATAAATAAAAGGGAGCACTTTAAATAAAAAGAAAGATAAGAATGTTGTTATTTTGTTATGTAGTTTATACTTTATGTCTATATTTATAATAAGTTTTGAGAATTATTAAAAAACTTGTAAACTCTTCTTATATTTTTATTTATGTGATTTGTACTTCATGTTTATATCCACAAAAAGTTTTTGGGATAATTCAAAAATATACAAACTTTTCTTTCATAGATGTATTTTATAAATGATATATTTAAAATCTAAAAAAATCATAAAAATAAAAAATATCCTTTTCTAAATTATATCTAAATATATAAAATTAAAATAATTTAAATTATTTTGCCAACATTGTAAAAGACACTAAATTTAATGCTTCCCGTGACACAATACAATTCCAATAGCAAAACAATGAACCTTCCATGCACACAGAAACTATAATTTCCATCTATTCACACCTCGACACTATAAACAGTCATTTAATGTAAATAAATACTCTCATTTTTTCCACTATCTTTTATTTCTGTTACATGATAATGACTTCATTCTTTGTCATGGTGTTGACTAGCATTTTGTGTCAACAATAAGCTTCTCATTTCCGTACACGATTTTATAATTTTCATGGAAACCCCACTAATCTCAAAGAAACAAATCATATGATTTAATGCAATCCTACCTTTCAATTATCTCATACTAAGGTCATGACTAAGAGGATAAAAGAGGATATAACTAGGAAAGACTATACTAGACCTTAGCTCTTGCTTGAAGTAAAGATCATAGGCTATGGTTATTGATTTCTTTTCCTTGTAAATAATTATGCAATTGTATTTTCTTCTACACCTTGTGTTTCGACCAAATTGCCTTAGTTGGCTCATGGAGCGAGGTGTCTTTAGTTAGTTTGAGGAGTGTATTTAGAAGGTAGGCCTTAGATTGTGGTCTTTGGGTTCCTCTCCACTCCCCTAAGGTTTGGTTTGACACCCTTCTCTTGTATTACCTTGGGCATGTAGGATTAGGGAGTGTAAGACTTTATAAATTAGCATTAAGAGCTAATTAAGTCAAGTCCTACATTGCCCTGGGAATCACTCCCTAGTTCCCTTCTCCTATTATATATACCCACATCACTCTCATGTATTGACACACTTGAATGAATGAGAAGTAAAACTCCTATACTGAGCATTTTTTCTCTAGTAAAGTTTCTTGAATTTCCTCTCTTTTAAGGAGATTCTTCCTAAGATTTTTTCAAGATTCCTCTCCCTTGTGGCAAGCTTCTTAGAGTAAGACTTATCTTTTTTCTCCTTGAAGAAAGTGACATCCCACCACCACTTTTTTACCTTTTATCTTCCACCTCTTGGATGCTTGGAACCTTTGGATGAATATGATAATGAAAGTGCAAATAGTCTTGCATCATCATTGGGTATCAAGATCAACCTAACTACTCTATTAAGGTTCATTTGTTCTTCCTTTCCTCTTGTTTTATGTGTCTTCTTCTTAGAATTTTTTTTCAGCTTTCCTTCATTTTTTTCATGTCCTGTAGCTTTAATTTCCTATCATTTAATTTCCTTTGAATTTACTTCTTTGTATGGTTCAATTTCCTAGTTCTTTTCATTGAATCATTGCGGTGTTATGCTTTAGTCTTATATTTTCCATCTTGTACCTATTTGTTATTATTCTTGTGATTCCTAAGATGGTCTTCGATAATGATTTTACAAGTTTTGTAAAAGAAGCCACCCAAGTGTAGTCTAGACCATTGGAATCACACCTTGTTTTTTAGAAATACACACACACACACACACACACACATATATTAGAATTACTCTAGAATTAAAGTGTTAGGAAATTATAGTGAGAAAATGAGAATAGCTAAAAATAGATTCATCCCATTTTCTTTTCCCTTTCCTTTTCTTTCCCTCTTACTCTATTCTCAATCTCTCTCTTTCCCTCTATGTCTCTATCTCTTTCTCTTCACCCTCATCTTCCCTCCATTTCATGTGGGGTATTTTGGCCACAGAATCTGACGAAATCTCTCTCATTGTTCCTGATTCTAAGATTTTGTCATCATAAGTAAGTCTGATTCTAATTACTTGAGTGTTTTTTCATTCGTTTCTAACTCAATCGTTCTCATTGAAGAGAGATTCTCTCTAAAATCCCATTTCTTCTTAGATTCTTTCTTGGTTTGAGATTTTGTTAGGTTTATTTCAGTGATTTCTGTTGGTGGATTTTTTTCTATCTTCGAATTTATCTCTTAAAAAGGAAGAAATAGTTAAGAGAGATTTTATTGTTCATTTTTGGCCTATGAAACTATCATTCAATAATAATAAAGTTAAATAATTTTGATTAATGGAGTTTTTTTTTATTATGATTTGAGTAATATGTGAAATTGGGTGTTTTGTGTGAATTATCTATGTTTTGAATGTGTTTGATGTTCAAATCAATTTGTGATGAATAGAGTATGTTTTGAGGTGATTGAGCTATTTGAGATAACGTGTATATTGATTGAATGAATATCTAATAGATGATTCATGATTTGTACTAGGGGTTGTTATGAGGAGGTAACTAAGCAGTTATTGTAGCGCGTTGAATTACTAATATTTGTACGGTCGTTGTAATCCTGGTGTATTATACCAAGAGGATGTACTCAACTAATTTTGTGTATGTTGTGTCAAATGATGCTAAACACAAGTTAAGAGTCACCTGAATGTTCATTGATGTTATGGATGTCATACATCAGTTGGAAGTATCAAATGAGTATTGCCTATACCTAGTTGATTGTCAAATTAGGTCAAATAGATGTCAGATACTAGTTAAAAAAGAAAGTCTGATTAGGCCACCTCAGTATCCGAATTTAATGCATGTTTTCCAAAAAATATTGAGTCATTAGAATGTAATTGTGTTGAGTTGATTGATTGTATTTAAAGGAAAGATGAGTGTGAATGGTTGTTGGATGATGTTATAGAATCTGCACTTATGTTGAATGCTCTAGTATTCTTGTTTACCTTTATTTATGGTATTGTAAGCTTACCCTTGTTTGTATGTGTCTTGTATTTGACTGTGATGATCATGCATTGCATAGAAGCAGATAACAATAGTGGTTCTCAGAGGTAGGAGAGACTAGACTAAAGAGAATGATGGTTCAACAAGGACTAGAGATTGCACTTTGGCTTATATAGGCAACTTAGTGGATCTATGTGATGTTACTTATTATACTATGTTTTGGATTTGTACAGGTGATGAAATATTTTGAAGGTTCATCTTCTCCCTAAGATCTACTTCCATGAAGAGGTTTCATTAAGGTAAAATAGAGTATGGAAAATGTAGGAATAGAGGTGAGTTTCATGCGACTCTAAGGGGTTAAAGATAAGTGATAGAGGATGTTTGCGATAAGGAAGGATCCTTGATAAAAGCTAGAAAGCCCTCTCTCCCAAAGGAGAGAAGCTCACAGCCAAGGAGGGACAAACTTTCCCTCTCACTCAGCTAGAGCTCACACTCAAGCACAAAGCTCAAAGTCTATTCAATTAATTAAAAATTCAAAAATTCCTTTCATGGAGGAGATGAGTCTTATATATAGGCTAAAGGGGTTTGATTATGCTGACTAGACGATGCATTAAACTAACCAAGATTAGGCTAATTCTAGTTGATTCAAATATAACCATGGTAGGCTAATTGTGGTCATGTATAACCCAACTAAGAATGTTCCCCTAATCTAGTATAGATACATTTAGGTATAGATAGTAGAAAGGAGTGACAAAGAGTAGTCATGCTTGAAGCATGACATGAAGGGGGTAAAAAACGCATTTTCCAAATCTCAATAAACTTTGACCCATAAAAACAGAAAACTCAAGATTTGGACTACTAAAACACCCCCATAGGTAATGTTTTTTAAGATAACAAACCCCTCACAGATTTCGATTAACTCAAAATCGAGTAGCGAAGACTGAACATAAGACGTTGCACCTAGCAAGAATAAGGTAGGAATAGTAGTCATGCTTTATGCATGACTAGGGGGTATGCTATTAAGAAAATGGGTGTATCTATCACACGCGTAACTCACTTAAAAGTTAGCCCAACCTAACATACTTTAACATGATGACTATAGTACCTTAGAAAATAAGGGAGTGTCCTATAAACTAAGGGGTCACCTAAATACAATGGTCAAAAAGGAATGTCAATTTTAGGAATCAACCTACTAAAAAGTCAAAGTCAACAAAATTACAAAGAAATTCCTAATTTTAATTTATACAATGAATGAAAGCTCTCATGTAAGGCACTGGGTCGTATTGCATCAACAAGGTTATGTTTAAATATTGAAACCGTAGAATACTTGAAAAGTATGTACTATATGTATGTATGTAAATTGTAACCGAATCATAACCTTTAGAATTTGTTTTATGTTAGTTGTAATGTTTGTGTGTATTTGCGAATTTTTGCAGCCGACATTTTTCATATTGTAGGGCCTCACTAAGTGACAAGTCTTGCATAGTGAAAAGATGTTTTCGCTAACATAATTTTGGGTTGCACGTACATCAAGATGTCTTGTCTAGCGCAAAGTTAGTTATGTTGGGGAATTGTTTGGATTTTCACCAAATGAGCATGTCTCGCCAAACGTAAAGTTTCCCTTGTCAAGAATTATTTTGGTTTACGTCCAGCAGCACTGTTCGCTAATTGAAGTTCCTTTACTAGAACAGTTCAATTCAGGATTCTCACTGGGCAACTAGTGTCACTGATCGAGATACATGTTCCTCACTAGGTGACTTTACTCACTAAATGTAATGCCCTTTTTATTAACTCAATTCATTTATGAAAATGCAGAAAGTTCATCAAAGGTAATTAGATGATTATAAAAAATTTTCAAAATTAGTTCTTTGATAAAGAACCATAATCTTCTTAAAAGAAGGATAAGAAAATAGTATTCATTATGAAACCTTTCTTACAAAATGTTTCTTAGTACATCATATATTACATATTAGCATTACCCCAATTAACTCTAATTCTGAGTAGTGAACCTTTGACGAAAATAACTAAGGTAACGATAAGAGTAGCTTACTATAAATTTCATACGACATCAAGCATAAAGAAAATCTTCAGGGTTGCCCATCACAACTGTCTAATTTGGCTCATCTTCTATTCATACCCCGAATACACATGCACAAAAACACATAGAGCAAACACAGAGAGGATTGTGATAATTATAAACCATGAATGATAATCTTAATAAACTTAACAGACAATAGAGGCCTAAGATTTTGTCTGTGATTCAATCTCACTTAACTCAACATATAGGATCAACTACACTCATTCCGCTAATGGATTCAATCTTATATTCTATTCCTTTACCATTCACCACATTCTTACCCCCTTATCATTCAAAACACTCTGGTTTTTGACTAACCACATCATTTTTGCTACTTGTCAATTGAGCTAACTACCCTTAACAATATTATGGCCACCTGCCAATTGGGTTGACCACCCATCATGATAATTTGTCTTTCCACTGATTGGGCTAACCACTTGTCATGATAACCATGGCTTTCCACCAATTGGGCTGACCACCCATTATGATAATTTGGCTTTCCGCCAATTAGGTTAACCACCCGTCATGATAATTATGGCTTTCACTAATTGGGCTAACCACCCATCATTGGGTTGACGGCTTGTCATGATAATTATGGTTTTCCACCAATTAGGCTAACCACTCATCATGATAATTTGGCTTTCCACCAATTGGGTTGACCACTCGTCATGATAATTTGGCTTTCCACCAATTAGGTTGACCATCTATCATGATGATTTGGCTTTCCACCAATTAGGTTGACCACTTATCATGATAATTTAGCTTTCCACCAATTGGGTTGACCACCTATCATTATAATAAAAGGAACACCTTCTTCACCAAAAATCACCAATCAACATTCTTTCAACTTGGGAAGGATATATTTCGATAATCATAAGATATGGAGCATTTATGGAAGATTCCAAATCTATGAATATCACATCTAATGCCGACATAGATCATCCTATTCATTAATTTAAACCATCTTAGGATCCATCTTGATCCCTATTTTCATCTTCTTGAATTTCTAATTATAACTCCTTAAACATGACACTTATGTATTTGTATGGTATCTCCACCTGGGAACCTAGACTTTTTACTAAGTTCTCCTTACCATCTCTTGACACACTCCCAAAGATTATCAATACATTAACACATAATCATCTATCAATCACTATAATCATTTTAAATAGAAGTTAATAATGAATAATTATATATGTACATCAAATATAAAGGTTGATAAGGTCAGAATTTCATTTCAATCCAACAACTAAAGCATTGGTTAATCTCTCAAGTTAAGATTACCAATCATCTATAGGCACTTGTTCAGTCTAAACACCATATGTACAAGTTCAAGATTCTCCATAAAATGATTTCACATTGAATTACAACACCATCAACTATAATTCAATAACACAATTTATGCATACATCATAATTCATAGAATCATTTGTGAACTATCCTCAAGAAGACCTCAATAGATTCTTAGATCCATCTCTCAGTTCATTAATAATCACTAATAACTACAACTATAAAATTATTATGTCTTTTAAAGACTTATATATTTCAATCATTCTTTACAGAATCATTCCTGAATTATCCTCCAAAAAGACCTCAATAGTTACATATATATTCTTAGATCCATTTTCTAGTTCAAGAATAATCAATAATAATACCCACAATTGTAAAACTATGTTTCTATAAAAACTTGTGTTCCAAATCATTCTTTTAAAATATAATTTTTCATTTAGCTTCTTATTTCTTTGAAAACATAAAGATGATCCATTTTAAGAATAGTTTCATAAATTGGAACTTCCACAACTTGATTCATAAAATATATTATGAAAACTAGTCGACAATCCACTTATTAGAACCAAGATATGAAAGGTAATTAACCAAGATAACACATATATAATTTGTGAGTCATACCCACAAATCATAAATAGAGAATCAGAATAGTATTCAGGGAATAACAATGTCAAAGTAATCAACATCACAAATCAATAGAAACAATAACAGAATGAAGCAAATAACCACACATATAGTTTATTACGATAAACACTTCACACAGTTTATATATCTCACTCCCCCCTTACCTTGATAAGAGGTTGATTAAGAGTGGTGCAGAACCTCCTCAACTTCAATTTTTCTTGGAAGATTTCCTCCTATCTTCCTTCCTCAAAAGCCTCCATTTCTCACTCTAGAATCTTCTTTTCCTTCTCTTGAAACTCTCTCTCTTCCGAAGTTTCTCTTTCTAAAACTTTCCCTTCTTTACAATTTTTCTACTCCAAAATGCACCTAAGAACCCCTATTTATAGGCTTGGGCAAGAAAATTCACTAAGAGAAAATAAAACGGCTGGGTGAAAATTTTGTTGATTGAATTAAAATTTGCTGAGCAAATTTCTAAATTTCCATTACAATTAAAGACTTCACTTAGCAAAAATTCCTTCGCTAAGAGATCTCTAAGGTGTGATTTTCTCATGGCTTAGCGAATTTAAGCCTGAATCAACAATTCTTTTTGGTTTAAGGCAATTGTAGGTTGATGTTTGACCTTATAACTTTGTAATTACATGAACTAACAACCTCCTTTGATCTTATGAAACCATTAGTTGAAGCTAGGGTCATAGTTCTACCATTAATATGGACCAATGTCCTTGATCCTTTGAATTCTTTGGTCACGGCTACTATTGTTGTTCTACAATTTACATGGACCATTGTAATCTCTTGGTCTAATGGATTCTTTAGTTGAGGTGGGAGTAGTGGGAGTAGTAGTCCTATGATTCACATGGATCAATGACAACCTTTGGTTTATTAAAACCTTAGGTTGATGCTTGGATGGTTTTCCTACCATTCTCATGAACTAAAGTCCTCTCTTGATCTAATTGAAACTTTTGTCTCTTTTGGGTTAAAAGTCTTATCTAGACAAATTTGGGTGTCTAAGATAACTAAGTTACTTACTTTAATACCTAAGATTATATATTACCCTGGTTATGAAAATTGGGGTATTACACTAAGCGAGAGGGCACAATATATATATTAAGTTACTCTTTATTAATTTTTTTGTATTCCAAGTATGATTTTACATGTTAAGAAAGGTATTAACTCAATGAATGATATTTTTACATAGAAATGGTTATGTTCATGTGTAATAATATAGAATATATATATATATATATATATTCATTTTCTTTGGGATGTTATAGATGACTTAGTTCAAATTTGCATAAAAGTAGAGCACAATTGAAGAGAAAGACTTCTTCCAAGAAGGACTACTCGAATCATTTTTCCACTCTTATGGAAATAAGGGACCAAGTCAAGGGGAGCTCTTCCAAGAGTTACCCCAAAGAAGAACCCACCACAAGCATGCATGAAAAGAATACTCCTCTGCATTCTACAAAAAACCCCTCTACTAGCTCTATACCAAAGACTAGTACCATTAACTACTTTAAATATCTTGGGAGGGGCCAATTGCCTCCCAATGCCCCACCAAAATGACTATAATCATGAGGAACCAAGACATTGTGAGTGAATCACCTTCCTCTTCTAGTGAAAGTGAGGAAGAAAGAGGTAGCATGCATCACATTGAGCATAGCTATCCTTGTGATGGGGACTTGTTGATGGTGAGAAGGCTTCTTGGAAGCCAACCTTGTGACCTTAGCCCATCTCAAAGAGAGAACATCTTTCATACAAGATGCAAAGTTTTTTATCAAACATGTTATCTAAATATAGACAGTGGCTTGTGTTGCAATTGTTGTAGCACAATGTTGGTTGAGAAGTTAGCCTTAACTCCAATTCCTCACCCTAAGTCTTACAAACTTTAATGGTTGAATGAGAATAACAAAATGGTAGTTAGTCAACAAGTAAGAGTACCTTTCTCCATTAAAACAAAATGTAATAATACTTATTTTGGACAGAATATAAGAGTTGAGCATGAAAACAATTAAAATTGTGAAACTCTCATATATCATGAATATTAGAGATGCTGAAAAATACTGTTTAGAATAAATCTCTATCATTGCTTAAAATTAATTGGAAAACATAAAAACTTTTGTGATCATACATATCATTTACTATTATAGATTTCAATGCATTTCAACAACCAATAATAACATTTCTATTGAAAAATTGTGTTACTAATATTTTTCATCTTAATATGTTTTATTTCAAATTTTAAGTTAATTTGTAATTAACGCCTATCTTTATATGTTGAAAGGTCAAATTATGACGCAATGTGTTTAGTTGAGAGAGCACCATTGCTATAACTGATTCCAACATTTATCCTTATGTTAGACATTTTAATGGAGTTTAATCGTTTATTATTATTTATATGGTGGATCTTTCATGGATATTGTTTTCAGGTACCCCATTTACCATATTCCCATGGAAATAATAATTAAAGATTTCTCAACATGCATCCTCACTTACCACACACTCTCATCTTTATTCCAAGGTATAATCCGTTTCTTATATATCCATGTGCCACGCTACATAATTATGTACCCTTTAACCTTTAGGTGAGGAAAAGGGAAAAAATCTTGCAAATTCACCGATAATAAATGGTAAATTTTTGGAAAGAGAATATACACTAAATGCAACTTTTCTTGTGTGAATACACATGTACCTTGATGACGATGCTGCGGGAGACTACAAGAAGAGAAATGGTGAAGGAACTTCATTGTCAACATTTGGTTTGGCCAGGTATATAATGAAATGGAATGTGTAGGTCTCAAGAAATTGTGGTATGGACCAACAAAGACTAGTCCCACTGTTGAGTGTGGCACATTCATAGTTGAAGCAACTAAGCGTCAACATCATGACTTTAATTACTTGATTAGTGTTCAGCATGGCTAGTAGAATCAATACTTCACTTTATAAATTGACCCTCTAAAAATTGTCTTTTCTCGATATTTGTTGTTGTGCACTTCTACGACCATTAATTGCACCCTTTTTTTTTTTGTTTTGAGTGTGATGATATGAATGAGGATTTGTAGTACTTTGAAGCTGTTTACATAATTTATTCCTTAAGTATAAGAATTTCTACGCTAAAATTGTTGCATTTATAAGTATTTCCACATTTAAAACTGTGTTGCTTATGGTTTATCAAACTATGCCATAAAAATATACGCAAAAGTTATATAAATATTTGAAGAACACTTAAAGGATGTTGTCTAAAACATGGAACAACACTTTTATAAATAAGGCTAAAAAGCATAGGCAACATTACAAGCATCACCTAAACTATGTGTAAAAAACTGTTGCTTAAAAGTGTAAAAAATAGTTGTTTCATATTTTCAAATCTAAAGCAATATCTTTACAAAATTTTGTGTGTTTTGTAAGAAAACTATTGCTTTTGAGAATAGCCCACGCCTACCTAGACCGCAACTAGAAATTTGTTATCAAATTTTTGCCTTAGGTTTAGACCATGGTTGTTGTAGATTAAGCCATACTTTTTTTTGTTGCCTAAAGTCATTTTTTTGCTTAGTTTATTCTTTGTGATATAGTATCAATGGAGGCGGATCACATCTTGTTAGGGAGGCCATGGAAATTTGACAAAAAAGTTATTTATGATGACCACTCTAATGAGATCATCTTCACCTACATGAAAAACAAAATCAAGTTGCATCATCTTTCACTTTCCTAATTGGTAGAGAATCAACTTATTCTGAAAAAGAAGAGGAATGAGGAAGAGAAAAACAAAAAAAGGAAAAAAGAAAAAAAGGGCATGCATTGAAAGTTAAAGGGTTGGAAGGAAATGTCACTTCCAAAAAAGTTGTGCAAAAGGAAAATTGTTTTTCAACCAAAGTAGACTTTAAAAGAAATCTCCTATTTGAACAACTTGTCTTACCTTCAACATCATATCGAGGTACCAACTAGCACCTCCACAAGTGTTGAATTTGAGACATCACCCCTTAAGGTATCTCAAACTCAATACTTATTGAAAATTGGTAAAGAGACTGATCTTAAAGAAGATCCCCCACCCCCTTAAATTCCAAGGAAGATCTTGTTGTACAAACCTCTCCTCACCAATTGGATCAAGTAGAAGTTGATGTCATGCCAAAACCTTTTGACCACAATGAATCACAACATCAAGTTCTACTTGAAGATGAGGCCACCCAAGTTGGACATGCATGCGATCAAGTTACAACCTTTTAAGACTCAAAGTCAATCTCAACTTCAACTTCAAGAAACTATGCAAGAGTAGTCCATCCTTAGGCCTATCACTTTCTCTTGGGGTGAAAAGAAAGATAAGGCTTACCTAGCCTTCTTGAATGAGTGCTCCAATGCACTAAGACTAGTCTCACTTACCATTTCTGATCCCTTGAGGCTAGAACTTAATACATTAGGAGTATGATGGGTAGCCGTTTTGTCGAGCACAAATATAGTGAAAACCTTTCAAACCTTAGTGCCCACCCGCACTACCCCAATCCTAAGAGGCCATAACATAGACCTCTTACTCCCCCTATGCTTACTTGTATCCATCTGCTTATTACTTTGCATATCTTCTTGCAGGATTGAAAAACAGTTAGAAATGCCTCTAGATTTGAATAAAAATTAAGTATTGTGATTTTGTCTTAAATAATAATTCATAAATATAAGAATTTAAAAAAATCATAGTAAATGGTTTCCGAAACTTAAATAATACCATAAAAAACATATTTTGTTCAATCACTGTATATCCACGCGAAGTTGGATTGTTCCTCCTTGCCCATGTTTTTCCCTATTCCCACTAATAAAAAAACATCATATCAATGAGTTATCTAAGAGATAAAAAATTTAAAAAAAAAAATTAATGTGGCTACTCACTGAACGACAAGATATTTTTTATTGATGAAAACAAGAAACAGGACACGAAACAAAAAAAAAAAAGGATTTCCACCCACACAAAGTTGATAGATATTTTTATATTTTATGTAGTTCATTAAATAACATGATGTTTATTGATCGATTGGAACATAAAATGAGATACAAATTTGAGACAGAAAAATTCCATCGCTTGAATTGAGCATAGGGTAGAGACAACAAAATTGAGTTATTCCCCATAGAACAATGAGACTTTATACTTCCCACACATTCAACATTATATTTTATAAATCTCTTAATTTGCTTCTTACTTAATAAATAATTACTTATTAATTTTAATTAATAAAATATCATTTAGTTTATTATATTAAAATTTTATTTTAATTATATTAATTATTATTTAAATTAATTAAATGAAATATTATTAATTTATAATATCACACTTTATTTTTAAAAATCTTACTTTAATATTTACTTTAGGGCTTAAAATATGTTGCGCCGAACTTGAATATGCAAAATTCTACTTTAGGTATGCCCATGTATACACTCAGACATACATGAAATCCTGTCTGTGGGTGTGATGGTATATTTTTTTATTTTTTCATTCTTGATATACTTTTAGTTTGTTGTAGTTTTTCCTGTATAAAAGGGTGGAAGTTGTCAAACTTGTTATGTAGTACTAGCCATGACTATTAAAATTGGATCGAATTGACGACGAAAATTAATGGAATCATCAATTTAGATTGCTTAACATATCTATCATGTAATCATACCAGGTTGAACTGGTTTGTTTTGTTAAAAATAAAAAATCGATTAAACCAAACCGGTTTGTTGCTTTTTTTTTTTTTTTTTTTTACATTTTAAAAGAATGCCATTTTAGTGAATAAAATAAAATTATATCATTTTAATCATGTATAAATTAATGGAAAATGGGTTAGATCAAGAAAAGAAGCATATTGACGATAATTCAAATTAAAGACTAATAATTTGGAATAATTAAATTATAATTTTTAGAAGATGGCTTACGAATTTGTTTAAGAAATTGTGTGAGAGTTATTGCTTATGAATTTTATTTTAGAACTTTGGTTTCATTGTTATCTTTAATATTGGTACTTTATGATAATGTTATTAACTTCAAATTTTGAAATATAAAATTAAATATATTATTTTAATTTTTTAATATAAATTGGTTCAACCAACTCACTAATAATCATCTGTTCCAACTACTAAACTATCATACTACTTGACCAATCCGATTTTAATAAGGCTTGTTCTAATAGTATAAAGGGATGACAATTGTCCAATTTGAGAAAAACGAAGCCTAAAGCATTGGAAGCTTCATTTCTTTTTGTAAATAAAATTGGAGTTTGCTATGCTTTTGTGGAATTTAATGACAACATAATTTGTATTCAGTTAAAAAGCTATTCTGGAGTGAAATTATTTTCTTTTTACTTATATTCTCTCTCTTTAACACTTAGATAAAAAATTATTTCATTATCTTATTATTCAGTGCATTAATAATAAAACACTTTTTAGATGTTTGAATCTTTTTTGTTGTTTATTTGGTTAAATTTGCTTTCTAATCAAGAAAATTGACAACATCACATTTTGCTTGCCAGATGTTGTTTGCTATCAAGAACTTCTTTTGTTCCTTAATTGGATTTGATTTAATTGTCAGTATCTGATGTTTTGAATCAGATGTTTTGATATGTCTATAAGTTAAATTGACTAGTTTTTTTTTTTTTATATTTATTATCATGTTTACGAAAAACAGTGGAGGCAACTTTTTAAAAAATTTTCATTATGTCTGTTGATCTAACTTTTTAAAGACAAGTTTAAAATACGACAATGCAAAACATACACAATTTTTTTATATTGATAATTTTTAGGAGAATTTATTTATTTAAAAAATTATGTTTTGTTAAGAATAAATGTTTTGTTTTAAATTTTTTTCCATCTAAAATAAGTTGTTCTAAAGAAGTGAAGCTTGTTAAGTCTCAATGACTCAAACCCTCTTTTATGATCTATGTATCTTGGGCTAAAGAGAAATAATTTGTCAGTGTTCTGTTTCCATTGACTGTTAGTTGAAAAAGTTTTATCATCAATTTGATCATGAAATGTTATTGTTATAAATTTTAATGTATTTATTATAGAAATCAACAAATATTCCCCATATAATTTAATTGTATTTATTATATAAAATCTATTCTGATGTTTCGTATTAAATTGAGTTTTGTCACAAGTGTAATGAGTTTTTACTTTCCTCATATAAGAAGTTGACTCTAACGAAATGTGCTTATCACACTTATTAGGAGTTATAAAATTGTTTTTATGATAAAGTTTACTTGTGAAGAAAAAAAATAGTAGGTCATAAATTCAAATCTCTGTAATTAACATATTAATAGCAACATTTGCCAATAAAAAAACAGTTATAACACACCTACAAATTTATATCAATTAGCTCATATTATATTAATTCCACTATATAGTATTAAAGTTACACTTATTGCTCCTTGTTTAATGATATATATATTTCTCTTATCTATTTTGTTCTCCTGGGGTAAAAGTTTATTTGCTCATACTCCGGGAATGGATATGTTCACGTTAAAATATATGTTAAATCTGTGTAGTTTTCATTAATTAATTTTTTTATACATAGTATTAATTAATTAATTAAATTACTAGATTATGTGAAAACAATATTATTAATTTATTATTATTATTACTATTAATAATAGTAATAATAATAATAATAATAATAATTTAGTAGTACTAAAGAACATCTTTTATGAGATAATTGAAGTTGTGAAACTACAAAAGATCTGTTTGACAGTATTGAAGGCTGTCAAAAGTGATATTGGTGGTACAAAAGAAAGGTCGCATTCGTTGTAATCTACTTTGAGTGGATTAATTGTGACGTGTATAGTTTTATTATAATCACAGAAATATAGAACAAGAAATCAAAGTTTGGCTTAATTAATCTTTATATTTGAGGTCACAACAGGAATGTCTTTTGAAATATGAGTATGTATTATTTTCTTGCATTTTATTTTTTAAAACTTACAATGTCTCCATTTCTTACTATAGTATAGCAATTACTAATAACCGAAAAAACATTATTACATTAAGTTTAACTCACTTTAATACAATTTTTTTTTTTTTTACAGTGGGGTGAGCCTCCTACAATTTGATATGTGCATTACAATGAATTATAGTGGTTTAATATAGTGTGTTTGTTATTTCCAAGTGTGTTCCTCCAATAAAATGTTCACATATTATATAACAAAATATTTGGAAGTGCAATTATTTAAATAATATAGTTAGAATACTACAAGAAAAACACTAATTACTGACGGCGGATTTTTACCCAAGGAAGTAGATATTATCGATGAAATATTACAAGCAGATATGGTATTCATCGAAAATTTTACAAGTGAATTTTGGTAACATTTAAACATCCATAGGTAATTAATATAAATTTTACAAGTGAATTTTCTGTAGATAATTAATTTGTGGGTAGCATTTGTTAATATATAATAATATATATTATTTCTATTTTTATATTAACTAATTTTATTATAAATATATAATTACTAGTATTATGTGAGTAGTTTAATTCTGTATTAATGTTAAATAGGATTAAATTAAATCAATGACTACTATAAAAGTAAAAAATATTCAATGACTATAGATTGTTTAAGCTTTGAATGACTATGGTAAAAGTAAAAATTCAATTTATTGAGATGAAAGAAGAATCTTAAGTCCAAAACTTGGAAGAAGTTAGGAGGGAAGTGAACCTTCAAGAAGATTGTCCGTTGAATTCTAAGGAGGATCTTATTAAAAAAACTTCTCTCTTGGAATAATTAAAAGTTGAGGTTGTGCCAAAAATCTGAGCACAATGATCCACAAACTCAAGTTTTACTTAAAGATGAGGCCACAAAAGTTGAAAATGGGATTGTCCAATAAACTTTAGACTACAATGCTACATAGTCCCAAGTTCAACTAAAAGAGACCATTCCTAATTGGTCCACCCCTAGGCCCATGATTATCTATTAAGGTGAAAGAAAAGATAAGACTTACTTAGCCTATATAAATTAGTGCTCCAAAATATTAACTCTAGTCCTTACCTGTTGAAACTGTAGTATAATAGTTTAAAAGTAAGAGTGTCGATCCCACGAGGAATGTTTTCAATTAAAATTTGAAGTATAATGCTCACTAAGTATATATACATAGTAAATGGATTTGTTCATGATGGATTGGTAGTACGATAAACTAAATTACATAATAAATATAAGAGTAACAGGCTAGATGATAAATAGAATTTAGTGGGAGAAACTGAGGTTGAATTTCATCTATCTTACTCGTCTGTATTCTGGATCGATAAATAAATAAATAAATAAATAAATAAATATATATATATATATATATATATAGCATTCAAAACTATTGATATTGATGAAACATACAAAAATTATTTATACTGATTCCTCAAGTATATAATTCATAAGAAAACCTCTTAAATACTGATTCCTTAGATATTTAACAGATTATCCAGCATTATGATCAGATGTTATAAAGAAATCAATATATTAAAATCTATTCCTAGCATTGCAACTTATCGAGTATTTTGTTCAAAACAGCTTTCCAGAATTACTTTCCAATTAATTCTAAAAGTCGAATTCAAGAATCTATTGATCAGATAAAATCAGGCATGAAGAACGGAACAACAATACCAATATCAAATGAAAATGAAATTACCGTATATAAATATCACTAGTATAATTCTGAGTTCAAATCGATTACATTCAGTCCCAAGAAGGAAATTAGCTGCTCATGGTACACATTACACAATAAGAAATTGGAGAAGAATTAAAGAAAAATGGCTTATGCAGCTCTTTGTTCGATTTTGTCCAGGTTTCGTTGGTCCTCTGTTTTGAAATCCTCTTCTGTGCTTTCACAGAATTTGTTCTGAAGCTCTTCTTGCTGTTGTTTTCTTGATTTCTTCATAATTCTTCCAATCTTTTCCTTCTTCCATTCTTAATTACTTGAAATTTGTACAAAAAAATGGGATCAAATAACTTCATTTATATCAAGACTCAGAAACATACAATTGGATTCAATAATTCTTAAATTAGGGGCAATTAATATTTAATAAATACAATTAAGGCCAAAAGTGCCAAAATTCAATATAAAAATTCACTAAAAATTGACACTTATCACTAGCCAAGTTTCCAATTTTCGTGGGCTAGAACTTAATACATTTGGAGTAGGATAGATAGTTTCTTTGTGGAGGCACAAGCACCATGAGAATCTTATTATACATTTTTTTAGTGTCAACCTCCACTACCCCAATCCTAAGAGGCTCTATCATATGCCTCTTACTTCACCCATGCTTGATTATATACCCCTGCTTATTACTTATTGTTAATTCACCTAAACCACATGTCCAAGGTTTTATAAATAATACTCATCTCTCATTGTTTCCTTTTACACTTTAATGAATCCTATTTGACTCATCTTTCAGAGCTTGAGTTCTTAGAGTGTCTTGAGTTCTCTTCGTTGTTACAAACTTGACTTTCTCCTTTTCTTATCTCCCTGAGTGGTGTTAATCACACTCCATTTTCTACCTCTCCCACCATCATCTTCTACATTGAAAAATCTTTGAAAGAAGATCACGGGAGGAGCAATAATGATGCAATCCTCCATTGGTGCTAGACTCCCACAGATCTTCCGTCGAGGTGAATCAAAGAAATGGATTGAATAAGAAGGAAAAAGGTGAAGATGGGTTGGCGCCACTTAAGAGATAAGCCAAGAGGGTGGAGATGCTTGCCACAAGGGAAGGAATCCTTGATAAAAGCATAAAGATGCTCTCAATTTAGAGAAAATAGGACACTCAAAAGATGATGCAAAAGCTCTCAATTCTCATTCATTTAAGTATCAACATTACAAGAGGTAGAGGGTCCTATTTATAGCTAAATGGGAGAGGTTGGCTGTGAGATTTGGACGGAGATTCAAAAGAGGAGCCAAATTCAAATAATTGGCACATGCTCCTAAAATTATGTATCTTAGATCTAACTAAGTGTCATGTAGGATGCCATGTGGCAATTAGTTTAAAATGGTGCCTAAGAGAGGGGAAAAATGGCCCCACCTTGTCTCCTCCACACTTCATGTGCTAACTAATTGGGGTTTAATTAGAAAAGAGGGTTGTGGTTAATAAAATAACCCACCAACACCCCTAATAGGTCCAATTAGTTAATACACTCCACAAAAGGCTAGGCACACTCCTAAAAGTGAAAAATTAAGGCCAAAATACACGGCCAAGAAAAAAGAATTAGACCACTCCACTTAGAAAATTATAAAGCCAAATACCAAGGTAAAAAATTAAATGGAGCAAGAGGATTATGGTATAATATCTATACGCATAAGGAGGTGAGGTATTTCTCCATCCATTTTGGCCATGTCCTCCTCCATCCTCCTAGCTATGACCCTAGTGATAGGTCCCTTGCTAGGGAGGATCACATTATCTTCTCCCCTTTGGGAAGGATTTAACCTCAAATCCTGAAGGTCCTCTTCATCATAAGCACTTGCAAAACGAGACAAATCACAAACATTAAAAGTGGTGTTGACACCATAATCTGAAGGGAGATCTAGAATGTATGCATTGTTATTCACTCACTCTAGGATATGAAAGGACCCATCTCCTCTAGGGCTAAGTTTGGATTTTCTCTGAGTAGGAAAGTAGTCCTGATGTAATCCTCCCTACCAAGGGGCCTATCACCAGGGTCATGGCTAGGAGGATAGAAGAGGACATGGCTAGAGTGTATGGAGGAATACTTCACCTCCTCATGCACATAGTTATTATGCCTTAGTTCTCTTGTAGTTATCTTGTATTTTTTTCCTTAAAATGGAGTAGTCTAGTTTCTCTCTTTATCCTTGTATTTGGGCATTAATTTTTGTAGGTTAAGGGCTATTACCCTTAATGTGGAGTGTATTAGCTAATTGAGCCATTAAGGGGAGTTGGTGGGTTGTTTTGTTAACCAAACCCCTCTTTTCTAATTAAACCCCAATTAGTTAGCACATGAAGCATGGAGGAGATAAGGTTGGGCTCTTGTTCCCTCTAATAGGCACCGAATTCAATCATTGGCCACATGGCATCCTACATGGCACTTAGTTAGATTTAAGATCCATGATTTTAGGAGCATGTGCTAATTATTTGAATTTAGCTCCTATTTGAATTTAGCTATAAATAGGACCCTTCACTCACTTGTATCTTTTATACTTGATTTTTGAATGATATAAAGAGAGCTCTTCATCTTTGAGTGTCATCCTTTCTCATATTTGAGAATCTTCTTGTGCTTCTATCAAGGGTTCGTTCCTTTATAGCAAGCACCACCACTTCTAGGTTTATCAATCCTCATTGTGGTGCCTTCACCCTCACCTCTTTCCTTATCCATGCAGCACTTCTCGAGGACCTTTACAAGGAGATGATCTTGGGGGAAATAGCATCCAAGGGAAATTAGCATTCAAGCAACCTCCTCCTAAAGGTCACAGTTCTAATCCTTTTTACCTTATTGTTGTTGTTCATCATATTCTCCTACCTCTATGATAATTTTGTTCAGTCATTTCATGCTTGTTTCATCCCTTACTTTCTTGTCTTGATTGTTATTTTAGTAGCTTTCCTAGGAGCTTCCATTTCTTGTTTGTTTGTTGCAATTTAATTTGTTCTTATCATTGCATCATGTGCTGCATTTAGGCTTCTTGTGTATTGTTTATATTAGCCTTTTGTTGTATGTGGTGCTTGGTTAGATGCCTAAGAAATTGAGTCATCCAAATACACATAGTTGTGCCCAAATTCATAGCCTAGTGGTACTCAATTTTGGCTAATCCAAGCGCTAGTTCTACTTTGTTTTTTGCCCTGTTTTTAGGTGTTTTTTTTTGTTTTATAATCTTGTGTATTTGTCAAAATAAGCCATGTTCATTCCTTATATTGCCATGTTACATTTCTCCTAACTTTAACCTCTTTCTACTTTCACAAAAAGCACTCTTAAAATTGAGCTTCTTAGAGGTGTACCTCTAGTTTAAGTCTCTTAAGAGTTGTTGTTCTTTTTAGATCAAGCATAATCCAAAAATATTTTCTAAATTTTAGCTCAATTTCATCCATTTATCTTCTTTGCTTTGTATTAAATTTTAGTAGCCTTTTGTGATTTGCCTTAAAGAGAAGTGTGTGCTAAGTTGTTGTTAAATTTAGGCATAAAGTTTGGAGCTAATTTGAGCCATCAAGTTGCCCTAATCCTTGACCTAAATCTTTGTCTTCTAAGCACTCTTGAACACTTCTATATTATTCGGCCTACTTGAAAGGTTGCTCACTTCTTGGATTGCTTGTCATTGAAGTCTTTTTGGTGCATTGCCTAGCATAAAACATAGGCACAAAATTCCTTGTGTTGTGACTCAAAAGGTGCAAAAAAATAGTAGTTAGGTACATCTAAGATTGTTCAAAAAAAGAAGTAGAAGAAACAAAATTCAAATTACAAAAAACAAGATAATTGATCAAAAGAAAAGTGTTAAAAATCTCAACAAAAAAATTTATTAGATGTGCTTAACTTGAGTGGTAAATCAAACTGATAAGTGTTTGTTTGGGATTCAACCTTTGTTTTCGCCAATTTGCCTTAATATGCAATCCATGAAAATGTTTTGTATTCTCTTGATTATAGTGGTTTGTACTCTCTTCTAGAACCCTTCTAGGAATCCTTTTGTGTGCTTACTTCTTTCAACACTTTAATTTTAGTTTGTCTTCATTATTAATCTTACAAGTATTTTCATAAATCTCTTCTATCCACTTAGATAAGTGTCCTTTAATTATGATATTTTCTTGTTTTATTTGTGCTTCTATTTGCATCCTCCCTTGGACTTTATTTGACAAAAAGACGCCACTTAAGTTGAAGAGCTAGGAGTGGAAACTTTCCACAAGGGTGGTGTCTTATGAAGAGTTGAACAAAAGCACAAGAAAAGAATCAAGGGGAAAGCAAGGACGTGAAAGAGCTTGAAAACAAGTGGGCTTGAAGACTTCTAAAAATTGTTCTTTATTTGAGTTCTATTACTTTTAGGGAGGGTTGATATCCTTTAAGGATCAATCTATTTGTTTGTAATAGCTTTGGCTTTTGTTAGCTTCTCTAAAATAAGGTGTGAATGAGGACTTGGTACCCCACCTTCTATACCTTCTAGTAGCATGCTTTAGAAATCCCTATTCTTCACCATTTCTTGCTTTACTTTCTTTGTCTAAACGTGTAGTTTGGCTTGAGTTCCAAGGACTCATCTAAGCCACCTAGGGAGAAAACCTAAAGGGAGAGGAGAGTCTTTATTTATCTCGACCAACCCTAGGGTTTTAGGACCTCCCCACTATGTCTCAACATTCACACACTAGTATGTCTTTAAACAAAATTGTTAACCAAAGAAGAAATTCTAAGAATAACTCTCTTGAGAACTTAATCATGGAATTTAGAGAATGGATGAAGGGAGATGAAATAAGAAGAGAAAGAGAGAAAAAATGGAAAGAGGGGAAAAATAGAGAGAGAAAAAGAAGAAAGAAGAAGAAGAGAAAGAGAGGAAGAGAGAAAAGAAAAGAAAAAAGAGAAAGAAGAGAAGAAGAAAGGAGAAGGAGGAGGAGCAAGAAAGAAGAGAATGAGGGACTTGGGATAGAAAGATTAAAGGGGTAGATATGAACAAGAAAAAGATTATTATGAGGAGAAACCTAGAAAGATTCATCAATCTCATACCTCCATGCATGATCATATTGCCCCTCCTAGGGAGCAAAAAGTTGATCTTCCCTTCTTCCATGTGAAGGAAGATGTGGAAGCCTTCCTTGAATATTAAGTCAAGGTTGAACATCTCTTCAAATGTTATGAGATTAGGGAAGAGTGCAAGGTTCCATTGGCAGGCCTTAGCTTCCAAGGGCATGCCCTTCATTGGTGGCATGGCTTAACCAAAGAAGAGCAAGAACTCATATGTCGAAAATAAAATATTGGAATGATTTAATAAGTGCTATGAAAAGAAGGCACATTACCTCTTTTTATGAGAGAGATCTTTTGGATAAACTCCAAAGGCTAAGGCAACAAAACCTAAGCATTGAGGAGTATAGACAAAAGATGGAACTCCTCTTATTAAGGGTGAATATTAAAGAGGAGCCTAATACCACCATAGCTAGGTTTTTCCATGGATTGAGTCTTGAAATAAGAGATAAAGTAGAAATCTTCCCATACTCAAGCCTAGATGAGTTAGTCTAACTTTGTTTGAAGGTTGAGAATCAAATCAAGAGGAAAGGAATGAAAAGAGATTATAAACCCTAGACCCACTCAAGGGAAATCCTTCCAAGAGTTCCCTAAAGAGGAACCCAAGCATCATAAGGACCAAAAGGCATCTCATATAGAAAGGAAACCACCTACTACTAGCTCTCAAGAGAGACAATGCAGTATTAAATGCTTTAAGTGTTTAAGGAAAGGCCACATTGCCTCTCAGAGACCATGATCATGAGGGGCCTAGATATTTATAGTAGTGAGAGTAGCTCACCTTCTTCCTCAAGTGAGAGTGAGGAAGAAGAGGGTCATGCATCATCTGAATGTGAGGATATTTATGCATATGAGGGGAACTCTTAATGGTAAGAAGGCTTCTTGGAAGCCAACCTTTGGAAAAATCCCAGGCTCAAAGGGAGAACATGTTCCATACTCGATGCAAAGTGAATGAAAAAATATATTCTCTCATTGTAGATAGTGGGTCCTATTGTAATTGTTGTAGCTCCGGGTTGGTAGAAAAGTTATCCCTGACTCCACTTCCCTACCCAAAACCTTATAAATTACAATGGCTCAATGAGCAAGGGGAAATGGTAGTCAATGAGAAAGATAGGGTTCTAATCACCATAGGGACTTACTCTAATGAAATCCTATGGGACATAGTCCCTATGGAGGCTGGCCATATCTTGTTTGGTAGGCCATGGCAGTTTGATAAGAAAGCAATTCATAATGGCCATACCAATCATATAGTCTTCACTCATTTGGATAGAAAAATCAAGTTGTATCCTTTGACACCCTCTTAGGTAGTTGAGGATTAGCTGTGCATGAAAAATAAGAGAGATGAGGAGCATAAGAGAAAAAAAACATCATAAAAAAATGTTTCACCCTTAAAGCTTCAAAGAAGTAAGGAGAGGGATGAGGAAGGTGATGCCCCTTCCAAAAAGGATGTGAGTAAGGAGACCTTATTCGCTACAAAAAAGGACTTAAAGGAAGCTCCCCTAACTAACAGACCTTTTTTTATCTCCTCTTGTGTAAAGAGGCATCATCTGTAGAAGAGTCTGCATGTGTTAGCACTGTCATAGATATTGGACTAGAGATTCTATCTAAAGGGGTAAAAGAGATTTTGACTGAGTTTGGTGATATATTCCCTAGTGAAGTTCCAAAAGGACTTCGTCCTGTTAGGGGTATAGAACACCAAATTGACTTAGTGTATGGGAAAAGCCTACCAAATAGGTATGCCTATAGGACTAACCCCCTAGAGACTAAGGAGATAGAATCTCAAGTCCAAGAACTATTGGAGAAGGTTTGGGTTCAAAAGAGCCTTAGTCCTTGTGTTGTGCCGATCTTGTTGGTGCCCAAGAAGAACGGCCAACAGAGGATGTGTATGGATTGTCGGGCAATCAATAACATCACCATCAAATACAGACACCCAATTCCTAGACTGGATGAGTTGCTAGATGAATTGCATGGGACCCAAATGTTTTAAAAAATAAATCTTAGAAGTGGTTATCACCAAATCAGGATTAAAGATGGTGATGAGTGAAAAACTGCTTTTAAGACTATATTCGGTCTTTACAAATGGTTGGTGATGCCCCTTAGACTCACTAATGCCCTAGCACTTTCATGCGGCTTATGAACCATGTCTTTAGGGATTGTCTTGGTAGGTTTTGTGTAGTTTATTTTGACGACATTTTAGTTTACAGTAGGAGTTTAGATGATCATCTAGGACATCTTAGACAAGTTTTTTGCATTCTTAGGGCAAACTACCTCTTTGAAAATCTTGAAAAAATGTATATTTTGCATAGAGAGTGTGGTCTTTTAAGGTTTTGTAGTCAGTAAACAAGGGGTCCACATGAATCCCAAAAACATCAAAGCCATCCAAGAATGTCCCACCCCAAAAAGTGTGATAGAGATTATGAGTTTTCATGGTCTCACTTGATTTTACAGGCACTTTGTGCCTAATTTCTCCACACTTTTCGCACTAATAAATGAGTTGGTGAAGAAGGAAGTCCTTTTCCTTTGCGGTGAGAAACAAGAGAAAGTTTTTTCTCTTATCAAGCAAAAGCTCAATAATGCACCAGTTTTGGCATTACTTGACTTCAAAAAAACTTTTGAACTTGAGTGTGATGCCTCTGGTGTGGGTGTGGGAGCTGTGTTATTGCAGGGTTGGCACCCTATTGCCTATTTTAATGAAAAACTTAATGGTGCCCCTCTCAACTACCCCATCTATGGTAAAGCGTTTTATGCCCTGATAAGATCCCTTCAGAATTGGGAGCATTACCTTGCTCCTAAGGAGTTTGTCATTCATAGTGACCATGAGTCACTTAAATATATGAGGGGTTAAGGCAAATTAAATAAAAGACATGAAAAATGGGTGGAATACCTTGAATCTTTTCCCTATGTCATCAAATAAAAAAAAGGAAACATAATATGGTGGTTGATGCTTTTAGTGAAAAATTAAATAGGCTAAACCTAAGAGAATTTGAACATGACATTGTAAGGAATGAACATGACTAATTTTGACAAATACACAAGATCATAAACCTCAAAAAGTTACCTAAAAATAGCACAAAAATAGAGTATAGTATGCACCTTGGATTAGCCAAGATTGATCACTACTAGGCTGTGTTTTTATGCATAGTTGTGTGGGTTTGATAACTCTATCTCTTACGCACCAAACCAAGCTCATACACATACAAAGGAAGGCTAAAATAAACGGTAAACAAGGAACCTAAAAGGCAGCACAAGATGCAATGACAAGAATAAAAAATTACATAAAAAAATAGATGGAAGCGCAAGCAAAATTTAGAAGAATGAAAACTACTAAACAAGCTACTAAAAGACAAGTAAAGAAATGGCTAAAACAACACAAATACACCAAACAAAATAAGGAGTAGAATGACTAGAAGATGATGAACAACAAATTAAACTAAAAAAGAACAAAAAATGTGACCTTGGAAGGAGTGTGCTCTAATCACCACATGATGCAATCCTCCATGGGTTGCTAAACTCCCATGGATCTTCCTTCAAGGTTAATAAAAGAAATTGATTGAATGGGAAAGCAAGAAGGCGAAGATGGGTTGGCACCACTCAAGAGATAAGTCAAGAGGGTGGAGGTTCTTACCAGAAGGGAAGGAACCCTTGCTAAAAGCACAAAGATGCTCTCAATTAGAGAAAATAGGACACTCTAAAGATGATGCAAAAGCTCTCAATTCTCATTCATTTAAGTGTCAACATTACAAGAGGGTGAAGGGTCCTATTTATAGCTAAATGGGAGAGGTTGGCCGTGAGATTTGGAGGGAGATTCAAAAGAGGAGCCAAATTCAAATAATTGGCACATGTTCTTAAAATTATGGATCTTAGATCTAACTAAGTGTTATGTAGGATGTCATGTGGCAATTAGTTAAAAATGCCACCTAACGAAGGGGGAACAAGGGACCGACCTTGTCTCCTCCACGCTTCATCTGCTAACTAATTGGGGTTTAATTAGAAAAAAGGGGTGTGGTTAATAAAACAACCCACCAACACCCCTAATAGGCCCAATTAGTTAATAGACTCCACAAAAGGCTAGGCATAGTCCCAAAAGCGAAAAATTAGGGCCAAAATACATGACCAAGAAACAAGAATAAGATCACTCCACTTAAGAAATTATAAAGCCAAATACAAAGGTAAAAAATTAAATAGAGCAAGAGGACTATGGTATAATCTCTATGCATAAAAATAGGTGAGGTCTTCCTCCATCCACTCTAGTAATGTCCTCCTCTATCTTCTTAACCATGTCCCTAGTGATAAATCTCTTGCTAGGGAAGATCACATCAAATAAACGATTACATCAAGTACTGTGTTTGAAGATTTTATAGTCTCCTTTTTTTTGTTTTTTTACTAAAATATCTTTTATAAAATTATACTAATAAATTAAAACATTGTAAATTTATGACATGAATTTAATTATGATACGAAATAGATATTTTATACTAATAAACACGTCTTAAACTTTTATTGAAATAAAAAAAAGGTAATAAAAAAGGCATTAATTAAAGCATTCATTATAATTAAAGATTTTATCAATGGAACTTTATATAATTAATTATTTCTCTCAATTTTATCATTTTATCTCCTTAATTTTAAATTGAATAACATTAATACACTCCTATTAAGCATAAATTAATTAATATCATCTTAGAACTTGGGATGCAGATGGTAATACAAATATTTTACGCTAAAAAAATTAAAATCAAATTGTTGATTAGAGTCATGTAAGAATTTGTCAAAGATTTATATAGTTCATTTGGTTTAACATAGTATTTATCTAAAATTATTGGTGTAACACACTCCAATTAAAATACAAGAAAGTATATTAACATTCTCCATATATATATATATATATATATATATATATATAAACAGGTACTTTATACACATTTATGGAGCAATCACATGGCGGATATTTCTTTTTTCTATAAAATATTAATTGATACAGAATAATTATAATATTTATTACATATGATATGTTTATTAAACTTAAAATATATTTAATAAGAAGATATGGATTTCTTATTTTTTATATACAATTAATTGTCATTACTTCTACACATAAAAAAATGCTTAAGAGATATTATATATACAATGAGAAGTATATCACATTTTCATCTATTAAGAGAGAAATATTAGATTTTAGAAGTAAAGTATCCTTGAAATGGCTTCTCGCTTTTATCTACCTTTCTTTTTAGGAATTTTTTTTGTTGCTTTAGTTCTTACTCCAGGTAAGTAAAAGAAATAACAAGTTTTCAATTTATTTTTTAACATATATTTGCAAGAAAAATGACAATATGTGTTATTTATTGAGATATTTGTTCAAAAAAGAAAGCAAAATCACAAATATTCATATATAGTTCTATATAAATTTTATCTTCAACTATATATCTCAATTTCTTCTGAAAATTTCAATTTTTGTTCTCAGGATCAACAATGGCAAGTATGCAATTGAGTGATGATTATCAATGTTTCCAATTTAAGGAGTATTGTTTAAGGGTAAAATGCAAGCAAGTATGTGATGAAAAGCAATTTGCTCAAAGCTTTTGTGTACAAAGTATTTGTTGTTGTCTTAATAGATGAGTTATAAATTGTATTATATAAACTATTGTCAAAATGGGAGATGATAATAGTTTATCTTGTAAACTATTTTGGTTTGCAATAATAAAGCAATAATTTATATTGGCTTATTTTTAACTAGGATGTTTGTAATGTGGTTTGATCTTATTGAGTCTAAAATTAGTTAAAACCACATTAAAAAAAAGTGTGGTACGGTTAAGTCCAATACGGTTTAGATTAATTATAACATGTGACTCAAACTCATCTTTTGTGATTTGGATTAGTTCAGTTTTATATTTAAAATATTCTATTATTAAGTATTAAAAAAATACATTAAAAAATTATTTCCAAAATTATATAAAAGTTTACTCACTTCCAACAAGATTATAAAAAGTAACAAGCATTAAAGTTAAAATATAAATAATCAATTTATTTAAACATTACATTTTCTTTGTTGTTGTCAAATTATTTGAATGAAATTAAATCAAATAGTTTTGCCAAAATATTTTCATCAACTAATACATATTACTTAAAAATCCTAATTAACAAATAAGTCCAAATCATAGAAACTTAGATAGGAAATATATGTCTTGTGAATTTGCTAAAATAATTAAAGTTGGGCGGTTTGATTTGGTTTGATATGATTTCAATATCTCAGGCCACAAGCCAAACAAAACTGCACATTTTGAAAATTAAAAAAAAAATCAAACCACACCAAACTAAATTGATTTTCAGCGGTTTTTGAAGTTTTTTTATTTGATTTTTTTATTTTTCAATTCCATTTTATTCTGTTTTGAATGTAAGAAAGGTCTACATGAAGTATTTCATGTCATAAATTTATGTGGTGCAATAATCGCTTATACTTAATAAATACGTCTTATACTTTTAATGAGAAAAAACCTGAGTAATATAATAAATAAGGCATTAATTAAAGTGTGCAAGAAACTTATACTTTTAATGGAAAAAAACCTGAGTAATATAATAAATATCTCCTATATAATACTTATAATTAAATATTTTTTTAATGCAATAAATTTTATAACAGAAATTGTGCAAGGATTTTAAATACAAAGAAAAAGAAGACAATTAATTTCTATGGGCGATGCATATTGAAACAATGAAAGCCACTTGAATTAAGCATGTAGTACACTCCGGTGAACCATACATATTCCGTTCCTTTAAAATACCATCATATATGTAACGTAGGTTATTTCTCTTAAATACTAATTTTTCTGTTAAAAAATACACTATAAATAAAAGGAAACACCTTAACTAAAAAGGAAGATAAGAAGAATGTTATTATTTTGTTATAGATTACACTTCAGGTCTATACTCATGACAAGTTTTTAAAATTATTATAAAACTTGTAAACTCATGACAAATTGAAAAATAGGCAAACCTTCCATCCATAGATGTATTTTACAAATGAGATATTTAAAATCTAAAAAAATCATAAAGATAAAAAAAATATTCTTTTCTTAATGATATCTAAATATTTAAAATTAAAATAATTTAAATTATTTTGCCAACATTCATATTTTTGTTCTTCCTCATTGTAAAAGACACTAAATTTAATGCGTCCCATAACACACAATACAATTCCAATAGCAAAACAATGAACCTTCCATGCACACAGAAACTATAATTTCCATCTATTCACACCTCAACACTATAAACAATCACTTAATGTAAATAAATACTCATTTTTTTCACTATCTTTCATTTCTATTACATGATAATGACTTCATTGTTTGTCATGGTGTTGACTTGCATTTTGTATCAATAATAAACTTCTCATTTCCAAACACGATGTTATGATTTTTATGGAACCCCACTAATCTCAAAGGAACAAATTATATGATTTGATGCAATCCTACATGTCAATGATTTCATCACTAGGGTCATGGCTAAGATGATAGAGGAGGATATAACTAGGAAAGACCATGCTAGACCTTAGCTATTGCTTGAAGTGAAGATCATAGACCATGGTTATTGATTTGTTTTCCTTGTAAATAATTACGTAATTGTGTTTTCTTCTAGCCTTGTATTTTGACCAATTTCCTTAGTTGGCTCATGGAGTGAGGTGCCTTTAGTTAGTTTGAGGAGTGTATGTAGAAGGTAAGCCTTAGATTGTATCGTTGGGTTCCTCTCCACACCCTTAAGGTTTGGTTTGACACCCCTCTCTTATATTAGCTTAGGTGTGTAGGTTTAGGGAATGTAAGACTTGATAAATTAGCATTAAGAGCTAATTAAGCCAAGTCCTACATTACCTAGGGAATCGCACCCTAGCTCCCTTCTCCCATTATATATACCCACATCACTTTCATGTTTTTGGCACACTTGAATGAATGACAAGTAAGACTCCTTTAGTGAGCATTTTTTATCTGGTAAAGTTTCTTGAATTTCCTCTTTTTTTAGGAGATTCTTCCTAAGATTTTTTTCAAGGGTCCTCTCCCTTGTGTAAGTTTCTTAGAGTAAGATTTATCTCTTTTCTCCTTGAAGGAAGTGACATCCCACCACCACCTTTTTACCTTCTATCTTTCACCTCTATGCTTGGAACCTTTGTTTGAATATCATCGTGGAAGTGTTAATGGTCTCGCATCATTTGGTATCAAGATCAACCTAACTACTTTATTGAGGTTCATTCTTCTTCCTTTCCTCTTGTTTTATGTGTCTTCTTAGAATTTTTTGGCAGTTTTCCTTCATTTTTTTCAACTCTTTTATTGTCTTTTATATTTTCTTTTTATGTCCTGCAGCTTTAATTTCCTGTCATTTAATTTCCTTTGAATTTACTTGTTTTTTTGGTTCAATTTCCTAGTTCTTTTCATTAAATCATTGTGGTGTTATGCTTTAGTCTTCCTTATATTTTTTGCCTTGTACCTATTTGTTATCACTCTTGTGATTCCTAAGAAGGTCTTCGATAATGATTTCACAAGTTTTGTGAAAGAAGCCACCCAACTTGTTTTTGTGAAATATATATATATATATATATATATATATATATATATATATATGTTAGAATTACTCTAAAATTTAAGTTGTGAGGAAATTACAATTAGAAAATGAGAAAAGCTAAAAATAGATTCGATCCCATTTTCTTTTGCCTTTCCTTTTCTTTCTCTCTTACTCTATTCTCAATCTCTCTCTTTCTCTTCACCTTCACCTTCCCTCATTTGCATGTGGAGCAATTTGCCCACGAGATCTGATGAAATCTCTCCCGTTGTTCCTGATTCTAAGAGTTGGTCATCATAGGTAAGTCTGATCCTAATTTTTCGAGTCTTTTTCCATTCGTTTCTAGCTCAATCGTTCTCGTTGAAGAGAGATTCTCGTTAAAATCCTATTTCTTCTTACATTCTTTCTTGGTTTGGGAGTTTGTTAGGTTTTTTCAATGATTTTTGCAAGTTGATTCTTCTCTATCTTGGAATTCATCTCTTGAAAAGGGAGAAATAAGTAAGGAGGCTTTAGTGTTGATTTTTGGTCTATGAAACTATGATTTGATAATTGTAAAGTTAATTAATTGTGATTAATGGAGTTTTTTATTATGATTTGAGTAATATGTGAAATTGGGTGTTTTGTGTGAATGATGTATGTTTTGAATGTGTTTGATGTTCAAATGAATTTTTGATGAATGAAGTATGTTTTGAGGTGATTGAGCTATTCAAGAGAACGTGTATATTGATGAATGAATATATGATATGATGATTCATGATTTGTACTAGGGGTTGTTACAAGGAGGCAACTCAGCAGTTATTATAATGCATTGAATTACTTATATTTGTACAGTTGTTGTGATCTTGGTGTTTTATACCAAGAGAATATACTCAGAGAGTAATTATGTATGTTGTGCCAAATGATGTCAAACACAATTTGAGAGTCAGTTGAATGTTTATTGGATCCTATGGATGTCATAATTAGTTGGAAATATCATATGAGTAATGTCCATGCCTAGTTGATTATCCGATTAGGTCAAACAGTTTTAAGAATCCATTTGAAAAATGAAGTCTGATTAGGCCACCTCGGTATCCGAATTCAATGCGTGTTTTCCAGAAAATGTTGAGCCATTAAAATGTGATTTTGTTGAGTTGATTGAATGTATTTAGAGGAAAGATGAGTATGAATGGTTGTTGGATGATGTCATAGAATGTGCACTAATGTTGAATGCTCTAGTTTTCTTGTTTACCTGTATTTATAGTATTGTAAACTTACCATTGCTTGTATATATGTCTTGTATTTGATTTTGATAATCGTGCATTGCACGGGAACTGATCACAGCAGTGATTCTCAGAGGCAGGAAAGACTAGACTAAGGAGAATGATGGATCAATAAGGATTAGAGATTGCACTTTAGCTTATATAGGTAACTTAGTGGATCTATGTGATGTTACTTCGTATTGTATTATGTTTTGGATTTGTACAGGTGATGAAATATTTTGAAGGTTCATCTTCTTCCTAAGATCTACTTCCATGAAGAGGTTTGATTAAGTTGAAATAGAGTTTGGAAAACGTAGGAATAGAGGTGAGTTTTACACCACCCTAAGGGGTTATAGATAAGTGATGGAGGATGCTTGCCACAATGAGGGATCGTTGATAAAGGGTAGAAGACTCTCTCTCACAAAGGAGAAAAGCTCATAGCCAAGGAGGGAGAGACTTTCTCTCTCACTCACTCAAAGGCTCACACTCAAGCACAAAGCTCACAGTCTATTCAATTGATAAAAAATTCAAAGATTCCTTTCATGGAGGAGATGGGTCTTATATATAGGCTAGAGGGGTGGGTTAATCTAACCAAGATTAGGCTAACTCTAGTTGAGTCAATTCTAACTATGGTAGCTAACTATGGTCATGTTTAACCAACTAAGAATGTCCCCTTAATTAAGTCTAGATACATTTAGGTGTGGATAGTAGAAAGAGGTTGCAAAGAGTACTCATGCTTAAAGCATGACACTCGGGGGCAGAGTGGTGCCTAAAAAGAATAAGGTAGGAATAGTATTCATGTTCTGTGCATGACTAGGGAGTTGTGTTGTTATAAGAATGGGTGTATCTATCACGTGCCCAACTCACGTAAAAGCTAGCCTAACTTAACATAGTTTAACATGATGTCATAGTACCTTAGAAAATAAGGGAGTGACCTAAAAACTAAGGAGTGACCTAAATACAATGGTCAAAAAGGAAGATTGAATTTAGGAGTCAACCTACTAAAAGTTCAAAGTCAACAAAATTACAAAGAAAGTCTTAATTTTAATTTATAAATGAAAGAAAGCTCTTCATCTATCCTTCAAAGGGCTATAGGCCAAATTGCATACTATAGGGCCTCGTTGAGCAACAGGTCTGACCCAGTGAAAAGTTGCTTTCATTAAGATGATTTTTGGCTTTATGCCCATCGAGATGTCTTGTCCAATGCAAATTTGTTTCCCCTATTAAGAATTATTTTGAGTTTAGATCCAACAACGTTGTTCGCTGAGGGAAGTTCCTTAACTAGAACAATTCAATTTGGATTCTTGCTGATAAAATGGGGTCGTTGAGCAAAATAGCACGTTCCTTGCTAGGTGACTTTACTCGCTCAGTGATAGGGCACAATGTATATTAAGTTTCCATTTGTTAAAGTTTTTGTATTCCAAGTATGATTTTACATGTGAATGACAGTATTAACTCAGGGAATGGTATTTTTACATAGAAATGGTTATGTTGATGTGAAATAATATATATATATATATATATATATATATATATATGCATCTTCTTTGGGATGTTACAGATGACTTAGTTCAAATTTGCATAAAAGTAAAGCAGAATTGAAGAGAATGACTTCTTCTAAGAAGGACTACTCTAATCACTTTTGCCACTCTTATGCAAATAGGGATCAAGTCAAGGGGAGCTCTTCCAAGAGTCACCCCAAAGAATAACCCATGATAAGCATGCATGAAAAAAATAATCCTCTACTAACTCTATATAAAAGACTAGTACCATTAACTGCTTTAAATTTCTTGGGAGGGGCCACATTGTCTCCTAATGCGCACCAAAATGACTATAATCATGAGGGACCAAGACATTGTGAGTGAATCATGTTCCTCTTCTAGTGAAAGTGAGGAAGAAAGGGGTAGCATGCATCACATTGAGGATAGCTATCCTTGTGATGGGGACTTATTGATGATGACAAGGCTTCTTGGAAGCCAACCTTGTGACCTTGTCCCATATTAAAGAGAGAACATATTTCATATATGATGAAATCTTTTTTATAAAACATGTTCTATCATTGTAGATAGTGGCTCGTGTTGCAATTGTTATAGCACAAGGATGGTTAAGAAGTCAGCCTTACCTTCAATTTCTCACCCTAAGTCTTACAAGCTTCAATGGTTGAATGAAAATGGGAAAATGATAGTTAATCAACACGTAAGAATGCCTTTCTCCATTGAGACTTATAATGATGAAAATTTGGTTAGGTAAAACCACATGTAATAGTACTTATTTTGGACAGAATATAAGAGTTGAGCATGAAAACAATTAAAATAGTGAAACTCTCATATGTCATAAATATTATAGATCATGACAAATATTGTTTAGAATAAATCTCTATCATTGCTCAAAATTAATTAAAAAAACATAAAAACTTCTGTGAGTCATACATACCATTTACTATTATAGATTTCAAATGCATTTCAACAACCAATAACAAAATTTCTATTGAAAAATGGTGTTACTAAAATTTTTCATTTTAATGTGTTTTATTTCAAATTGTAAGTTAATTTGTCATTAACGCCTATCTCTATATGCTGAAATGTCAAATTATGTCGCGATGTGTTTAGTTGAGAGAGCATCATTGTTATAATTGATTCCAATGTGTATCCTTATGTTAGGAATTTTAATGGAGTTTAAGCATTTATTATTATTTATATGATGAATGGATCTTTCGTGGATATTGTTTTTAGGTACCCCATTTACCATATGCCCATGGAAAGAATAATTAAAGATCTCTCAACATGTTTCCTCACTTACCACATTCTCATCTCCATTCCAAGGTATAATTTGTTTATTATATATCCATTTGCCACACTACATAATTATGTACTCTTTAACCTTTAGGTGAGGAAAAGGGGAAAAAATCTTGAAAATTCACCCAATAATAAATTATACATTTTTGGAAAGAGAATGTACATTAAATGAAACTTTTGCTTGTGTGAATAGACATGCACCTTGATGATGATATTGTGGGAGACCACAAGAAGAGAAATGGTGAAGGAATTTCATTGTCAACATTTGGTTTGGCCATGTATAAGATGAAACGGAATATGTAGGTCTCAAGAAATTGTCGTATGGACCAACAAAGACTAGTCTCACGGTTGAGCGTGGCAGGTTCATGGTTGAAGCAACTAAAGGTCAACATTATGACTTTAATTACTTGATCAGTGTTCAGCATGGCTAGAACAATAAATACATCATTTTACAAATTAACCATCTTAAAATATTTGGTTGTTGTGCCCTTACCATTAATTACACCCTTTTTTGGTTTTGAGTGTGATGAGACGAATGAGGATTTGTAGTGCATTGTAATTGTTTAAATAATTCTTAAGTATAAGTATTTCTACATTAAAATTGTTGCATTTATAAGTATTTCAACCTTTGTTTTGCTTAAGTATAAGTATTTGAACAACACTTAAAAGATGTTGCCTAAAACATGCAACAACACTTTTATAAATGAGGCAAAAAAGCATAGGAAACAATTTACAAGCGATGCCTACATTATGTGCAAAAAACTGTCAAAAGCAACGGTTTTATAAAATTTTGTGGGCTTTGTACGAAAACAGTTGCTTCTGAGAGTAGCCCATGCCTACCTTATCCATAGTTAGAAATTTGTTGCCAAACTGTTACCTTAACTTTAGATCACGGTTGTTGTAGATTAGGTCATACCTTCTTTTTTTTTTGTTGCCTAAAGTCATTTTTGCAGTAGCTTATTCTTTGTGATATAGTATCAATAGAGGCGGGCCACATCTTGTTAGAGGGGCCCTGGAAATTTGACAAGAAAGTTATTCATGATAGTCACTCTAATGAGATTATCCTCGCCTACATGGAAAACAAAATCAAGTTGCATCCTCTTTCACCTTTCCAAGTGAAGAAGGATCAACTTCTTTTGAAAAAGAAGAGGGATGTGGAAGAGAAAGACAAAAAAAAAAGCATGCATTAAAAGTTGAGGGTTGGAAGGAAATGCCACTTCCAAAAAGGATATGCAAAGAAGAATCATTTTACGAACAAAACGGACTTTAAAAAAAACATCCTACTTGAACAACCTCTCTTACCTTCAACATTATATTGAGGCACCAACTAGCACCTCCACAAGTGTTGAATTTGAGACATTACACCTTAAGGTATCTCCAACTCAATACTTATTGAAAATTGGTAAGGAGAATGATCTTAAAGAAGATTCCCTCGCCCCCCCCCCCCCCCCTTTTTCCTAGATTCCAAGGAAGATCTTGTTATACAAACCTCTCCTCACTAATTAGATGAAGTGAAAGTTCAGCTTGTGCCAAAATGTTTTTAGCACGATGAACCACAATCTCAAGTTCTACTTGGTGATGAGGCCACCTAAGTTGGACATGCATGAGATTGAGTTACAACCTTTTGTGACTCAAAGTGAATCTCAACTTCAACTTCAAAATACCATGCAAGAGTGGTCCATCCTTACCCATCACTTTCTCTTGGGGTGAAAAGAAAGATAAGGCTTACCTAGCCTTCTTGAATGAGTGCTCTTATTCACTAAGACTAGTCTCACCTACCATTTATGATCCCTTGAGGCTAGCATTTAGTACATTAGGAGTATGATGGGTAGTTGTTGTGTTGAGGCACAAACACAGTGAAAACCTTTCAAACCTTAGTGCCCTCCCCCACTATCCCAACCCTAATAGGCTGCAACATAGACCTCTTACTCCCTCCATGCTTACTTGTATCCATTTGCTTATTACTTTGTATATCTTCTTGCAGGATTGGAAAAGAGTTAGAAAGGCTTCTGGATTTGAATAAAAATTAAGTGTTATGAATTCATCTTAAATAATAATTCATAAATATAAGAATTCAAAAATTTATGGTAAAGGGTTTCCAAAACTTAAATAATATCATAATGAACATATTTTGTTCAATCACTATATATTCAAGTGAAGTTGGATTAATCCTCCCTACCCATGTTTTCTTTTCCTATTCTCACTAATAAAAAACATCATGTCTATGAGTTATCTAAGAGATAAAAAATTATAAAAAAAATTAATGTGGTTGCTCACTGAATGACAATATATTTTTTATTGAAGAAAACAAGAAAGAGGTCAGGAAAAAAAAGTATTTCCACCTGCACAAAGTTAATGGATATTTTTATATTTTATGTAGTTCATTAAATTACATAATTTTTATTGATGGTTGGAACAGAAAATGACATACAAATTTAGGACAGAGGATTTGCATTCCTTGAATTGAGCATTTGGTAGAGACAACAAAATTAAGTTATTCCCAATAGAACAATGACACTTTATACTTCCCACCCATATTCAACATTATATTTTTGTAAGTCTCTTAATTTTCTTCTTACTTAATAAATAATTACTCATTAATTCTAATATTAAAATAGCACACACACATATGTATACTCATGCCTTGCACGATGATATTTTGTATCAATGTGTATTAAAAATTATAATTATAAATATAATTTATAATATTAAAATAACTTTAAAGTTATCAATATTAAAAAATATTGCACATTAGTAACTAAATATAAGTAAATTTAAAATTTAAAATATCCTAAAAAATAAAGTTTAAAAGCTCATGTACATTATTCTTGGATCTGCGCAAAAGACTTTATTCATACATAAATATTACTCATAATTCCTATAAGATATTTTATAATAGAGAATTTAAATAGAAAAATAACTAATATAAAAAACAAATAAATTATGTGATATAAAGCATATGCATACCATTCAAATTATAATTAGTCTAAAAATATTTTGTAGGAATATATTCTTTATTTCTGCATCATAATTTCTTCTCCATATCAATATAAGGTAATACAAAATTCTAAAATTTTGTAATACGACTACCTGAAATAAAATAATATAATGATTATACTTTATTTTTTAAGACACATTAAATTTAATAGAATATAATACATATTTTTTAGTCCATATATATAGTGTTCTATATAATATGATGATATCTTTATAATGTGATTCAATAAGTCATAAAAGTATGGATGCAAATTGCTCACCATTAATAAATAAAATGATTGCATAATTTTGTAATGTAATTAAATAAATCATATAGATGCAAAATGGTTATTCACCATTAATAAATAAGATGTGATTCACTAAGTCCATATATGTTTCTAATTATTATTTTAACTTTTTTCATATTAATTATTCAAATTTAACATTCTGGTTACAGCTGATAAATAACATTAAATCCTAAAAGTCCATATGCTTCTAATTACTATTTTAATTTTTTATCACAACAATTGTTATTTTCAATCAAAAAATAAATGGTAGATGGTTAATTTTTTATTTAAACATAGTTATCATGTATATACAATTTTTTCCAAGCCTATTTTTAATCATTTGA
Organism: Psophocarpus tetragonolobus; assembly: GCA_037954015.1. Classification (NCBI taxonomy): domain Eukaryota; kingdom Viridiplantae; phylum Streptophyta; class Magnoliopsida; order Fabales; family Fabaceae; genus Psophocarpus; species Psophocarpus tetragonolobus. The sequence goes on along the minus strand of CM075690.1, from coordinate 44,205,221 downwards.
ACTTCTTCACTCTATAGATTATATATCAGTCTTCTTGATTGTAAAACATTTTTTAATTCAACGTTCTCTATATTATTAAAAAAAATATCAGAAATGTAAAACACAATTTTCAATAATTTGCAAAACAACATTTAATATCCAATACCTTTAAAATTCTTAACCTTTGCAAACTGGAAAAGGACCAAAAAGAGCACAATGTAAATCACTCAAAGAAGGAAAAATAATTAATATACTAACCAGCTAAATAACAAATATATTTAGTGTCATTTTCAATCAAGCCAGTAAAAGGTACAAAGCTATAAGGAATTTTAAATGCAGTGTATTATTTTAAAAGTTACATATCAATGTTGAACTGAAAATTTATCTTGTAATCATATCTGGTAGTTCTATAATCACCACTGCTTGCACCTACTTAAAGTTACTTATCATATAAATTTTCCCTTCACATAAGGATTCAAACTTATAAATAAATCTTTTTTCTGAAAGAGCATAAATTCTCAAATCCTGCAAATATAACTCAAAATTAGTGAATATCACAATTTAGATATAGCATTTAACATTTTACTAAATATAATTTGATAGAATTTATCTATAAATACCATCTCCAACGAAAATTGTGTTTTTTAACCATTTAAACTTGGAACTGTCACAATTTTTGTATAATCTCCACTTTGATTTTCCACATTTTTTTTCTTATGGGTAATGGCAGATAAAGAAACATATGGATCAACCATTGATGTTTTTTATAGGATGGATGGATAAAGGGAAAGAAAGAGTCTCGTATTGTCTGTCAACTAGGTCACTGCTCTTCAATCTCTCAATGTTCAGAATTCAAAAAATTATTATTCTACCTGCGCCAATTCTTTATTTTTGTATCAATTAATCAATCAAATCTTAAATTGTAAATTTTCTATTAATATGTATTATTTTTTTATATTACCACAATATATTATGATTTTATAATTTATTTATTATTTATTTCCCAAATCTTTATTTGTTTATGTATTATTATTATTCAATCTAAATAAATAAAGTAATTTTACTCAACCAAAGAGTAATATATAATCTAGATACATGTTCTTTAAAAACAAATATACATATTAAAATTAACATGACTATAATTGTAATATATGAATTCAAAATCTCTTTTCTTGTTTTTATTAAAACTTATCTATAATATATTATTATAATAATATTAATATTATTAATAATATTTAATATATTAATTAATTATAATTAATATATAAAGTAAAATATTCTAAAAATAAATATTAACGTGTGACATCTTGTAAACCTTCATGAAATAAATTATTATTATTAATAATAGCAATAATAATGATAATAATACACAAACTAAAATGTGTTCTTGTTTTTTCTCTATATAATTTAAAATAATAATATATAAATAATTTAATAATTATTACCAAGTAAGGTTGGGTTGGGTCTCGAGTTTCACTTACTAAACTCATCACTCAACCCATAGTGGATTGGGTTTGATTGGACTGAGTTTCACCAATCACAAGAAAAATTCAACCTAATCTATTTGTGTTGAAAAACACCCTTACCTATTACGAGTATTGATCTTCTATAATTCTTCTAACCTCTTAACCTCGTATAAATAACTTAAGTTAATTTTCCTCTCTCTCCATAAAAGATTAGTTTTATGATTCAAATTTAAGTGACATCAAATTTTTCCTAATGTTATATGATTTTTATTTTAAAAGTAATATTATCTTATGTCAATTTATTTTTACTTGAGATTCTTAATAGTTTAATCTTTTAATTATTTGATTGATTCTCATCTATTATTATCTTTTTCTTTTATTATCTTAAATATGATTTATAAGACTAAATATAAGATCATCTTATCTAAATTTTACATTATATCTTCATATCAAATACATTCTCTATAAGTATACTATTAATATATATATATATATATATATATATATATATATATAGAAAAAATATGATAAATATCCATATCATTATTAAGGATCATCATTAAAATACAATAAATATTTTATCCAAACTATAATAATCATCTCAAAATAATAGATTCCTAATTTTTTAGTTTGAATACAGATTCTCTTATATTTTCTTTTTAAACTAATTCTTTCTTTTCTTTTAAATTTAAATAAATCTTTATTTTAATAGTTTCGTTATTTAAATCAAATAACAACTTAATATTATTATTTACTAAGTAGCTAAGTTGTTATATATCGATGACCATTATTTATTAATTTATTTTATGAGATAATTTTTATTTAAAAAGTTGAGAATGTTACAGAAACATTTAGAAGTTTTTAGTTATTAGAGGTAATTACGAATGTACCCTTGATTTAGTGTAATTACAAATGCACCCTCTCATTTTTTTTTAAATTACACAGATCTTCCTTACTTTCATGTACTAATTATATTTGTACCTGACCTCCTACTTCCAAACGATGTAATATCATACATAAATTTATTACACAAGTACCCCTAAGTTTTGTATGATATTACATATGTATTCCCTATATTTTGTATATTATTACACATGTACCCCGTTTACCATCGACACCCTTCTCACCTCCATTGTCACACTATTACAGAACTTGAAAAATAAATTGTTCATATCACGTTCACACAAAATAAAATGTAATAATGCAAAATAAATGGAGGTCTATGTAGTTTGTAAAGGGAGTCTGTTCAATTTATATGAAAAAAGTAGGTGCATATGTAATTATACTAAACTCGAGAAGATACATTTGTAATTACCTCTAGTTATTAACACCCTACCATGCATCTATATCATAAATTTTGCTTCTTTATTTAGTTAATTTTTTTTTATGATTAAAGTTGTCTTCTAAGTTCTACTTGTTCACTTTGTTGTAATTAAACAATGTTTCTTATCCACAAATGCATATAATGTGGAGGTCCCAAATAAAGAAAATTTTTCATTCAAAAACATCTCATAGATTGTCTGAAATGTTTAGAGATGCTCGAAATGCTAGTCAAAAGTCATACAGGATTACATAATAAATGTGGAACGAACTATTAATACATTGAAATTTACCCACATATCAAAATAAGTTTTTTATGAAGACATACCAGAATAAGTGTGCACAAGCTTCAAAGAATCAAACATCTAAAAATGGTGGATGCCTACACACAGATGGCTCCATTAGCCTAGACAATCACAATATACGCTTGGTGACACAATATTTGTACACCTATTTTCATAATCAAGTTATTATATAATTATTCACATTTCAATTTATATACTGGAGTTAGAAACATGGTTATGCATGTGAAAAAATTGTTAGTATAAAACATTTTTAAACTTTCTTCTTGGAAATTTGCTCAGCAGATCTGATGTAGTAGCATATAATTATTTTCAAAAAGAAATTTGCTAAGTGACGAAGACTTCGATCAGTGAAACCTAGGTCGTTCAACGAGCATAAATTAAACCAGAATCTCACTCAATGAAAGATCTCATGGCTTAGCTATAAGAGATAAGTTTTTGAATTTTTCAGACCATCACTAAGCAAACCTATTGTAGCTTAGCAAAAGTGGTTTAAACTTGGGTTTGTTTCGCAAGCAACAATTCACTCAGCGAATGAGCGCAAAATTTTCCTATAAATAAGGGCCAAGACCTTCTGAATGAGGGGGAGAAGGGAGAGAGAGAGATTCTTATGGGAGAGAGAGAGCTTCAAAGAGAGGGAAAGAAAGAGCTCTTAGGAGGGAGCAAGGAGAAAGCTCTTGAGAGAAAGATTAAGGCTTCAAAGGTCTTCACCATTTTTCATCAAGCTTTTACTAAGGTAATGGGTGAGTGGGATTTATAAACCTTTGTGGTGTTAATCTTAATAAATTTATGCACAATTGCTTTTGGTCTCTCATTAATCATTATTATTCTTCAGATATTATTTCTGGTCCATTGTTTATTTTCTACGGAGGATATTCTGGTCTATTATTTATTTTCTCCAAAGGTTATTCTGATCCTTTATTTATATTACTTTGTTCCTTTATTTAATTATTTTCAAATATTACTTTTGTTCGCTCATTTATTACTTTAGATACTACTTTGATACTTTGTTTATTATTTCTAAAAGTTTCAATTTGGTTATGGATGTTATTATCTAATTTATTTAGCATAGTTCTTTATAATTATTTATCCATTATTCCAGAAGTTAAATTTTGATCCTTTCTATAAAACTACTTCATATTATTTTCATATATACATTTTTGGTTTGTTTATATCCATTATTTCAAGTTTTGTTTTGGATATTATGATGAATTTTGGATTGGTTGATAACTATTTTATAATTATATAAGTGTTTCAAAGGATTATTAATTGTATGTGTTGGTCTCAGGGGGAATCTAGAAAGAGGGGTTGAATAGATTCTACAAAAAGTTATTTTCACAAAATTTTCTTTCTCTTCAAAATGGTTTTCAAAAACTTACCCTTTTAAATGTTCAAAATCTATCTAAGAGTTCCAAAAACAAGTTTCAATATGCGTAGTGAATTAACTCTTTTCAAATTTTTCTTTAACACACTTTTGATATACTAAACTTCCACTTCCAACAATTTTCCAGTTAAATATTTGAATCTTTCTTTCTATTTCAATTTTTCAAATTACACAATCATATTAACAATTTTTCCAGAAATTTCTATGCAATATTACATCAATCAAATGTATTGAGATAAAGAGATATGAGAAAAATTACAAAGAACTTTTTATACTGGTTCAACCACAAGACCTACATCCAGTTTCAGTATTATCCTTTCGCTAACCTAATTTCCACTATATTGAATTAGTTTACATGGAATCAATACATACATATTAATTCATGAAACTATTCATACAACTCATACAATCAATTTTAGAGACTAACCCTTGCACTCTACAAGAGTTTGTTAAACCATGACACCCATCGCTCACAATCGCCTCTATCTCACAACATCCCGCTACAAGATTCCTATAATCTCAAGAACTCTTCTCAAGATTACACATACAATTTCTCTAATAAATATTAGGTAAAGAATAATATCACCTGATACATGAAATTATACCCATTATCATTAATGATTTAGCAGTTCTTTATCTTCTTCCAATCTTCAAACTCTTGATAAAAAAGAATCAACATATGGTTTTTCTTTTGATTTCTTGGAGGGTTTCTAAAATACTTCGCTTGGGTTTTCTTTTGAAAACTTTCCCTTTTCTTTTCTTCTTTCTTTTTTTTTTAGAAAATGAGTTAGAAAATCTCTTTTATATTTTTCGCAGTTTTTGGTAATCGATTATCAAGTTAATTACTTGATATTTGCTTAAAAAGATGACCCAGCATATGATTCAGAGTCAATGGTAACCGATTAGCTTTGTAGGTAATCCATGATTATTGAGGTTGTGTCAAAGGTAATTGATTATCTAATTTTAGTAATCGGTTATCTTACGACATTTTTTGTCCTATGACTTTTTTTGCCTGTTTCATCTTGGGTAATCTGTTATCAACTTAAGTAATTGATTATCTTAGTAGAAAATCAATTCTTAACTTAGTAATTGATCATTTTTTTCTTTCCAAACAATATATAATCACTGAGATTGAATCATGTAAGAATTAAAGCTATTTTACACACTTTCAAGCCTAACTAAAGAACCAATACAAGTACCATTGTTTTAAAGCTAGTTTGGTACCATAAAAACATATTGTCTTCAAAAGTAAACAATATATTAACAAAACCAAAACTATTATATGCTTGAGATCCTTTATATGTGATCTCAACAGTATGATGGAAAATATGTCTTCTATAAAGCATTCAAAGGATTTTGTGAAAGTTTAGTTAAGAAAATTTTATTATAAATATGATATTTCTTAAAATTTATAAAAGTCAATTCAAGTATGCTTTGTGGTTGTAGTTCAATCTGATCTTCCACATCAAAAAAATATATTTTGGCATTAAAATCATATTAATATTACTATTGATATTATTAATTACTATTATTTATGAAAATGGGAATGAAGATGAGAAATTAATTTATATTGTGATCTTTTAATTTCTTTTGAGGATAATTCGTAAATGATTTTTGAGAATAATGATTGAGGTATCAGTACTATGTGATTTGTGATACCAAGTCTAGTGATCTTTTGGGAACTATGTTGAGATGAAATTAGTGTAGTCCTAGGTTCCTTGTAAAAGTGTCTAGCAGGTGCATGAGTATCATTAAAATTGTGGGTAGAAAGAACACCTATTTGGGTTTAAAAAATACTTGTGTGGGTTGAAAGAAAGTATATGTGGATTGAAAAAAAACCTATGTAGGTTGAAAGAATACTTGTGTGGGTTGAAAGAATGTTTGTGTAGGTTGAAAGAATATTTATATGGGCTGAAAGAATGCCTGGGTGGGCTAAAGGAATGTTTGTAAATATATTTGGGTTGAGGATATTCATTAGGTAGATGAATATTTAGGGTAATTCATGTGAATATTTGGGTTGAGGATATTCATCAGACGGATCAATATTTAGGGTAGTCCATATGAATATTATGAGCTAAAAGAATGTTTGTTGGATTGCAAGATTGTTTGTGGTTTGATGTTTTGGGACTGAAAAAATGCCTATTGATTTGAAGGTAATGGATGAAGAGAATATCCATTGATTTGATTGGGTTGGAAGATTTCATGGGAGAATGTGTGTCAATTTAAAAAAAGATAGGATAGTCTCAATCCTTTCATAAATAGGTTCTCAATGATTGTGGTGGTTATAAATCCATATATAGAATCGATTGAGTTGAGTTTAGATAGTAAAATGAGTATGGTTGAGCCTATATATTGAGTTATGTGAGACTCGGTCATAGGTCAAATCTTAGACCCTCATTTTTTGTTAAGTTTATTAAGATTAGCATTGATAGTTTATAAAAATCTCACTTTTGTCATGTGTTTTCTTTCATGTGTTCTTTTCATATACGATCGGGGTACGAATAGAAGATAGACATGGTCAGCAAAATGTGTAGAAGGACCTAAAGGATTTACTCAGAATATATGTATTAAAAAATTAATAGCTTTTTTATGTTTGAGTAATGATAGATTCGTAAAAAGTACATTGCTCTGACTCAGGATCGTGTAAAGAGGGTAGTGGTATTAGTTAATGTATTTTCTATTTTAAATATTTGACTTGCAATGTTTATAAGAAGATTATTATTCTTTATGTAAGAATCAATTTGAAAATTTCCCTTATCTTTTTATAAACACTTTGATTTTGGTAAGAGGATTAGAAGTGTTACAATATTTATTTTGGTATTTGTTTAAAACTTAATATTTTAATAATTGTATAATAAAATATTTATTTGTTTTGGCATTGATATTTTTTATGTAGACAAAGAAGTTTGGTCGCTCTACATATATTGATGCAGACAAAGGATACATGTTGTTTACTGATGAAAGATATAGGAGAACACATGTGAATATTGAATAATTATTTGTGTTTCATTTTATTTAGTACATTAATTAAATAATGACATTGTTTAATTTGAATAACATGAAAATTTTTAAGGCAAACTTTCACGAGCTATGTCAGAAGCTGCAACATCATTGGGTGAATTAGAGATCAGTCTCTATTTAATGTTGGGTTCAAGTAGCAGGTGACAAAAAAAAAAAGATAAGATGAGTACATGGTATTAGAGAGTTCGCTCACGATTATAATATGAGGATGACAATCTTATGCATAAAAAAGAAAACATCTAATAGTTTACAAGATGTTGAGGAGATTAATATATAGGATAAGACAATGACTTGCCCAAAATGAAAGCTTATTCGCTTACAATGGGAGGACTATCAACAATCTCTTCACCTACAATCAAATAGATATACATTACTCAACCTTGATTATATTGAACAAGTATGAGAAGTCTTCAAGTTTACCTAAGAATACCTTGTTCAAGACACTGTTCTAGGCTATGCAAACACCCACCTACTTATGATTAGTATAAATAATACAATATAAAAAATAACAAAGAATTAGAATATAACATCTCAAGCATAAATGAAATTATTAGAAATAAAAGTTAAAACAGTTAGATATTATTAACAATAAATTAAATGGTGAGAAATAAAAGTTAAAATGATTAATATATTACTAAACAACAAATTAAATAAACAAAAGAATAAATAATGAACAATTAATTTTATAGTTGGAATAAGAATTAAAAATCATGAATAATTGAAAGTAAAAATAATGATAATAATTACAAAATAATTAAAAAAGATATAAAAAATATAAGAATATTAACATTAAAAAAAAAACTTAACTAATCTCACTCATACCTTAGAAATAGAATAAGAAATTTTCTATAATATTTGGGGAAAGAATTAGAGGATTTGAGGAAGAAAATAAGATTGTAAAAAAGAAAAATTGATAGAGGAGAAGAGCGTGGTGGTATTTATAGACAAGGGAATCAAGTGATAAGCAAATAAAACAAAAAATTCAACCTTTTTTTGTTAATAATATACTTCCGTTATCTAAGTATTGTGTAAGGGGGAAAAAAGTTGCTTGTGAATTTACGTCTATTTAGTTAACGTGATTTTTCTCTCTTTCTTTTTTTTCTTAATTTGAATTTATTATTTTTCAGATAAAATAAGTTTATCAACAACTCCTATATATTTTTATAGTTCGTTTATAAATTTTTCAACTCACAACTTGAGCAATTAATTTTTAATAGCAAGATATATCACAACTTGTCGTCATTAATTACACATAATTTTAAAACATTAATTATCTGAAATAAAAAAAAAAACACAAAAAGAGTTGTTTTGAAACATCCATTGAGGTAGCATATTGCGAACAACTCTTCTAAGAGTGTTCAACTAAATTTTAATATATTTCAAATTCACTCCGATTTCAATAAAAGTAAAAACATATAATTAATAACATAAATAATAGGATAAACTACCATGGGTTTCCTCTCATTTTGACAATGGGATACTTTTTGTCCCCTTTTTTCTCATTTATTGTCGCTAAATTTTATAAAAAGTGTAATTTTGCCATTCCCTTGTTAGGAAGACAACATCAACTTTCATTATTAATGACGTGATATTGTTAATTTTCTAATTAAAAATTAATGAAAGTGTAACTAATGCAATGTTAATTTTAAAAATATATAAAATATTTTCATCAATTATATTTTGAAATTCAAATCTACTTAAACTATAATTAATATTAGTTTCAAAAATACCTAAATACAAATAAAAATATGCACTAGTTGCACCATGTAGATCAAACTCAAGATCACAAAGTTCCAAACAAGCAATTATACCACTAGACCAAGTGTTCACTTTGCTTTCATTTTGACTTTCACCTTCTTTTGTTTTCAAGTTCTGGTATATTTTTTTTTGTAAATTAAAAAGTTAATAGAGACATGGTGGTGTGTGGGATGATATACTTGAATTTTTTAAATGGAGACATTTTTAAAATTTTGAAAAATAAAAATAAAAAATTAAAAACTAAAATATAAAATTTAAAATTTAAAAATATATAAAATATAAGTTTAAAATTTAAAACTAAAATTAAAATTTAAAATTATAAATTTAATTTATATTTATTAATAATTTTAATTTAAATAAAGAATTAAATAAATTTTTTAAAATTAAAGATAGAAATTAAAATTAAGAATTAAAATTTGAAAATTATAATATAAATTTAAATTTTATAATTTTCAAATTTAATTTAAATTTTATAATTTTCAAATTTAATTTAAATTTTAATTCTTAATTTTTAATTTCTATCTTTAATTTTAACTTTTTATAAAGTTTAGGGTATATCATTAAATAAAATTAAATGGCATAATCATTATAAAAGGAAAGAAAATAAATAACATAAATACTAAAATGGCATGTTGGTAGAACCTAAACAATTTGATATAAAAAGGTTATAATTAAGGGATTTCGTAAAACTTAGAGAAAAATTAAAATCATTAAGTAGAAAACTAATGACATTCTTGTGTATTCACTTGTAAGATAAACACCACCAAAAAGCAAAAAACTTTCTCGAACAAATGTATAAAGTTGTCAAAAAAAATAATTAAAATTTAGAAGTAGAATAAGAAATATTTATTAAATTTATGGATAAGAAATATTATTAAAATTTACATCATGGTTACATTGAAAATGATGAAAAGAAAAATATTGACAGTAACATTTCTCATTCACTTCAATTTCTTAATAATATACTATATTTGAATTTGAATTGATGATTTTATGTATACTATACCAATTCTTCGCTAGAAATTCGACTTTCATGATCCATTTGGAAGTGAACAAAAGGAAGAAGAAAGGAAATGGAAAGAGAAAATATATATTATAACATATTTTGTTTTGTTTCGTTTCCATGGAAAGAAAGAATTTTGTCTAAATAAATTATATATTATATTTGATTTAATTCATATAAATGGCGTTGAAAAAAAGATGTAACTTTGCATTTGATTATCATTATAAAACTAGCAAAAATATAGACGCTATTGCACATGTGTGTTTGTATTTTTATTTTTATTTGATATATTTAATTATGTAATTTATAAATAATTATTACTTTTTATACTTTGTATACTATTTTAACTTAGATTTAGTAATATATAAAACAATACCACTTAACAAAAAAAATATAAAACACTATAAATAATAACAAAATGTATCTACTTATTATATTTTGTTATCATGACTCTAAAGCTATGAAATCTTCTTTAATTGGAAGACCAAAGAATGACTACAAGACCCAATCTTGGATTTTCTTGTGAATTTATCATCTTACCCAAATAATAAAATTAAACATATATTAAAAAAATTGATACACTATACTACACATATTACGTAGAAAACTCTCATTTTTTCAATCAAAATTAATATAATAAAGATGCAGATACACGGCACGTCAACGGCAACACCTGTGTGTTCGCATTTTTATTTTAATTTGGCATATTTAATTATGTATTTGAAATTAAATAAGTAGTTTTTATTTAAAAACTAGTCAGGTATAATAAAAAGTGGACATTTTTTATTTAAAATTGGGCAAAAAGATGACAATTTCTTTTTATAAAAAATGAGTAGTTATAGTTTTAAAAAATCTAAAAAGAAAATAAAAAAAATTGTACTTTTTGCAGTTTTAAATAAAGAAAATTTAGAAAATTGATATTAGAAAAAAATAGATATTTAGGAAAATTTGTTAAGAGTTGAGAAAGCAAAAAGGTTTGTAGTTTTTGTTGTCACGGTATACATTCAAGAAAATTTAGAAAATTGAGATAAAAAAAATAAAGATTTAGGAAAATTTGTTATGATTTGAGAAAGAAATACGATGATATATATACTGACTTTGTTGGATCGCAATGGGCAGTTTTTATCCCATATATAAATCTAACATCAAGGTTCCAACATTTTTCTTTAATTTGAGTTTATGATAAAAAAATATGTATAATGAAAGAAACAAATTAATAACTTTTTTTTATAAAGAATGGGCAATAATTATTTAACCTTAGTTTATCTAGATTTTTTTGTATTAATAACTTTTGTAATAAAGAACAGTAATTAATAACTTTTTTAATAAAAAATGGGCAGCATCTAGATTTTCATTAAAAAATCTATAACTTTTATATCTATATATAAAGAATGTATCCTTAAATAAAAACTAATATTGAATTTATAATACAATTGCAGTTTTTATTTAAAACCGAATATGCTCAACTTGTAGAGTTTTTATTGAAAATATATTTTTCTAATTTTAAATTATAAAAACTATCCATTTTAAATAAAAACTACTATGGCCTTTATATATAGTTATAGAAGTTATAGATTTTATATTATCATTTTATATATATTACTTTTATGTTCACTATAATTGAAATTTATTTAAAATAAAAATTAAGTTAGAGAAACTAAACCTGCTGCAAATATGTATAATAGAAGAAGCAAAAGTGAGATTAAATATTTTATTATTTATAATGGAACATGATTGATTATATTAGTGTAATTTTAAAAAACGTTGTCGAAACTCGCATTGTTATTCATGATCAATGAAAAACATAAATATGGTCATTTTGTGTTGTGTCATCGAATTTGATAATGAACAGAGATAAATATTAATATAATAGTAGTGAAAAGAAATTTCGAGATTAATGTCACTTTTGTTATTAATAAACCAATTTGTTAGTTAATTTTAATTCCACAATTTATTAATAACAAATGTTTAAATGACCACCACTTAACATATCATAATAACAATAAACATCTAAAATCAAAATTGATTTGTTCAAGATAAAAAATACAAAAATTGAAGAAAAAATTTAAAAAAAAAAACATAATTGTAGATAGAGTCGAGTGGAAAAAAAGAAAGAAAGCATTATAATGAAACTAAATAGTGTATACAAAAACTTTAAACAAATACAAAATATATTAAATCCCTATGAAACTAAAATTATTAAAAAATTGTAATAATAAAGTATTATGAGGGAAACTAAAATTAGAAAATACATGGTTACAACATCTTAATAGTAGTTGAAAAGAAACAAAAAGTGAGATAAAAGTTAAATACATCCTAAAATTTGGTACAAATATGTCTACTTTAAAGTAAATACAAATATGTCTTTAGTATATAATTTACCGAAAGAGAACAAATGCAGTTGAGATATTCATAGGTTGGTTACAACATCTCAATAATAGTTGAAAATAAAAAAAAAAAGTGAGATAAAAGTTAAATATATCCTAAAATCAGTATAATCTTTAGTTAAATACATCCTAAAGTTGTTTGATACAAATATGTCTACTGTAAAGTGAATACGAATATGTTATTAGTATATACTTTACTAGAAGGGAATAAATGCAGTTGATATATTCACTGGTTACAAATTGTTGGTTCAACCAGAACTCTAGGTATTTTCAGAATTACAATTAGAATGAATTTATCAATAAAAAATGAAACCTAAAAAATGGAAAGATGAAAAATCATTAATAAAAAAACACTATAAACCACCCACAAAAAAAAAAAGATTGAAAAAAAATTATCAATAAACAGGAAAAAAATTGCACAAATCAGTAATTAACAGAAAAAAATATTATCTAAATAGAAAATAATATGGAAAATCTAAGTGCAATAATCAATAATTAATTAAAACCTTAAAAACAATGTAACAAATATTTAAACAATAGGAAACAAATTTCATCGAAAATCAAAAGAATAAGTAAAAAAAAAATTTAAGAAACAAAAATATTTTAATATAGTTTACAAATATTTTATTATAGTTTACAAATTAATACTGTGTTTAATAAAGACGTCTTCCCCACCATGGGAAGTATCAACAACAATATAATACTATGTTTAACAAAAAAATAAATTATCAATAAACAAGAAAAAAGTGCACAAATCACTAATTAACTGAAAAATAATATCCATAAATAGAAAATAAAAATCGAAGGTAAAAATAATAAAAAATAGGAAACTAACCACTTCAACTTTATTTGGAAACTAAGAGCATCATAGGGAATAAGAGAAGGAGATTAATCTAGAAAGAAACAGAGTAAATGAAGTGAAATTAGAGTGCGTGAAAAGACTAAAGGAAGAGAGAAACTCAAATAAGGAAAAGAAGAAGCCGTAAACACAATAAAATGCTTTAATGTTGTCAAAATATATATATATATATATATATATATATATATATATATATATATATATATATATATATATATATATATATATATATATATATATATATATATATATATATCAACACTAAATCTGGATACTATCTATTTTTATAAAAATTGCCTATTCAAAAAAACTGTTATCTTTTTCTCATTTTTAAATAAAAATTATCCATATATATTATTATAACTATCTATTTTGTTTTTAATTATCCTAATTATCTATTAGATAATATATATATATATATATATATATATATATATATATATCATATTAGATATTAGATTCATTCATTTATTTAATTTTAAATTTAAATAAAAAATGGTTCTTTATATCTATCCTTTTATAACTACTCACATCAGTTCTTAGGTTAAGATTGAAGTGGAGCATGTAAGATAATTATAACAAAATAAAAATTACATGTAAGAAAGAAAAGAGACATTAACAAAATAGAAAATAACTACTTGAAACAAAAACTGCATTTGTTTTAACAAAAAGATACCTTAACAATAGATAGAATAGAGAAGTCGTATTGAAGCTATACTATTCTAATTCCACAATTTGAGTAGTATATATAATAATTTTTTAAAAAGGGTAGAAGTTATAATAATAAGAAACAGTTTTTATTTGAATAATTATAGTAAGATACGTGACACAGTTTTTATTAAAAAAATTATTTTTTTATTAAAATTAACTATTTTGTTTTTATAAGGTTAAGATGAAAAAAAATTATTCCTTTTATATATAGATAGAGACAATAATAAATCAGATTTGGGAGATGCAGGCACGACCATGTTGATGGTTAAAGCGCCATGATTAATAGTTATACACCCACGAATGCTATATGCTAGCTACTATACACTATGAATTTAACCTCTCTTGACCTATAAATATGTAACAATTAGAAGTAGAACAAGGAAAGAAACAATTTTTCTCTTCTATATGCACTCTAAAGGGACTTCTATTGAGCTTCGACATGATAATTTCTATACAAATAAAAACTTTATAATTAAAGTTAATATCTCACTTGTAAAGTTAATTTTTGTTTTCTCTATTGTTCGTTGATAGTAGTGTTTAAAACTAAATCAAACTTAACTAAAAATAAAAAATTAAAACACAAAAACCAAAAATTACAAACAACTGTTTTAGTTTGAAATTATTTAGTTTTTATAATTTTCAAATTATACAATTCAATCTATTAGTCCAAATCACATCAAACTAAACCACAACAAATTTGTTTTGTTTATTTCAGATTTTATAATTCATTGAAATAAAACCAAACTGTATGGTATTTTTTTTTAATTTTTTTAAATTAGTATTAGACTCAAAACTACATCAAATTGCATCGAGAACACCCGTATAAAATGAGCCTAATACAGTATAAAAAAATAAAAAAGAAAGTTAAACAAAGAATCCATTGCCTTAGAAGCTAGCGCATGCTGCTCCTAAATGTGATCAATCAACTCAAATTCAGTAAAAAAAAAAAAGCAACCAGAACAATTGATATGATGAATTGAAAAAATTAAGCACAGTGAAAACCAAGCTTTTCGGTTTGACACCTAGGAAATTTGAAGGATGAGAGAAGTTTGAAAGAGGAGAGCGTTTGACACCATGAGAGATGAGAAAAGATATGAACTAGGTTAAGAATGAGTGAACGCGTGCGAGGGTTACAATTTCCCTTTTCTATTTTAAATAGTTTTTAATAATTTAAAAGATGAAAGTGTTATATTATTATTTTATTATAGTAAAATATTTTTATAGTTAATGTGAATAGTGATTTTTTCTTATATAAATCAAGTGATTATTTGGTTGTGAAGAATGTGAGTTAATGTAAACTCCATGAAATGGTATTCAATTCTTATCAGGATAAAAAAACGATTATTCATTCATTTGGTAGTAAGAAATAAATTAATTAAGTTATATTAGGTTAATTTAATTTAAATATTTTGAAAGACAAAAAAAATTTAGTTCTTATTTTATTTTATTTTACTAAAATATTTATAAATTTAATGTATATAGTAATGATTCTTTTTATTTTATTAAAATTGTTATTCTTTAAAATGGTATTAATAAATAAATTGAATTAAGTCATATTAGGCTAATAATTTTAAATATTTTAAAGACCAAAAAAGATACTAATTATTATTTTATTTTACTAAAATATTTATAAATATAATCTACAACATATATAAAGGGAATTCACCCTTTTGGTATCCACATTTTTCATTTCCAATTTTACCCTTATACTTATTTGAGAATTAAAAACAAAAAGAAAAAGCTATTTTGTTATAAGAGAGGAACTCAAACCCATACACACAACTTCTTGCTCCCTCATATTTCCATATAGACTTTATCACTAGATCAACCTTATATCCTTAATAAAAAAACTAATTTAAAGCATTTATATCCAATATATATAATTGTCCTATTGTCTATGATCTATATCTATAATATTATATTATACAAATGGAATTCACCCATTTGGTGTCCATATTTCATTTACAATTCTATTCTTATACCTATTTGAAAATTAAAAAACAAAAATAAAAAAAAATTTATTAAAAGAGAGACTTGAACTCATGACTTCTCGCTCTTCCATTTCTCCATATATAAACTTTGCCATTAAATCATTCTTATAACTCTAAAAATAAAATTACTTTAAAACATTTATATCTGACATACATAATTGTTCTGTTATCTATAATTTATAATATTATATTATCTATAACATATATAAAGGGAATTCACCATTTTGATGTCCATATTTCATTTTCAATTTTACCCTTATACGTATTTGAAAATTAAAAACAAAAAAAAACTACTTTCTTAAAATTCGAACTCATGACTTTTTCCTCCCCTATTTGCCTATAGATTTTGTCACTAGATCAACCTTATAACTCCAGCCATTACAACTTAGTCATTCTTAGTAATCCATGTACATGCTTAAAATATAATTCCTTGTTTCAGTCAATCCATACTTGCAACATTCCCAAAAGGTCTAGCTTTATATACATATACATACTCTGATACATACATTAAACATAAATTGTTTCTATAACAAAAGGTAATTCAGCTTCTGCCTCATATTCTTTACCACACTTGCTAGTTTTAACCTTTATCATTATCATTGGTATCTGCTCATGTCCAAAGTGCAATCATCATAATCATACAGAATACACACACAATGCAAAGGTAAGAATAATGAAACATAAAATTCATAATATAAATAACTTAAAAACCATAACAACATCAATCAAGTCAATCACACTTATATTCCTTAAATATAAGCATTTCACACAACAACATGTTCAAACCTGATACATTCCGGAATATCTACATTGAATTCGGACACCAAAGTACCTTAAGACCCCTTCAAATTGATAGGCATCCAATTTTCACTATGTTAATTACCACTAATTTAAGTCTAAGTAATACTCATATAAAAACCATAAACTGTTGCCTAATGTCTACTTGACATCTTGCAACATAGTTGTTGTCTAAGTATGTCCTTAATTATAGGCACCCCCTGCATATCCGGTACCAAGACCATAATGTAAATCACAAGAATATCCCCTTGTATGTCTGACCTTAGTTGTATCCCTAACATTAATGTACCTCACCAAATATTTCATCAAAGGTTAAGTTATCTGATTGTAACTGCCCACAATCAACAACATCGATAAACATTTCCTCATCATGCATCTCAAAAATATGCATCACATCACAATTTCAAGTACTACATTATCATTCCAACAATTACCAATGTCAATCACAGAGAATCAATTCAATCACATTCATTCATTAACCACCAGAAATAACCAATTTCACATAACATCCAAATTCAATTCAAAATACTAAATCAACCATAACTAATAACCTTAACACCTTTAAATCATAATTTCTCAAAGTTAAAACAAAGAATTAGCTTCTCTTACCTATTTCTCCCTTTAAAAGTTAGCTTTACTAAATAGAGAGAAATCCAATCGAGTATTAATAATCCAAATCAATCAAGAACCAAAGAAATTAGGATTTTTAAAGAAATTCTCTACTCAAAGAGAATAATAGGATTGAGAACAAACGGAAAAAGATTCGAGGAATTATTATCAAACTTACCAATATTGATCACCTCTCAGAATTAGGATCAACGAGAGAGATTTTGTCCAATTCTGTCAACATTTTTGCTACCATGCAAAAGGGATAAGATTTGGTTCAAAAAGAGAGAGAGAGAGAGAAATTGGCGGTAGAGAAGAGAAGTGGAGAGAAAGAAGAAAAAGGTGAAGAATAAGGAAGAGGAAAGAGGGTTGGGATGTATTAGTAAGTTTGACTACTATTTGCACCCTTTCCTGAACAAATTTCCAAAAACTCTTCGAGACTCAGCTAAAACTCTCTATAACCCAGGAATAATAATTATACCTCTTTTTCTACCTCCCAAGTATCCTCTTAAAAATAATTAACTAATATTGAAATTATTAATAGAATCAATTATCCTCCAATTACTATGATAATCTAAATATAGAATAACATATAATTCTTTGTACTATTTACTTCACTTCCATAACTTATTAATTAAATGAGTCTTTCCACTTACGATTATGTACGAACATATGATGGACAACTCTAATAAAAAACATACTTGAAAACAAAAAATATTTAAATGATAGATAAGAACTCTAATAAAAATTAGTTAACTTTTAACTTTAAAAAAAAGTAATAAATATAAGTTTTTTTTATAGGTATAACATAATAATTAAATTTTTATTTCTCTTTATATATGATAAAATCATAATATATAGTATACTCTATTATAAACCTAAAAAATGGTGGAAATGACATTAATACAGTTTAAATAATAATAGATATATATAGTATTTTGAATATTTTCATTCATAGTACTAATCATAATAAATAATTAAAGATATAACAATATTAAATGAGTTGACAAAAAAATATTATTTATATATTAAATTAATCATATATTATATTTCGACAATTTCTTTTGAACTTACAAATTTTAAGTATATTTTTTCTTTTAATTTCCCAGTGAATTTTCTGTTGATAATTCCATTGGATTTAGTAAATATCGATCACCACAATTCCATAGGTAACATTCGTCAATAAATATTTACAAAATATTTTTATTGGTAAATTACATTGGGAATTTCTGACAAAAACAAATTCGTTGGTAATTCTGTCGGTAACTACCTACAAATTTAATTTGTTGACGATATTTGTCTGTAATAAACAGCCTACAAAAGTGTCGGTAATATCCGTTAGAAAATTAAAATTGCTGACGGATTAATATTTTGCCAGTAAGATTTTATTGGAAAAATTGGATTACAATAGAAAAAAATTTGTTGGTAATAAACATTTTTTCTTGTAGTGATATTAAAAACACTCCAAGATTAATTCATTAAAAATAGATTAAAATATCATCCATGTTTAATGACACTTATATTTATGACACAATTCTCTGTTTAATATAAAAAATTAGACTTAAATAATAATTTTGTTTCTTTTAGTCAAATCCGTAATTATTGTAGGTTTATTTTAAAATAGAGATATTCATTTCTATATATTAAAAATCTACAATTTGGTTCAATAGTCAATTGCCAATATTTATTTCTTTTATTTTGGTCTAATTGAATCTTTAACTTAAACATATTCATTAAATGTACAATTGACAAATGGTTTAATTAATTAAAATGTAATAAATACAAGAAATAAATTTCACTAATTTTAATTTGAACGATTGTTTCATATTTTTTAAAATAGGGGAGCCAATTGTTTATTTTTAAATAAGGGGACAAAATATATAGATTTGAATATATTGGGGAACAAAATTGAATTTAAACTAAAATTTTAAAAGACATTCTTAGTAGGAAATGTGAAATAAAAATAAAATTGTTCAAAATACTATTAATTCTTTTTTGGTTTTCCAAGGCATTTTTAAGCTAGAAGTCCAAAACTAATCATTGAGATGTGAGATATAATTAAGGAGTTGAGCTCTCTTAGGTGCTACTCCATACAAACAGGCTACATCATATACTGGTTCAAAATTCTATTAATAATGTGGGTGTAATTAATTCTTTTTGTCTTTTAGCATTTCTAAATAATATGAGTATTACTCAACAAAAATACATAGTGAAATGAATTAATGCATTGCCAGTACACTATTCAAACCACTCATTAATTATATTATTAAAATTACATTGGCAAAATATATTTATAGCATAGTTGTCATACAGGATTATTTTATGAGTTTAATTGGTATCCACTATCAATGTAAAAGATTTGTACACTGACAGTCAATCATGACTTTTCATTTATGAGACTTTTAAAATAGTAACTACTAAAATCAACAAGTTTACCATGAATAAAGGGTCATGATTGACTATTAGTGTAAAGATCTTTACATTAACAGTGTATATCAATTAAACTTTTATTTTATTCACAAATTTTCAAAAAATGAAATCAATTATCAAATTATAATATCTTTTTTTGAATAAAATAATTCTAACCATGTGCTACCTCATTTTCCGTGCATAAAACCTTCCTTAGAAGCCTGCCCCTAGATTCATATCTCTTAAACTAAGACAAGCCATATTATAAATCCCCCCTCTCCTAACAAGTTACAACATCCAAACCAAGTGTTCTACATTTTGGCAAATTAACAATTCTATGGATATTTCCTTTTCCTCTGACTCAGATTCTTGGTTCTCCTTGGACAATCACCATGCCTCTTCCTCCCAACATTATGGTTCTACATCACCACCTACCACTACCAATTTATCTTGGGAAAATGTTCTTGTTCCCAAGAAGCGACGTGGTAGGCCTCGTGGTTCCAAAAAGATACTTAAACCCACTTCGAAGTCCATGGAACCCCAATCAATTGAGCCTTTTGCTAAGATTATCAAGGTTGATGTGACTCCTGGAAAGGACATCATTGAATCCATCACTGATGTTGCTCGTCAAGATCATGTCAGCCTCACCATCCTCAATGCTTCTGGAATGATCACTGATGTGAACATTCACACCTCACCCGATAGCACTGCTCTTAGGCTCCAAGGGCCATTTACTTTGCTCTCCCTCACTGGAACCTACATATACAAAAACCATTACACACTTCATCCTGGGGCCACCCCTCCACCTCCCTTATCCTTTGGGATCAATCTTTGCACTTCTCAGGGCCAAGTATTTGGTGGCCCAATTGTTGGCACAGTTGTTGCCGGTGACAATGTCAGCCTGATGGTCTCAACCTTTAGGAATCCAGGGATTTACAACTATGTCCCTGAAGATGAAGTAGGGGATAATGATGTTAATAAAAAGGATTAATTAAGTTTTTTTGTCTATAAATTTTTATCAAAAATTACTTTTGGTCCTTGAAATTTAACAATATTTTTTAGTCCCTGAAATTAATTTGTTTTTTTTTTGTATTAATGTTATCTGTTTATAAGTTTTTGGGTATTTGGTTGTGTTTGATGTGAAATTGAAGATTAAAGGGATTAGGATTGAGGAAGATAGTGATTCACGGGTACAAAAATATGTTATCTGTCAATAATTTTTTAACGACATTAACTAAAGAAGAAGAACTAAAAGTGAAGTAGGAACTAAAAAAATATTTTTAAATTTTAAGGACCAAAAATTATTTTTGATGAAATTTTAGAGAAAAAAAACTTAATTATGCTTAGCAAAAACTTGTTCAACATTGATGGTGACTTATTAGGGTATGACATGGTTAGTTGTGGAAGTGTGGTCAAATTTTGGTGTTATTTCCTTTTTTTTATTATTTTATTTAGAATCAATTGTTAGTTGCTATAGTGAGACACAGGGATGGAGTTTGTAAGTTAAAGTATCTCTATAATGCTTTGTTTGTTGGTGTTCTTTTGATGGTTAGAAAGTTATTTGTCATCGATTCAACTTTTTTTTTAAATGAATTTCTTTATTATTTGATGACCCTTTTATAAGGTTGGTATAATGGTAAAAAGAAAAGTTGTTAGTTTAAATCTCTCCACTAATAAAATTTAACACACTAACAATTAATATTTGTCTAATAATAACAGCTAACATTTACCTATAAAAAAAAATTATGATTTTGTAGAAGGTCTCACTAACAAAGGTACTAATGGCACTAGATAAAAATTAAATTTTAAGTGAAATTCCTATATTTGTATTACCTCTAATTAAAAAAAGTATGTTATTTAATTTTCAAAATAAGAACATCTAATTATTTTCTTCTCTCATAATAATTCATACTTTACCACTACTATCAACATTGTCATTATCACTATCACCACAACTGTCACGGTCATCGCTACTACCACCAGATGGCGGTGGTGATGAAACATGAATTATTATGAAAAAAAAATATTTTTGCTTTAAAAATTAAATAATATATTTATAACATATTAAATGAGAGAAAATAAATATATAAAAATTTCACACAAAATTTAATTTTTATTAAATGTCCCAAAAATGCTCATTAACTTTTGCCTATGTAGAAATGTAAAATGAAATTGTTGATGCTAATTAAATGTTGATCAATAGACATAACAACCGAGTAAGAATAGGTATGATATTTCCGTCCCATTTTCCAACCTCATCCCATTCATGCTAATTAAAAGTACTATAAAATGAATCAAAATAATGAAAAAAACCACTCATTAATTCTATTATTTGATATGCAT
This sequence comes from Psophocarpus tetragonolobus, assembly GCA_037954015.1. Taxonomy (NCBI): domain Eukaryota; kingdom Viridiplantae; phylum Streptophyta; class Magnoliopsida; order Fabales; family Fabaceae; genus Psophocarpus; species Psophocarpus tetragonolobus. Next base: position 44,182,884 of record CM075690.1, on the reverse strand, counting down.
TTACTAAATAACTGATATATTAGCTAAATAATTTTGTTGTATACAATTTAAAGAAAATGTTTATACATAAAGAAGAAGAATTAGACAACTTCTAATTTTTAATTTTAATTTTATTTATTAATGTATTTAAAAAATAGTAAACCTATATTAAAATAATTTTAATTATTTCAAAGTCAGCTATTATTTCATTATTTTTTTAATCATATTTTTCAATAATTTAGTTAGAAAATCAATTCTACGAAATTCAAGACATGCATTTTTTTTATTGAATAAAATCAATTTCATTGAACTCCATTTTTCACGACACATGTTCTTTTCTATTAAATTCTCTCTCATTATTAAGGTCGTGTATGGCAGTGCGTGACGGTTTTAGAGTAAGAAAAATATTTTGGGTTATAAAAAAATTTTGCAAATAAGTTGGTTAACTTTAATTATATTAATGAAAAATTATGATTCAACTTCAATATAATATTTTTTTAAACTACAGAATATAAGTATTAAAGCTTTTCATAATTTTTCTTGTTGAAAGTGGAAATGAAAAGTTTATTATTGACGCAAAACTCTTTTATAACTCTTTTATGAAAGAGGACGAAGTCATAATCATGTAAGAGAAAGGGAAGATAGAGCGGAAAAAAAAACATATATTCTATGAATGCTTTAATTAATGCCTTATTTATCATAAAGTTTTTTTAGTAAAAAAAATAAGATGTGTTTATTACTGTAAAATATTTATTACATACACTAAAAGAAAATTTTCCAATCTATTATACTTATTAAACTCTTGAATTAACTTTTAAACTTTTACGGGTGTATAAATCCACTTATTATATGTGAATTAACTCATGTTTAAATTCTCTTTTTAATAAACTTCGTATATTCTATGCAAATTCTGTAAACTCTTGAGTTTATTACCCACACCGAGTCGTTGAGAGTCAACAAATCAATTTGTTTTGGATGCATTTAGAGTTCAATATATTTTTATTTAGTTTTTCATTCTTAAATTAAAGAACAAACATTTTTAAGAATATTAAACCTTTATTTTTTAACAATATCAAACATTAATGAGAATGTTCTACTATTATTATTGTCTTTGAAATTTATTATTTGATAATGATGCATTGTTAGACTTAATTATTTAAGCATTGTGGAATGTATGATTTATTATTTTGATTTATTATACTGTTGAAATGTTTAATATAATTGTAAATTATTTATAGATATTTTTATTATGTTTATATAAAATAAACTCTTACAAGTCTACAAGCTGAGTTTATTAAGCTCTCACGAGTCTACGTAAACGTTTGAGTTTGATAACTTTGCAATCAACTAAAAAAATTAGTAGGTAGTTTATAGTTAATTTTAAGTAAAAAAATATAAAGTAGTTAACTAGAAATTAGAATAATTCTAGCTGTGCTGTAGCTAATTTTAAAATAAAATTATAGCTATATTATCTAGTTAATATGTAACAATATTGAATTTTAACTTAAGAAAATAATATTGATGGCTAATATATAAGTAATTAATTTTAAAATGACTACTAAATTTTTTATAGCTAAACTTGGTAACAAATCCCGAAATTTTTTGTAGCTAAGAGTGTATTAATTTTATTCAATTTAATAGAGAGAGAAAGATTAAAGTTTCACGTATTCATAAAATCTTTAATGAATATATATCTTTATGATTGTTTTAATTAATTCCTAATCTATTATACACTTCTTTTTCGGTAAGGAGAAAGTTGAAGGTAATTAATTAATATTAAATTTTATAAAAATTTTAGTTAACTATGATATAAATGAATTATGATTTAGAACAGTAATTAATGTGACTTTAATTTATTTAAAGGATAAAAATGCTAATAAATATTTTTAATTAATGTTTTATTTAACAAAAAAATTTAAAAATTAAAAATAAAATAATTTTACTGTTTCTGACTTTTAAAATAAAATATCATAATATTAAGAATTTAAATAACTACTTTAAAATTATTTACTTTTAATTTATATTTTAATTTTCAGTACGTTAAAATAAAAATAAAAAGTAGTAAAATAATGTTAAAATTATTTTATGTTTAATTTTTAAATTTTTTTTAGTATGCATAAAAAAATAAAAATTAAAATTGTATAATATTGATGGACTTTTTATTTTTAAATAAAAATAAAAATACATTAAGAATATTAAAATCAGAATTGATTTAACAGTACACTTAACATCGCATTTTTTGCAAAAGCGAAATTAATGTAGCATTTATTAAATATATTAATATTCCATTAGGGTGATTATCTCTAATATATAATGAGTATTTTATAAATTTGACTAATACAATTTTTATTTTGTCTTAAATAAACTGTTTAATATGATTAAAATGTTTAATTGGATAAATTATGAAAAACCTATGAATAATATGATTTTCGTTTAATTCATTTTTTTTTTCCTTTCATTGATACAATAAGAATTTTACTCAATAAAAATAAGGTCAACGAATTAAAGCATTGAAAAAAAAAATACTATTCAAACTAATTAATTGTATTGTTAAAAATGTACTTCTGATATAATCTCTATATTAACTAGATAAGTGAACCTAAAATTTTGAATAAACAACTTTGTTGATAAATAAGAATAATACACTAAATTTAAATTTTTTATTTTATATATAGAAGATGAAAAAAAACATACTCAAAGTCTTGTTGAGGTAGTTTTTAGTTTCTATTTCGAAATATATTTTAAAAATAGAAATATATTTTATTCTAATTTGGTTTTTTAGTTATTTTAAAATAGTTTTTAACCATTTAAAAAATAATAAAATTGTTTTTAAATTTATTTTTCTGTTTTTATTAATTCAAACTCGTTACTTGTTGTCTATAAAAAAACTTAATTTTGTCCCTTTTTATATCATTGTTGGACATTTGCTTCTCACTTATAAACAAGTGTTTTTTTAACTCAAATAATAAAAAATACAAAACAACAAAGATAGGTACTTATATTTACTCTAACTAAGTACACTCCATAAAAGAGACGTTTAGCTGTCAATATAAAAGAGAATGCATTTATCAAAGCTTGATGTATAAACAACAAAGTTCATTGAGCCAAAAAGTACTCAAAAGGGTTCATTTAACAAGTTTAAGTGTGTAAATAACAAGAGCCTGGAAATAAAGTCTACTTTACCTAAGTACACTCCATATTTAGCAAGTTTCACATGTATAAATAGAAGATCTTAAAAATGAAATTTAATGGAAACTTAAAGGAAAAAGGCCGTGTACTTAATAAGTGTAAACCAAATTATACAATCCAGATGAGTATTTGGAATACAGGAGTGTATTTAACATATTAGAGCTGTAAAAAAATAAAATGTTTCTTTTTTTCACTTAATTATGTAGGAGCAGAAACTAACTCTTGTTGAGTCAAAAAAAATTAATTAAAAAGATAAAAATGCAATAATAATAATCTTTTTTTATAAATAATAAATTTCTCAATAATAAAATTTTCTTGTTGAAATTTCAAATCAAAGAATAAAATAAAAAATATATTTCATGTGATAAGAGATAAAATAAATATTTTTCAGGTTATCTTATTTTGCACATTTAATTAAGGGTAACCGTTTTTTATGATGGACATTGTATATGTGTTAATATCTTTCTACAAGTAATCAACTCCTAAACTCAAAATCTGGTTTTGTAGACAATTTTTGTTTTAAAGGTTTTCCAATGTTTTCCTTAACAAACATTTGTGCCAACTTCTTTGTTTTTTTATTACTTTTTGTCATCCTTTCGAGACTGTAACATTTGAAAAATACTAATAATACTTATACCATTATTGCATGACTAATTCTTTTCTCATGTAGTTTATAATTCAAAATACCAAAATATAAAACTTCATCGCAATACAATTATTCTGGCATAATATACATTGTGGTGTAACTAACATTTCCAACTAGATACAACATCGCATACACAACATCAGCTCACCTGGCAAACCTTGTCGCCTAGCGAGACCCAAGGTAGTTCACCCAGCAAGAACCTTGTATTAGAATGTCCCAATAAAGGGACTTCGCTCGCGAGACACGTCATTGGGTGAAAAACCCTGTTTCATTCTAAATAAAGAGGAATTTGCACCCAACAAGACCCATTCTCTAGAATAGGAACCTTGGGGGGGGGGGGGGGTAACGGAGGAGGGTGTTTATAAACTACCCTTGCTCTCAATTCCTAATTGATTTGGGACTTTGGGTGTACCAGAACAAGCCCTTAGTCATTGCCAAGAGGTGTGAGAGCGTGGGTTCGGATCTCATGGTGGGCGCCAATGTTCTTACCACTAGTCTCAGGACATCTTTAGGGTCACCACAACTGAGGTATTATCCGATTTGGAGCTCATGGACTTTGCACGATTTTGTCCTGAAAAGGTGCCTTAGTGGGTTAAGGGAGGAGAGTGTTTATAAACTACCCTTGGCTTCGATTCTCAAGTGATGTAGGACTTCAGGTTTACTAGAACAAGCCCCTTTTTTGCAAGACATCATTAGGGTGGGTCACTGCATTTGAGGTACTGTGCGCTTTGGAGCTTAGTGACTCCGTCACGGTTTTTTCCTAAAAGGGCATCTCGGTGCGTTAAGGGAAGAGGATGTTTATAAACTACCATTGGCCTCTATTCCTAAGCGATGTAGGGCTTTAAGTCTACCGAAACAATCCCTCCAGTCATGGCTAAGAGGCGTGAGAGTTGGGACGCACTATGCCCCATGGTGGTCACTAATGTTATTCTCACTAGTCCTCAAACATCGTTAGGGTCACTGCATCCGAGTTATTTTCCTCCTTGTTCTGGTACACACAAAGTCTTATATCGCTTAGGAATCAAGACCAAAGGTAGTTTATAAACACCCTTCTCCCTTAACCCCTGCTCTTGAGGTGCCTTTTCAAGGAAAAACCGTGATAGAGCCATCGAACTCCAAAGCGGACAATACCTCGGATATGGTGACTCATCCTAATGATGTCTCAAGATTTGCAGTAAGAACATTGATGTCCATCGTAGGGCATAGCCCCAGTTCTTATCCCCTTAGCCACGACTAGAGGGTTTGTTCTGGTACACCCAAAATCGAGGCCAAGGGTAGTTTATAAACACCTTGCTCCCTAAACCCACTTGGGCGCCTATTTCAGGGAAAATCCATGATGGAGAGATCAAGCTCCAAAGAGGACAATACCTCAAGCGTGGCAACCCTAACGATGTCCCAGGACCAGCGGTAGAAACATTGGTGTCCAACATGGGGGTCCAAATACACGTTCTCGCACCACTTGGCAATGACTAGAGGGTTTGTTCTAGTACAATTAAAGTCCAACACCACTTAGGAATCTAGGCTAAGGGTAATTTATAAACACCCTCCTCCCTTAATAGGCCTCCTCTCCCCCTCTTTCGAGACATCTTTTCAGGACAAAATCGTGACGAAGCCACCAGGCTCACGAAGTCCCAGGACTAGCAGTATGAACAATCATCATCATCATCATACGAATTGATTTAACTAAAAGATTATTAGTGGGGAGAAAATAAATAATGTGGAGGATTAAATGTTTGTTATATTAAGATAAATAATGTGGCAACCTTAACAATGTCTCAGGACTAGCGGTAGGAACATCGGCGTCCAACATAGGGATCCAAATACACGTTCTCGCACCAATTGGTGATGACTGAAGGGTTTGTTCCAGTACAATCAAAGTCCAATATAACTTAGGGTAAATTATAAACATCCTCCTCCCTTAATCGCCCCTTCTTCCCCTCCCTCGAGACACCTTTTTAGGACAAAATTGTGACAAAGCCACCAGGCTCACGAAGTCTCAGGACTAGCAGTATGAACAATCATCATCATCATAAGAATCGGTTTAACTAAAAGATTATTAATGGAGAGAAAATAAATAATGTGGAGGATTAAATGTTTAGTTATATTAAGATAAATATAATAATGGGAGAATAATTGAGTTTAGTAATAATGTCAATATTAGTTAATTAATTTTGAGAGAATGGTTGAGAAGTAGAAAGAGACATACAATTGTTATTTCTTGTTTTAGAAGGTTTTGATTGAGTTTCGAGTAGTTTTCAGAAAACTATTTAGGAAAGGGGTGCAGATAGCAAACCAACTTACTAAGTTCACCCCTCACTTCCTTTTCTTCTTCTTTCTTTCTCTCTTTTTTTTTTTCTTCTTCTTCTTCTTCTAATTTTCTCATCTTCCACCGCTTCAAATTTTCTCTCCCACCGCCATTTTTCTTGTGCTTGCATGATGGCAATCGAATCAACAAAATCTTTTTCATTGCTCCTGATTCTCAAATATTATCAATATAGGTAAGTCTGATCGTAATTCCTCTAACCTTTTTTTGTTTGTTTCCAATCCTTTTTGTTCTCATTAAATGGGAATTTTGTTAAAAATTCTTATTTCCTGAGCATTTTCTTCGAGCAGATTCTCCTTCTTTTATTGTATCTAGATTTTGAGTGGGGAAATAGGTAAGGGAAGTTCAAACTCTATTTTGGTTTAAAGGAACTTTAATTTAATGGTTTTGAATGTATTTACATGTGTATGATTGAGATTTTGATTAGTATTTTGAGTTTGAGTATGTTATGTGAATTATTTGTCTAGTTGTGAGTTGTGAAGAAATTGTGATTGAATAATGATTTGAATGTTATGAGTTTAATACTGATATTGAATTATGAATGTTATGAGATTGACCATTGATTGAGATAATGATTAACTTGTTACGAGTAGGTAACAGAATGTTGTTGCGGTACATTGAATTAGGGATACATAGTGGTCATAGTGATCCTGGTACTAAGGTCAAGTTATGATGAGTAAATACAGTGCCAAGGTCAAGTTATGGCGAGCAAATACCATTACCAAGGTCGAGTTATGGCAAGTAAGTAACTAAAAAGATATACTCAAATAATAATTACTTGTCAAGTGGGTCAAGAAGATGTCATACAATAGTTGGGTATCCTATGAGTATGCCTAGACTTCAATTGATTATTATTATGGGTCAGGTAGATGCCAAATATCAAAGTGGGTGAAGTAACATAGTTCTTCGAGTATCCGAATTGAATTATACTTTCTAGAAAACATCAGAATAGTTGTTGATTACTCAGGTCCATGGTGAGAACATACGTGTGTGACTGAGTTAGTATGAATGTGATTGGAATTGAACATAAATGTCTTTAAATGTTATGTATATGTGATGGTCTTGCTTTGCAAGGAACAAATAGTGGTGAGGATGTTAGGGAACAAGATGTTGTGGAATGAAGGATGTCAAACATGCTGGAAGTTGTAGAATACCCTTTTTGAGTTGTATATATGTATGTGTATGGAGTTGTGCAAAGGTGTTGTTATGTTAGCTTAGAGACACTGTGATCAAGTTTACATGTTTGTTATGTTTTATTTAAGAGTGATGTGTACTTGGCATAAAATAAAAGACAGATGGAATGTACTATGAAGTATGAGTGAATGTTTTATCTGTTAAAAAATGTAGTTAAATTATGCAGTAGAGGTTCTGCTATTTGTAGGGTCTCGCTAGGTGACAGGTCTCGCCCAGTGAGCTTTAGCCTCTATTAGGTCTATTTTGCAGCTTTGCGCCCAACGAGAGATCTCACCCAGTGCAAAGTTGTCTCAGTTATAATTTTGAGGGATTTGCACCCAGCAAAAGGTCCCGTCCAGTGCAAATTACTCTCTATTTGAAATTAAACAAGTTTTTCGCCTAACAACGTGTCTCGTTGAGCGAAGTCCCTATTACTAGATAGGTTGACACAAGGTTCTTGTTGGGTAATGGTCATCGTTAGGCGAGGTACCCTGAGTCTCACCGAGCGAGAGGCTTCGTTGGGCAAGCTATTGCTGAACATATTTAGTTATAATTTATTTTATACTTTGATATTGTTGTTATGTATGGTTTAATATTGAGTGTGGTGAAATGAAAATTTTATATCTCTGCTTTCGGACCCTTAATTGTATGAGAAATTAATTTTATTAGATGAAGTATTGGTATGAATAATGTTAGAATCTTAGGATGTTACAATTATTATTATTATTATTATTATTATTATTATTATTATTATTAGTATTACTATTATTATTATTATTATTATTATTATTATTATTATTATCATTATCATTATTACCATTATCATCATCTTCATAATTATCATCATCATTATCGTTGTTTTTTTTATAAGCCAAGAGAAATTTTGTTCAAATCAGAAGAGATAAACATAGAGCACAACGTGTACCTATTTAAACAAAACAAGGAAGAGGTAAGAAACAACTTAAACACAAAATCATGACTTCATAACTCATTCAGCAAACAAATGTGTTGTGATTTTTCCAACATAAATCATCATCATCTTCATGCATCGTTACAATTATCATCATCTCCATGATCATCATTATTACTGTTACTATTATAATTACCATTACCATCACCATTATTATTATTATTATTATTATTATTATTATTATTATTATTATTACTACTACTACTACTGAAAACACAAGCATTGTCACGCCTGTATATTCACATTTCTATTTTGATATGTATAATAATTTTAGATTTTTAATTTAATATATTTTTTAATAACATGATAAAATATATAAATAAGTCATCGTGTCATTTTGTGCACAATAATTTTAGTTTAGTATTTTTTTTTTATGTTAATATGATGGAAATATAAGTTAGATCATTAACGTATATGTAAAATTTACAATGAATTTGAGAAAATGAAGAGAGAAGAGAGTTTGAATAAATTAAACATCTTGTTCCGCATGTGTATTCACATTTTTGTATACAATAGTTTTATTTTAGTATGTTTTTTTGTTTATATTAACATGATAGAAATATGTTCATCATTATTATTATTATTACCGAAAACACAGGCATTGTCGCGCCTGTATATTCACATGTCTATCTTGATATGTTTAACAATTTTAGATTTTTAATTTAATATATTTTTTAATAACATGATAGAATATATAAATAATTCACCGTGTCATTTTATGTACAATAATGTTAGTTTAGTATATTTTTTGTTTATGTTAATATGATAGAAATATATGTTAGATCATTAGCGTATACGTAAAATTTACAATGAATTTGAGAAAATGGACAGAGAAGAGAGTTTGAATAAAATTAAACACCTTGTTGCACATGTGTATTCACATTTTTGCATACAATAATTTTATTTTAGTATGTTTTTTTGTTTATATTGACATGATAGAAATATGTTAGATCCTCAGTGTATATGTAAGATTTGCAATGAATTTGAGAAAATGGAGAGATAAGAGACTTTGAAATAAAATTAAACATCATGTCGCGTATGTGTATTCGCATTTCCGTTAAAAATATTTATGATTGAAGGTATACATATATTAATGATGCTTAAGGAATGTTCATTTGTAGTAAGGTAGAACTTATGAAGATGTGCATTTATTAAAATGAGAGAAGTCATAAAATGTTTAGAAGGGTAAAATAGTCATAAAATGTGGACACCAACACCTCTTATTCCCATTATATATTATAATATATATATATATATATATATATATATATATATTAAAGTAATTTCTTTCTAAAGGTTATAAGGTTGATCTAGTGACAAGTTTATATTTAGAGAGAGAGAAGTTGTGGATTTGAGTCCCTTCTATGACAATGTAGTTTATTTTTCATTTTCAAATAGGTACAAAGGTGGAATAAGTATTTTGAAAAGTGGGTATCAAAAGGGAGTATTCCCTTTATTAATAGTATAAATAATATATATATATATATATATATTAAAGTAATTTATTTCTTAAGATTATAAGGTTGATCTAGTGACATAATTTAAATTAAGGAGGGAGAGATTGTGGGTTTGAGTCCCTTCTATGACAAAGTAGTTTATTTTTTTCATCTTCAAATAGGTATAAGGGTAGAATAAGTATTTTAAAAAGTAGACATCAAAATGGGGTATTCTCTTTATTAATAGTATAGATAATATATATATATATATATATATATATATTATAGATAGTTGAACAATTATCTAGTTGGATATAAATGTTTTAAAGTAATTTTTTTCTTAAGATTATAAGGTTAATCTAGTGAAAAAGTTTACATTTAGTGAGGAGAGGTTGTGGGTTCAAGTATCTCTTACTACAAAGTAGTTTATTTTTTCATTTTCTTATTTTGAAAAGCGATATCAAAAAGGGATATTTTTTCTTTATTAATAGTATAGATTATTATTATTATTATTATTATTATTATTATTATTATTATTATTATTACAATAAAATTATTATTTCCATTAAAGCATTAATAATAGTTAGGTGTATAAAAATAAAAACATATACTTTTTGCACATTATTATTAATTTGTAGCATTCTTTGTCATTTCCAAAATTATGTTTTTATCGTAACAATCTTAGATCTGACACCTTAACACTTCACACAACTCACACTTTTAGGAAGCTTTTTAGAAGGTTATAATTTCATAATTACTCTAAATGAAATGCGCTTAATTGTAGACTTCTTAGATAATGTACTATAAAAAAGTATATGCATTTTGTTAGTATAATCATCTACCTTTAAAGTTTCTAGATCTTCTAAAAAAAAGTATAACAATCAACAAGTTTATTAGTAATTTGAAAAAATACATGTGTTTAATCACAGTGAATATATAATATTTATCATTAAGTGTGACAAAAATTTAGTAATATACATATTTAAATTTAGTAATATATGCATTCCATTTTCCACTTTGAAAAGTGATAAATTTCACATGCAATTATCTTTAAAAAAATGTGTATGTAATCAATTGTACTAAAACTAAGAAAGATACAACACGAAATATATTGGGCAAGTTGGTTAAATCTTTTGCAGAATAATAATAATTTCTTAATTCTTAAGAAAGGAGGGAAAAACCATATTATGCCAACCCTAATTTTATATAGTTAAAATTTATAATAAGTAAATAATTCAAAAATTAATAGTTTTTAATAAATTCTAACTTATCATATAAAAAAAGTTTAAAAAAAAATTGTAAAAGAATTTTTCTAACACTCATTGACTGACATATAAGCCTCAAACAAGGTCATGCCATGACCTTTAGGTGATTAGAAGATGAATGAGTGAGTTACACAACCTGAAGGGAACAAAGGTATACGGATTGCTATATTTAGTTTTTCAATCATAAAATAATAAACTACTTTGTCAAAAAATAGATTTGAACTCACAACTTTTACCAATCCAAATATAAACTTTGTTATTAGATCAATCTTATAGTTTTAAGAAAAAAATTACAACATTTATATACAACATTCATAATTATTCTAATATCAATAATATATATATATATATATATATATATATATATTATAATAATATATAATAGGAATGAGACGTTTTGATATCCACATTTTATGACTATTTTATCCTTCTAAACATTTTATGACTTCTCTCACGTTAATAAATGCACATCTTCACAAATTCTACCTTATCACAAATCATCCTTCTTTACACATTATTACTATATGCATACATTCAATCATAAATATTTTTAATAGAAATATAAATACACAAATGGGACAATATGTTTAATTCTATTCAAACTTTTTACTCTCTTTATTTTCTCAAATTCATTGCAAATCTAACATATTTGTTAATGATCTTACAAGTTTCTCATGTTGACCTAAAAAAATATTAAACTAAAATTGTTGTACACAAAATTATATAGTGAATTATTTATACTCTATCATACTATTAAAAGACTTATTAAATTAAAACTCTAAAATTGTTATTCATATCAAAATAAAAATGTAAATATTCATGCTTAACAATGTCTGTGTTTTTGCAAATATATATAATGGAAATAAGGTAGTTTAGTGTCCACATTTCATTACTATTTTACTCTTCTAAACATTTTATGACTTTTCTCACATTAATAAATACATATCTTTACAAGTTTTACCTTACTACAAATCAACATTCCTTAAACATCCTTAATATATTTATACCTTCAATCATAAATATTTTTAATAAAAATACAAATACACATGCATGACAATATGTTCAATTCTATTCAAACTCTCTTCTTTCTTCATTTTCTCAAATTTACTGCAAATATGACATATTTGTTAATTATCTTACATATTTTTATCATGTTAACATAAACAAAAAAAATATACTAAACTAAAATTATTATACACAAAATGACACAGTAAATTATTTATATTTATCATGTTATTAAAAAATATTAAATTAAAACTCAAATTATTATGACATATAAAAATAGAAATACGAATACACTATAACATCACATGTGTGTTTTTGCTGCTGCTGATAATAATAATAATAATAATAATAATGTAGCACCAACTCAGAGTCTAAACAAGCTTGACTTCCAGCATCAATTAATCTTCATATTCTGCCAATGAATTGTTTTCTATAAGAAACTTAAAACTAATACAAACAAATTCGTATATCTCTCGCTGAAACACATCCTCACATACAGTTATCGTTTTCCCCTAAAGATTGATTTGAATGTTGACCATGTTGAAAATTGATGGATAAGTTGAAACCTAATTTATCTGCAAAAGACAATCAATTTGAATCAGACAAATATTAATGGAGATTATTAGAAATGGTTAAATCAAACCTAATTTAATCCCCATAAAACCGACTTGTAAAGTAAAATTTACACCTCACCTATATACTATTGTTCGGTAATATCACTAATCTATGTGGAATCTACAACAGAGAGAATCTTAGAGCTTAGTAGTTCACCCACCACCAATTTTCTGGATTTCCTCAACAATCCTATTTTTCAGATTCTCTCAACTAATTTTGGACCAGTTTGTTATAGATTAAAAATGAGGTGATTCTGATAAAAAATAATCTAGTGAATATTTATAAGATTTAAAAAAACAAAGCAGGGACTATTTTAAGCTTTTTTCAATTATGAAAATCCTTTTTTCTATTATAAAAACCATTTTTTTCAAAGCAACTGATTTTATCAGAAGTTATTTAAATAGCTTCTGATTTTAATAGGATTCTAGATTCTTTTCTGCTTCTTATTATTTTGGAAAGCTGAAACAAAACTAAAATATTTTTTTAAAAGTGATTCTTTGAGGAAAAAAGCTGTAACAAATGGCCCTTTATATAAATTTAGATCAGCCATGTGCATTAAAATCATAGCTTAAAGGGGGTTTGCATACCACTTAACAGTAATAACAAATATATTACATTAAACCATCTACTGGGTTGACATAAGTTAAGAATTCTTATTCCACCGTCAATTTCTAATGAAGAGGCAGTTCCTTCAATGTTTGAAACTCATCTAAACACATCATATCTGGCAGCCATCATAGCATATACAGAATCATCAACGGGTAATTTATTTATTTATTTATTGTTACAGAACAAGATAGCTAGGTAGCGTGTTCAATGGACCATTTCTGGATTCTTGCTTAAAAAATTCTAGCAAGAGAAACGAAAGTACCAATACTCAAAAGGGAGCAGTTTTTAACCGCATATGCATTTCACTCCCAATTCACAAAATGCAAAAACATTATTAAAACAAAGTGTAAATAACATGAACCTCCCAAAGTTTCTCTCTGTTATATACCTACTATCCGTTTATTTTTTTACATTACTTTTAACCCCTAAAGGAGTTGGTACAGTATTAAGAGTGGCCTCAATGGAATTAAAGTGAAACCTCTAGGGGATCGGTGTAATGAAAGTCAAAAAATTAAAGAGAATTTCTCTGATGAAGAGGTACTAGCTGTAGTATGAGCAAACCTCAAAAGGAGTATGTGTAATTTACTCAAACAAAATAGCAGACAAGCATGGAAGCTAAAGGAAAACACTAGCACAAGTGCAATCAAAAAATTAAAACCACTACCAAGAAACATATGCATATAGATAAAAGCTTAGGCTAGATAGGTGAACAATAAAAAGAGGATAAAATACCAATATTTCCTGTCAGTCATTATTTAAAATAATCGGGAAAAAAGTTATTATACTGAAAAGTTATAAAGATAATGAGAAATTTTTCATCCTCTGCCATCATTTATTTTAAAAATACCCAAACAACCAATAAAAGGAACCCAACCACGATTTGGGTTAGGGATGAATAAAGGAAGGCTCAGATTTTCCTTTTCTCAGACAGGAGAGGAAGAGTCATGCAAAGACAGCATCAACAGAATCAGTGCAAAGGACTACAAGGTAATTTCACACAGATACTGAGTCACCTCGTCAGGACATAACTCTTCACTCAATTCCTGGTTGAATTACTGCTGAAAGCATCATCATTGCCTTGTTATACCCACATGAACCAGAGAGCAGAAGTTGATGTTTGTGATGAAGATGCAAAGAGAGAGAGAGAGAGAGGTTTTTTTTTTTTTTTGGTGTGTGTGTGTGGAGAGCTGTTTAGTAAATTCAATTATAATAATCACTGGCATACACAAGAAACTCAGAGAGGGCAACAACTCTCAAGACAACCTTATCTCTCTTAAGTGTGGAGCCTCATACTTAAACTAATGACTAATGAGTGTAAACCCAATTGCAGGGTTTCAGAACAAGGCTCAGATTCGCCTTTACTCAGACAAGAGACAGAAGAGAAGAGCCTCACCATAGCTGCATCACCAGCATCTGTATAAAGGACCATTTTGGTCTTAACAGACACTGAATTGCCTTGCTAGGGACTCAGGTTCTCTACTCAATGTCCATTATCTGATCTAAATGCTGAAAGCATCATCACCGCCTCCCTTTTCAGTAAAATATCAAGAAATTGAATTCATGCAAATTTAATTTCCCTTGCAATTTGAATTTTTATAAATCTTGACCAAAACTTGCTAAAATATTTCAAATGATAAGAGAGGAATTACAGATTGACATAATTATAACACGCAACCAAGTTGTTGGATAACATTAAAAACTGAAGAGGAATATGGTCTCTAAAATTGTAGAGCCCCAATGGAGCAGATGTGAGCATCACAAAAATACTATCACATCTGTAACAATAGATAGACTCAGTTAATTTTCCAGACCTGTAACTATATCAACCATAGTTTTTTGAAGAGGATACCTGACTAATAATAATGTCTGGAGTCAGTAATAATCCAAGTTAGAAAAGTATAACTTGCATTGGGAAATATGTGAATATATGAACTAAGTAACCATATAAGATTTCAAAATGTTAAATTAAGAGGTAATGAAAATGCAAACTGACAAAATCCTAGAAAACAATTTGTTTTGTTTGTGTATAATATAACATATAACATAAAGCCCCTAAATGTGTAGAGCCCCAGTAGAGCAGGTATGAGCATGGAGAAAATCATCACATCTGTACATTAACTTTCCAAACTCGTAACTGTATCAACCATAGTATCTTGAGGATGATACCTGACTAATGTCTGGAGACAGAAACTATCTAAAAGAGCATTAAAAAAACTTGAAAGTTAAAACATACTATGGTTGATACACTTATGAGTTTGGAAAATTAATGTGTCCATATAAACAAAAATAACCAACGGTAAGGGTGAGGTTGTGCATAACTGTGTGTCTGGTCTTGGTAGGTGTATAGAAACCTTCAAAAGCAAAATCTCCTCACTATACTACATCACCATTAATTAATGCTAAAATTAAACAATTCTCAGTTACCTTTCAATCACAAAAGTCAACTGAAAATAAAACACAATTGACAAAGGCATTAAACAATAAAGAATTAAATTATGGGAAGAAACGAGAATAGCGAAAAGTAAGATCTTGGCAGAGATCCAACTCGATATATTTGACAACATTCATTGATCTACTTTGTCATATATGTTAGCATCAAATCACCATACACAATTCATCCACGTGAAAAATACTGTAATAGGATATGCACTGCTTAACCAGCAACAACTGAATTCTCCATATGCATCCCAGTTCAGGAAGAAAGAATAAGTTTTAAAAGCTCTAAAATACATTTGCAAGTAAAAAAATAGAAAAAACACACCTTCACAAATAAAAACACCACAATTATGAACTATGAACTTCCCGCATTCTGAACCTAATGCTCCTCCACCCCAATAAATGCATCATCTTATAAAAGTAATTAAGGTTACACGGTAAGTTTATCCAGAAGCACTTCTAGATGAAGGAAGAAAATAGAAAGAAAATAATGGAACAAGCTTCTCCATATGTTCAAGTTAATTATTTACAAGTTAACTTGTAGTGGTTCTCTCATCTTTTAAAAAAGCTATATGAGAGAGCTTCAACAAATTAGCTTATACATAAGCTAATTTTAGCTTACGGAGAAGATCATTTCATTTTTTTCTTCTTGGTTTCTTCTCCTAAAATATTTTATAGACAAGCTCACCAAACAGACCCTAAGTGGGCAGCAGAACATAAACTGAAAGCATGTTATGTTATGCAAACAACACAATGAGGAAATTACCTTTGATTCAAAGTACATGTGGACATCTTCCTTTATTCGCCATGGTTCATGGCTTGTGTTGTTTCACAATAACAGCCAGCAACACCTTCATCTCACCAACAAAACCAGATGCCAATCTGTTGAGGCGACCCTTCATCCCTTTAACTGACATGATCTAAAGCTGCCACAGGCAACCCCAGTGACATCCTGAACTTGTTTTTAGTTTTTTGTCAAATTCATGGAGGAATTTGAAATTGCGAGCTCTCCTTCCCTCTTCTCCATTCTCCCTAGCTTTTACCACTAGGCCACCTTATCATTCCCAACATCCTGAACTTATTACCTGCACAACCACCACCAAATCCTGAGAAACAAACACAACAAAAAGCATTACCATTTTTCTATAACCAAGTGATCACAGGCAAAAAATGTTGAAAAACAAAGCAGAGTAAAATGCCATGAAAACCTACATTCATGTGATCCCCCACAACCCAATTCATTTCATGCTTTATTTAGGACTGAAGTACCATTTTATTTAAGTTATAAGGATCAGCGGGCACTAAAGTCTCTAAAGTTTATGTCTTTGTGCAATTTGGTCCCCTAGAACACTGTCTAAATTACTTTTTAAAGTGTTTTAAATGCTAACAAAAACACTTTAACCACAAATTTGCACATCTGAACATTTCTTCCAGGATCTAACCCATAACTTTCAATGACAAAACACTTTTAGATGATGAAAAATTCAACCCTAAAGGAAGAAGAAAAAAAAAATCATTTTTCCTCTTTGTTATGTTAAATTATTGTGACCCACTAACAGTACAATGCAAAGGGACAAAATGGGATTAAAGCAAAAGATCTATTAAGAGAACAACACTATAGCAAAATTCATGTCACACCAACTTCGTTTCACGCGTTGCATACGTAATCGGTGAATGTGAACTCGGATAAGCAGAAAGCGAAATAGGAATAAAACACTGAGATTGAGCAATTCATGCTTTGGAAAGTTAATCAAAAGATGAGACTGCAACATATGATAAAAAAACTTACCTCTCAGCTTCGACATTTTGTGCTGTTGGGCGAACGAAATTAGGGTTTTTTCATTGGAATGTTTGTAAGTAGGATGTTCTTCAGAAAAGTGTTTATGGAGAGATGCAATTTTTTTTTTAATATCGTGTCATGCATTGTCCAATACAATTTACATTTGCATTTGCATGCTCTCTGTAAACAGCATTGTCCAGTACAAGTTTTACATTAGCTCATGTTTTGCCATTAAAATTTTTTTAACTCTTCACAGAGAGTTTGTATTTTTAAAATTTTGAAATTTTTGTGACTCTTCCGCGAGTTCTCTTGAGAATAAAAAATTTTTTGAATTTTTTAACCTATGTCAAACTTATTTTAGGAGAGTTAAAAAGATGGATAGGATATTTAAGGAGAGATCGAATTAGATTTAGAGGTAAAATAAAAATTTGAAAAAAATATATATAATAATAAATGTGAATTCAAAATATAGAAAGTATTAATTCAAATTTTCACTTCAAAATTGGTTGGTCTAACAATCCATTTTGACCCATATAACATAAGTTAGTTTAGTTTTCCAATCCATTTGAATGTAAAAATTTTTTTAGTTTGATTTGGACATCACAAATTCGTGGATTAAATGGACATATTCACCAACTCTCAAAAAAATCAAAGCATTCTCACAATAGTCTTAGTTGATATAGAAGATTAGAGATGAGAAAGAGAGAGAGAAAAGGATAGAGAGAGAGTGAGGGACAAACTGAGTGTAGCAGGATGGGAAATGACTTCGCATACGCAGGGAGAAATGTCACCGGACTTAACTACATTCCACTTCTCCCACTTTCCTTATAAATTTGATGAGAGGGCTCTGGTTAAGATTTTTAAAAGGTGGGGCGAGTGGGTAAAATCTTCCCGGGAAGCATAAAAGAAAGGATGGGGCTAGGTTTGGTTTTGTTCATTTCATGGATGTTAAGGACCCAAGGTGGTTGGAGAAGGAGCTGGATCAGATAACTATTGGTAAGGAAAAGTTGTGTGTGAATTTCTCTTTGTTTCATCTTGGAATAGCTCGAAAGGATTATACAAAAGGTGGCCTTCGTGCTAATTTTCAGCAGCCTTGGAGAAGGGTGCCAATGCAGTCAGGATGGAAAATCTTTATTGTTCCACCAAGTAGCAACAAGCAGAGATTGTACCTACTAAAAACAGAGACTCGAGGTATCTTCTGAAGGAGTGTTATAAAGGGGTAACTCAAGTGCCTAATGATGAATGGATAGCTCCAAAGAGTAATGTTGAATGGCTCTGTCGGTGTGTAGTTGACCAGGTAAGAGATTTGAAGCAAGTACACAAAGTGGAGGAAGGATTCTATATGCAGGGTTAGTTTCTGTCAAAGTGAGGTCTCTAGGTGGTGACATGGTATTGCTTTCGGGTTCAGAGAATGTAGATGTTGAAGGCATATGGGCGACTCAGGATGTTTGATATTAAAATCTAGAAATGGAAACCATCAATCTCATCCAACAATTGTCTGGTTTGGGTAATATGCAGGGGACTTCCAACTCAGTTTTGGAACTAGGAAGGATTCTCACAAGCTAGAAGTGAAGTGGCTCTTTGGTGGACATCTTAGAGGAGTCATGAATGCTGGGAAATGTGGAATTCGCAAGGTTACAGGTCAAGACTTCCTTGATGACATTAATTAACTGGAATAAATCAGTGTAGGTTAATGGAATTTTCGTAATCATTTCAATTAGGAATGACAACGAGTTAAGGAGGGCACAGGTAGTGGTTACCGCCACCCGACCCGCTATAAAAACCCGTCACCTATTACCTACAAAAAATTCGTCAGGTACCCACTATAGAAATACCCACGGGTATCCATGGGTACCCATGGATATTTTTAAAAAAAAAATAAATTAAATATTTTTTTATAAGAGGTTTTATCAAATAAATCATTTATTTTTTGGAAAATCTAGAAATAAAATTATACTAGTTTCTACAAGATTAATTAGATCTAAAAGTAGATTAATATAACATATTATAAAAAAATATTTAATACAAATAAAATTTTTATTTTATATTATCGGTATTTTTATAATAAATAATTTTATTAACTATGAAGTTTTCATAAAAAAATAAGATTGATATCAATGAATTTTGATAATTAATATTTTAATTTGATTTATTTTCCAAAAATATTATATTTTTTAACTTTTATATATATTATTTTAGTTTAACGAGTAACGGATGATACCCGTATCCATGCCCGTTAAAGAGCAGGTAAAAAAAACTCGTACTTACAAATAGCGGGTACCCATTTATCTGTGCGGATATTTTTATGGATTTTATCTATAAGTATTTGCGAGCACAAATTTTTTTGTCATCCCTAATCTCAGTGGTGGAAGACATGGGTTATGGAGCGATGTATCCCAGTGTAATTTGCAGACAATGCAAGACAATCATGGAGGACAAAGATGGTGACTTTGTGAGTTCTGCCATGTCTCAATGGGAGGGAGAACTATGGACTGGTTAGATGGAGAATTTAGCTCCCCGTTTGTTGCCTTGGTGGATGATTTTGGATGGCGGCAAGAGAAAGTTAACGAAGGTGAACGGTTCATGCCACAAGCAGTTGAATTGTCTAAGCATTTAACCCTACCATTTAATTCTCCTGATTGCCAAGACGGACAGGGTGCGTGGGGTTAAACATGGGTTATTGGAAAATATAGTAACTACAAGCGGCAGACCATTTAAATCTCCTAAGGATATCTTGTTTTTGGATTGTGAGTTTAGCTTTTGACCCCATTTGGGTATCTCTTTTTCAAAAGGAAAACTCAACAGGGATATTCTGAGTATAATTTAACTAGCTACATTGTAGAGTATTTGGCTAGTTATGAATACTGTAACTTTTTAGAGAGTACCTTTCATTGTAGAGGAAGTTTGACAGTTATCTTTACAAAAGGCATGATTGTGGGTAAAAAGATACTGTAATGTCTCGTCAATATCTTGTTGAATGGTCTACTCAGTCGGAGCTGTACTTCAATGGGATTGGAAAAAAGATAGCCTAAGTATTCACAGGATTGACTCTTTCCATTTTAATGTACTGATTCTTTTCATATTGTTGTACTTTTGGATTTCTTATCTTGTTTTGTTTTGTTCTTGTAAATGAAACCTCTCCTCTATCATTACTTGTGACTTGTGGAAGCTTCACTCTATCTGAATCAAATTTACCTTTTTAAAAGAAAACTCTTAAAATAAAAAAAAATTACTTTTTAAATAAAACAAAAATTAATTTTTTAGAAAAAATAACCTTACTATTTAAAAGAAAGTTTTAAATTTGAATCATCAATGATGGCATTAGTTTTAAAAATTAAAAATATTAACTAAATTATATTTTCTATTAAAAATTTACATTTACAATATGTTAATTTCTTTTTAATTATAAAATATTATTTAATTGATACCAACAAGTTAAAAAATATATTATGATAGAATATAAGTCAAATAAACAACATAATATTTTAAAATATAAAAAATAAAAAATATTTCATATTTATATAGTAATAAAAATAAAATTTAGATTGACACATATTTTTAATATAACGAGTCTATTTTAAATTTTTTCTAACTCGGTATATTCCAAATTCATAGTGGGTCAGATTAGCCTATCAATTTTGACCCTATTTTAATGATTATCTATGACGATTTATGTATTTAATATATCCTACAATAAAATAATAATATACATTTCTTCATAATTTATTCACACTTTTCCAAACTCAATTACTTACCCTATCTCTAAATCTAAATACAAGGTTGCATAGAATATTTTTCTAAATGTGGATTCATATATTTGAAAACTAATGTTTAGGGAATTCAACTTGGTGATGGAAGGCTAGATTGAGTCGGTCAGGTTAGTGAACACAGGATAATATGACAAGTGAATTGGTGTGGTGCGTTTTCAAAAGAAAGAAAGGGAGGTATATAATTAAAAAAAAACACATCAAAATAAAAGCAATGATAGTTTAAGAGAAAAGATTAAAAAAATAAACATATAATTAGAAAAGGAGGTAAAAAATAACAATTGCCTTTACATAAAGTAGGCTTTTAAGTCCAACAAACTTTTAAACATGTCAAACTTAAGTTTTACAGGAATGTTTCTACCCCAATAACTTTAAAAATATTATAAATGTAATAAAAATCTGTAATTATAAATTATCACATAATTTAAAATATACTATAAAAATACTAATATATAATATATAAATTTGCCCCACTAATTATGTAAGCATTGCTCCTACAACATTAAAGTCTTACCACTAAGTAAAACCACCCTCTTGGTTGCTAATTGAGCCTTACCCCACAAGGTTGCAAATTGTGGGGCATTGTGATTGCATAAATAATATGTATCTCACTTATAAGAGTTATTTCAATTAATAAGATCGAATTTTGACACATCTTAAAAAAATAATAGTAAGTATAAAGTAATTTTACATTCAACCACAGATAATTATTAGTTTAAAATAGTTATAAAAATACCAAACAAACCTTATAAATGATATTACCTCTACCCTAATTACAAGATATGGTTGACCAAATTATAATTATTAAAAAAATGGACATGCTGATGTATTAGCATTATTTTTGAAATATTGTTCCTAATATATCTTCAACATTATTAAAGAAAGACAGAGAAAATACAACAATAGGTGTTCAATAAAAATATTTCATTTGAACAAAAAAAATGTTCAGCACCTTATTTATGAAAAGGAGAAGCAAAGTTTGAAATTTCCTTTTATAATCAAACATGTAGGTGGTAATATAAACCAATCTTTCTTCCTCTTAACTCAACCCCTTAACTCAAAAACATCTAAACCAACCTTTAAACTTTATTTATCAAAATAAATAAATTAATAAATCAATGTAGACGTGGCTCTTTGGATTCCTCATGTTGGATTTCCTTTTCATTGTCCTCATTTCGTTAAATACATTTCTTTCACTCCTTTCGGAATCTGTTTCACATTCTGTTGACAAAATTGGTGTTAACTGCCCCACCACCCAGCTGAAATACATTGTAATATATAAATTTCAGCTCTAATTTCCCAATCTTTGATAATGACATGGACAAATACTTAGACTGTAGAATTTTTAGTGTAACCATATATATATACAAAATATCTACCAACTTTACTCATAACTCATCCATGTTTGCTGATAACTTTTAATGAAGGTTTTTCATCTAACCATGTTTTTTTTTTATTCACAAAGCTTAAACTTGAGCCAAAAAAATATTATTTCCTAAATAAGTGTCATACTAAGTTATTTTGCAAGAAACAAGAAAATTAATAAATATATAAAAGAAAATTATTCGAACAAACTAATCTTATTATTAATAGAGTTTAACACTTATACACAGTTATTATAAAAGAGTTTTATACTAATGTTCAATCACAACATTTTATATATATGACTTTTAAAATATTAATTAATAAAATCAACAATTTTAATATATATATATATATATATATATAAATAAAGGATTGTGATTAAATATGAATAAAACTTTGTAAACAATAAATGTAAAAGTATTTTTCTTTTATTAGTATTATATTATAAACTAAAGTTATATTTATTAGAAATATTAATTAAAACTAATGACACCACCAAGAGGACGTGAGATATTGGTAGGGAGTTGTTAGGGCTTACATTAAAATAATTATTACTATATTAAAAATACTAATTTTTGAGACAAATATTTTATTTTAAGTGTGATGCTTATTTTGGAATGGGGTGCTTTCATAGCACATAAATTTGTTCAAGTGAAGAATTTCTGAAAAATATTTAATAATAATAATTAAGTAGCATTATCTGATTGGTTAAGGGTTGCAACAAGGTTTTATCTAACAAGGTATACACCAATCATTGCAAATAAAGCATCAAAACCCTTCCCTACAGTGTTGATGCTTCCAATAAAACTTTCAAAAAGTAGGTAAGATTTTTGTAGCTATATATATGACTTGGGGATGCCTGGTGATACCAGCCTCAAACAAAAAGGAGATTGAGACGTGTTGAATAGAAATTATTTGATGAGCTAGCATGCATGCTAATTTGGTTTTAATTAAAACCACTAACATGCTTTCTATAAAACAACTTTGGTCTGGCCTCAACAAAGTTACTTTGAGGATTATGTTTCCAAATTCCAACCTTGTTAAAGCCTTTCAATTCACTCTAGATCTCCGTTAATTATGCATGAAGCAAAATGATTAATTTTGTTTCAACTCTAAACCATTATTATCTATGGACAATTTCTTTCTAACAAATATCAGTAACACACTCTCTTAAAAACACTCAGACTAAAATTGATCGAAAAACATAAATTTCCGTGAGTTTCACTTATTAGTTAATGTCTCTCTTCTTATTTTATAGTGTTTAATAAATTCTAATAATTGATAGAGATGTGTTAAGAAAAGTGTGATAGAAGGTGAATGGTTAGCACTCCTCTTTCTTGCAATTTACTTCAGTGCAACAATTTATCATGGCTATCATCACAATCAATTTGCTAATTTTTACTAGATAGTGAATAAACACATTTCAAAATGATCCATCATTTCAATAGCATAGGAAATTAACAAATACATTCCCATCCCTACATTACAGAGAAAGACAAACATAGTCAAGAGGGTATCTTTTTCTAGGAACAGTGGTGCACTAAAATACAAGATTGCAAATGGGAGGTTAAACAACACATGATTAACTAAAATCTGTCATAATAAATATCACAAAAATAACTTAGGTACCCCATGTTACAATAAACTAAACTCTCATGTCTTCCCATAACAAAACTATTCAAGATTAACTCTTCTTTTGGTGAATCTGGTGCATTACCAAGCCAGTATCCAAAGACTAATCACTCGAGATATTGAGATCGAACTTTTTTCTATAGATACTCTTCCATACACATGGAGTTTATGATAAAATTTCTGATCACATGTTTAAGCACTTGATTTATCTATCAACCATATATACCACATATAGCATCAAGATATAACTAGAAGAATGCTCGGCTACCATAAAACACACGTGATCCATCCTTTTTCTTATCAATATCCAACTTGTTGCTGTTATGATTTTGAATCACATCACCATGACCTTCACACTCAGGTTTGTCAAGGTCCATTGGGAGCTTCATTTTTGCCAAAGACTCAGTGAATTGTTGCATGCTTCTCATATACATGTCAACTATTTGTTGCTGCATAGCTGATTGCTCAGCCTCTATGTTGATGTTCCCTAGTGGAGCAGAAAAAACTTGACCAAATCTTGAAGCTTCTGTGTTTCTATCACTATTGATCTGCTTTTCCTTGCTTGATGTGCATTTTGATTCCTTATCATCTCTAGCTCCACTTTCTTTATTGGAAGTTGGAGTATCTGGACTAGCACTAGAGTTTTGACTACCTTCAACTGTGATTGAAACATTGAAATAATTTGATGAGTCTTCCGTCAAATTACTCTTTTCCTCAACTGAATCACCTGAGTTTCTATCATCACTTAAGCTTGTAGTAGTAGAGCTTGGGAACATAGAATTCTGAATGCTCTCATTTGGAGAAGTGGACAAATGATTCTCATCTGGTGTAGTCACAGTCATTTCATAATCCTCACCTTGAGGAGAAGCACCAAGGTGAAGAAATGGTAACAATCCAACTGAATTAGGCCTTGAAGCAGAAGAACCATAAGATTCCAAATTGAAATACTCAGAAACCATTTTCTGGTTCTCATTCATCACACTAACATCAGGAAATTCAAATCTAGAATACTCAACTGGGTTCGACATATCTTCTGACATTTTTGGATCAAGCAAAACAACTTCTGAAGATATGGATGAACTAGTAGCTGATTGTGATATGGGATTCACAGTGGAACTTATTGAAAATGATGTGTCCAAAGACAGTGTTAATTGGACAGTTCCAGCAGGACAATGGAAAAGATCAGTGGAGGAAAGGCTATAATCTTCTGTCACCTTTCCTTTGCCAACAACTTGTGAAATTTGGACCAAAGCAAATCCCAAAAGCTGGTCTTCCAAGTGATTTCTTGACCTGCTAAACATCCAAATTTCACACTTGAGCACAGCATCTATTTGGGTTATCTTCATCCTCAAATTTTCATTGAATATTGGGTTTCTTCCACCTCCATTTATGATTCTAGTGGAGAGAGTCTCATCAGGGTTGTATGTGAGAGAGAACTTAGCATACACATCCTGATTATCATAGATGCATATGTTATGAATGTTCCTAGCATGATGAACATAGATATCAAGAATCCCTGAGAACTCATCATCACCATCTGCATTATTCATTGTGTTCGAGTTTGGATTGTACCTGAAGCTGGTAGTATGACGACTCTGATCGAATGAATTCATTCTAACCTTTAGCTATCACTTTGGAAACTTTGTTCTATAACTTGCCACCAAAAGTCTCAAGAATAAGAAACCATAACACAAGCAGAGTTGAGATAGATATCTTAGTTCATCAATGATCATGCAACAAGGGTACTTATCCAACTTCCTACTACTGTTTTGAACATATGATCTACAAAAATTCAAAACACTGATTTCATTTGAATAACAAGCGTCAAATCAGTGGAAAGTTTTCAATAGAGCAAGCATGTAAAGGGTTAAACAGAAATTGAACAGAGTTTTCTTAATGAGTAATAATAGAGACTTGTAAGAGCATACACTGGATGCAGATGATGATGATGTTCTTGTAGATTGAACATGTTTTTTGTAAGATGAATCCAAGAATTCATACACAAACAAGGAAAGACAAATGTGTGAGAGAGAGATAGTTAAGTTGCAATGAAATGTGTTGTGTTGTTTTGATGGAAATGGAACTTATTGTGGTAGTAGGTGAAAAAAATGAAGGATCAAAGCATAAAAAAGAATAGAGAAGATGAAGATGACGTAATGGGTTGGTTGGATGCCAATTTTTTCTTTGATTGCTTCTGCTCTTTCTTTTACTGTCATGAAATAATTATATATAAGGTTATAATGGTGCAACACCAATTAAGTAAAAAAATATACAAATATTTGAGGTCATTCAAAATATTGTTGGGGATAGTTGATTGTATTTTAGTCGTGTAAGGACTAAAGAGGAAGAGAGACCAAGAAAAACATGGGAGAAAATTATTTAAAAAGAAAAAAAGGGTGATGCAATCAATCAATCACAAACTTTTGTAATGAGTGTTTTGATTTTTACACTATTATTTTAAAATTTATGCAAATGATTATATGGGATACGGTCCGATAATAATGTAAAATAATTTTTTATTTATTTAAACTCTTAAAATTTTATCATGATAAATAAAATATCTTTAAGTTTTATTTTTTAATCATGAAAATAGTTTTATATAGTAATTCAATCTTAAATCACAATTTGCATGATTTTTAAGATAATTAGGATAAAATTTAATAAATTTACCATGCATTATAGGTTATTATTAGATATGGATGATAATGTAAAATTATTTTATGTTAACCCTTTTTCTTCATCATATTAATTAACAATAAGTCGTTGATCAGACTAGTACAGGTTTCATCTCCTAAAGTTTTAAATTTGAGTTTTGTGTAGAAAAAAATGGTTATAATTAAAAATTCTATGTTCGATAAAAATTAGTAATCAGTTCTAAATATTTGGTAAAAAAAAATATTTTTTTTCATGAAATGTGATTTATGCAGTCAATTATACCTAATAAGATTTTTGTTGTGAATTATTAATCTTTCTTTAAGGGTGGTGGACTGAAGGTTTTTTTTTTCTGTGCTTGACAATGCAGCTTCCAATTTGTGTGATTCACTTGCTCCACCCACTAAGAGTATTGGTATTGAGGACCCACATAAACTCAATTAGTCTACTTTGCATGATGAAAACGTAGAAAAATCTGTGTTCATATTGCTTCTATAAAATCGGGTGGCATTAGTTACTCCTTTTCCTGTTCCCTTTATCAAATAGTGTGTTTGAATTAAATTAAAAATAGACTTAAAGAGAGTTATGGTGATGTTTACAGAACTAAGGTTCAACACAAAGAACCGTCGGAGTAACTCTAAAAAGCCTCAATCATCATAGCTGTATAATGATCTAGCTCAAAGTAGTAAAGCAATCCATCAAGCTTAAAGTACTAGGCATTTGCAAGGAAGTTTATAATATGGCTAGCTACAATATGATTTTTTTATTCCTAAATACAAGAAATTTATAATAATTGATGCATGTTAAATATAAGAATACAATATTAAAATTGGAAAATGATATATATGTACACCTCATATGTTATTACATACCTAG
The DNA here is from genome assembly GCA_037954015.1 of Psophocarpus tetragonolobus. Classification (NCBI taxonomy): domain Eukaryota; kingdom Viridiplantae; phylum Streptophyta; class Magnoliopsida; order Fabales; family Fabaceae; genus Psophocarpus; species Psophocarpus tetragonolobus. The sequence continues at coordinate 44,155,166 of CM075690.1, read as the reverse complement.
TGAGAGAAAGAAAAAAGAGGAAATATATAGGTATAGGATGAGACAGATAAAAAGAAACATTACCTATTAAAATTTTAATAAAGAGATGTTGATAAGATGTACAAAATAAAGAGGTGTATGTGTATCATTACCCATTAAAATTTATAAAAACATTTTACACTAACATTCAATCACAACCCTTCATCTAGGATAATTTTATTGATTTTAACAGTTAATGTTTTGAAAGTTATATAAATGAAAGATGGTGATTCCACATCATTGTAAAACTCTTTTACACTGATAATATAAAAGACTTTTACATTGAAATTCAATTATATCTCTTCATTTATTTAACTTTTAAAGTATTAATTGGTAAAGTCAACAGACTTACTATAAGAATTGTTTAAAAAACTTGTAATCAAGTACCTATAACTTTTTTTTCCTACAATTGAGTATTTAATTTAGGTTTCCCAATTGAAAAGAAAAATAAAAGTTTAGATATTTAATTAAACAAGAAAAAAAGAGTTTGAGTATCAAATTACAAATTTAATAAAAATTTGGATACCTATGAACTAATTAAACATAAAATAATTACATCTTAATCATTATTTAAAGAATTTTGCTAAGTAATTAAGAATACCAATTGAGAACTTAAAAGAATTTTCTTAATAGGAATCATGTGATTGTGTTCAAAATCACATGACATTGAATTTTATGCATTCCAATAAAAATAACCATTGTTTAAAAAGCAATTTTCAATAATTAAAACGTTGCTTTTAATTTTTTGGTTGGTATTTTTTTTCTACAATAAGTCTTGGTATGCAGCTGCAATAAATATTTGAAGAAAAAATTTGTGGTCCTTAACGATCCCATAAAATTCAAATAGGATTGCTGCCCGTAAAAAATACCTTCAATCTATACAAAAAAACCCTTTTATGATTCATACAATATTATTATTAGTTAAAATCTATTACCTTTATTTATTAGTCAACAAAAAGTGAGGTCCACTAAATTTGAAATTTCTAACAAATATCTATCAATAAAAAAATATTATAAAACATCTTACTAGTCTTTCTCTTAAAAATATTCATGTTTATTAGGTTTTCCTGTCATTAGTTAATAATTATTGACCTAGTTTTCGTACTTCGCAAAGAATTCAACATATTAAACTAGCATGATCCATGTTGAATTTGATCAACCTTGTGGAATGTTGAATATATATTCTGCAAAACATATATTGCGTGAAGACCACTATTGGAAAAAATTTGAATATTAATTTAGAGTTTAATTGGTATATATTATCAGTGTAAAGATTGTTTTACATCGACATTCATTCATAACCTTTCATTCATGATAAATTTGTTGACTTTACTCATTACTACTTTAAAAGTCATATAAATAAAGAGTCATGATTGAATGTCAGTGTAAAAATTTTACACTGATAGTGTATACCAATTAAATTCATTAATTTATATATTCGATCAAGTTTTAAGTTATTTGAAAAAAAAAAGAGTTTAATTGGTATATATTGTCGGTGTAAAAGATTTTTACCCTAACATTCAGGACTTTTCGTTTATGTGACTTTTAAAGTAATAATGAATAAAACTAATAAATTTACCATGAATGAATGATTATGATTAAATGGAACTAAACTAAAAAAAAACGTGTTATTTCAAATCAATTAAAATTTAAAAATAATTAATAGTTAGTTATCCTTAAAATGTTGACATTCACGTTTTAGAAATTTCACTAACTAGTCAATATTCAGCATATGAAAGAGAGAGTAGTTTTTAATATTATATATACACATGCAACTTAATATAAAGAAAAGAATATACTATGGGAAGGTGTGACTTATTAAACTCATTTATAGGTTCTTTGAGAGTTTTTTGTGAATTACCTACTACCATCGAGTAGGATTGAAGATTTTTTATAATTTTTTTTATATTATAAAATATATTTTAGTTATTAATTTATTTTTAATTATCTGTTAATGGATCTGATGTTTTAAATGAAGAACAAGTTCTTCATGAAAAATGGTTTTTCATAATAGATCCTTCTTTAATATAATTGTTTAAAGAACTATTCTTATAAACACAAGATAACTATAACTATGAAGATATTATTATTATTGAACAGAAAAAAATTATACAATGTTTGAATAAATCTCTCCTTAATCAATAACTTTTATAACTATTATAAAGAAAATAATTAATTTAGTTTTTTTTATTTAGACGTTTAATTTTATTCTATGTCATTTTGTTTAACTTTCATCTGTCTCTAAAAATAACTTTCATATTTAGTTTTTTCAGACACTTTAATCATTTGTTTAAAACATAATAATAATAATAATAATAATAATAAATTTTACATAAGTATGAAGTGTTTTTTTATCCTAGTTACTTACTTATTTATAACTATAATAACTATTATAAAGGGAATAAATTCACTTTGATGTCCTTTATTATTTGAATATTTTTATCCTCATGCTATTTTGTTTTACTTATTTCAACTCTCTTTAAATATAAATTTCATATTTAGTTTTTTTAGAAATTTTAGTCATTTTTAAAACATAATAATAATAATAATAATAATAATAATAATAATAATAATAAATTTTAAATATAGACACGGTGATTAGATACTTATAAATTAAATAATCTTATAATAAAAGCTACAATTTACTTATGCACTGAATTTATATATAGAGAACGGATACATTGACTTACTTTTTATTTTCACAATTTATTTTTTTAAAATCTAAGAATTATAATAATAAAATATAAGATTAATAGTGCATATATAAGTAACAAATTAAATTTTAAAATAATAAATTATTTGAATGAAAAATAAATCTCTTAATTTTTATCTTGGATGATCATCTGTATATATATATATTAACTTAAGCCCTATCAATATTGAGTCACTAGCTTATATCCTATAAAATTTTCAGATAACTTGTACATAAAATTTAAACAAGTGTGAAATGAAGCATATAAGTGGCGTTGACTGGTAAAGCTTTTTATATTTTTTTTCCCTCTCATCACGATACTTACACGTAACACGTGCTTAATTTTTGTTGCAATTTCTTATTTTATTGAATGAAAGTTACATAAAAAAGAGAAACCAACGGTTAATGTGAAAGAGTCGTTATCATATACCCTCTTTCACGTTGTGCTACAATTTCTCCAAATTTTGGTACACTGACAGTTCTAAAAAATAATTACTTTCCTTTATTATTAATAATACTAGACCAAAGATAGTGGTGAAGTACAAATGTGAGTTGAAGTCAGATATTAAGAAGTTGAGTAACATATAAATGACAAAGACTCATAACTTAATGTCCTAAGGTTTTGGATTAAATTAAAGGTGGTGTTATATTCTCCTCATGTCTAATGGTTATATATCTCTTTAGTGTTTAACCCCCTTAGTTTGATTCAATAGATAGGATTAGAAATTAATTATTTTTTTATAGATATCTAATTGTCAATATATAAAAAGATTTAAATATGTTTTATATTTTTTAAATTTAAGATTTTTAAGTTTTAGTTCTCCAATTAATTTTTTCTCGAATTCACAAAATATTTTTAGTCTCCAGCCTGATTTTTAGACTTAAAATTTTACGCTTTTTTTAGCATTTTAATTTTACTTCCAAAAATTTAAAACTAACATTTCACATAGTTAAAGAATTAAAATAAAAAATTTGAATTAAGGATTAAACATAAAGTGTGTTGAATTTGATGAATTAAAAACATATTTAAAATTTTATAGTGTGATACATTTTTCTAACAAATTCATTAGTTTATATTAATACTTTGTTCCCTATAAAACAAGACTATCGTAACAAAGATTAGCAAAATTATTGACTATTAAAAAAAGGTTTTTTAAACATAGTTTGATAAATGAGTTAATGCAAAATAATTTTGAAACAAGTATACCCAAAACCCTCTTTATTCCAAACTAATCCATTTACCCTCCTAGTTAAATGAATAGGAGATCAACAAATCATATATTTTGTATGGAGGTTAATTTTTTTAAAGGTTTAATTATTCTCCAGCTTCTTGAATTTTTTGTCAATCAGTAATTAGGTATTTTAATTTTTATTTATTTATAATTGAGCTGTTACACATGTAAATTTTTTCCTGGAACCTTTTGTCTAATTTTTTAATAAAAAAAATAATAGACACTAATTTTTGAAAAAGTTTAATCGGTATATAATGTTGATATAAATATTTTTACACTGGCATTCAATCATAACTTTTCATTCATGTTAAATTTGTTTATTTTATTCATTGGTACTTTAAAAGTCACAGAAAAATTATGATTGAATATTTTACTAACTATGTATACCAATTAAAATATTCTTGAAATATTGGCCAAGGCTAGGGATGAAAAAAAAAAATTCGTGTCCACGAATACCCGTGGACTAAACCATTAAAAATACTCACATTAGTAATTTAAATGGTTACCTACCATCCGCGGGTACAAGTTTTTTCTACCGCTCCTTACTGGACACAGGTACGGGTATCATAATACCTATACCTGCTATTGTTACTTGCTAAATTAAAATACTACAATATTTAATTTTTAAAAAATAATATTTTTGTTAAATAAATTAACTTAAAATATTAATAATCAAATTTTATTGTTATCCATGTTACTTTTTTTATAAAAATATCGATAATATAAAATAAATATTCTATTTATATTAAATATTGTGTATATATATTATATTAATCTATCTTAAGATTTAAGTAATCTTGTAAGAACTTACTAATATGATTTTATTTCTAAATTTTCAACAAATAATTTTTTTTTTTGAAAAACTTCAAGTAAAAAAATAATATTTCTAAAAAATATTTTTGAAAAATATTCGTGGGTACTCGTAGATACCCACAATTATTAAAAAAATTTGAGAGTATTTTTATAACGAGTTTTAAGCATATAGCGGATACAAATATTTTATGACAAGACAAGTAGTAGGTAAGCACTACCTTTACCCATCCTAACCTGTTTCTACTCCTTGCCAAGACAGTCAAACTAAGCATACACCACCGGTCACAACTTATATGAGAAATTATTAGTAAAAAATAAATTATGAACCTTTTCTTCTCCTTTGACAAAATGAACACATCTCATTTTTGCACGTGGGAATTATATTCCTTCTTAAATTATCCCAAATCGCAAATTCTGCCAAGTAACATTGACCATGCAAATACATAATTAGAAGTACCAATACTATCTATAGATAGATATATTGTATTATTTAGGTTATTAAATATTAATCTAAAATATAAAATACTTGCTAATTCTAATACTTATTCAAAATTACTATAAAAGGATATCCCTTCTCAAAACCTTTAAGGATATTTTTTCATAAGGAAAATTAGACAAATTAATCCAATTAAAAAATTACAAGATTAAAAACCTAATTAACAGAAAAAAGTTTTATTTTAAAAATCGGACCGGACCGGTTGATTCGATCAGAAAGCCCATGAACCGATCTGGTAACCAGTTCATTCAACCCAAAAAATTGGTGAGACAAAAAACCCATATTAAAACCGGCGGTTTAACCGGTTTGACGACTTCATTCTTTTTTTCAATTTTTGGGTTTTGCTAAATATACCCCTTATTTTTCTAAGTAACCAATGTTTTAATTAAAAAATTAATAAAAATAGGATTTAACTTAGCAATATGAAGGTGTATTTAGCAAAATTAATATTTTCCTTTTGTAATTACATCTTAATACATTTTTTTCTTTTATAATCTTAATTGTTGTTGTATATTAATAATAAAAAAATATTATTTTATTAAACCCGGTTCAACCACTGGTTACGGTTGAACCAATGAATCGTAAACCAATACCTTCACCTTCGATTATCAGTTTGGTTTTAAAAACATAGAAAAAGCTCTAATTACAAATTTAAAAAAAGTTCGATAACTTACATATTAATTAAATCTTTAAAAGTAAAAATATACAATTCAATTTAGAGATTTGTTTTAGTAATTTTTGAATAAAAATTAATATTGTGATAAAATAAATTAATTTATTTAATATTCTGATTTAATTTTTTTCTAAAATTAAATTTGCCAGGTTAAAAAGCTATTTACGGACTTATTGTGTAATGAAGGTTTCATATAAATCAATATTATTGAACCATAAAAGCTTAAATTAAACTTCAGGAAAGAATTTCACTCAAATAACCTAGGAGGGTATTACAAATAAAAGAAGGAACAAGATAAAAAACTTCAAAAATAACATTAATTATTTGCACAGTAGTCAGTTATAATATAAATCAATAATTTATTTGAAATAGTAAATATAAGCTTTTGAATAAATAATGTAATTCATTAATGGTTCATATTGCTACTACTAGTACTACTAGCACTAGTATTAGAAGTACTGGTGAGAGGAAGATGCCCACTTGTCATAAGTAATGATAGACAATAGTTGAAAAATTACAAGAGCATAATAGTAAAAGGAACAATTTACAATGAACCACTCAAAGCAGCATCCTAACATAAACCCCCACACAAAAACATAGACCAAAGATAACAACTAATTGAGAGTACTCCACTACTTAGGCACCAAACTCATAACAAGGATTGACTTAAGCATTTCTCTTCCCAATCCTTACAATACAAATTTTTGTTGGAAGCACCACTCAAACAAAGAAATTGACGAGACTTTGCACCACCATTTGATCCACAACCAAGACCTTTGCAGAACTAGTTGTCAAATCTCTTCTACATTAAAGGTTCTCCCTTAAAAGCTATCTTGTTTCTTACAAGCCAGATTCCCCACAAAATAGCCAACCATATGACACTAAAGACATCTGTAATTGATTTTTCTACTAACTTAGATATACTTAGAAGATGTCAAAAGCTAGATTCATAGTCCGCAGGTAATACAAATACATACCCAAGCCATCTATAACATCGCATCCAGACCAAATAACTAGATTTGCAATAAAATAGCAAATGACTTACAGATTATTGGGCCACACAACAAAAAGGACAAAGCTGATCATTAGAAGGAATAATACTTCTCTTTGCCAATTCGATACTTGTAGGGATTCTATTCAGATTTTCCTTTCAAGCAAAAACTATCACCTTAGATGGAGTCTTTGATTTCCATAACTTTTTAAAAAATGGAGAGTTGACCTCTTGAGAAACTCCACGAACTAAGTGGTACACTTCCTTTCCTAAATACTTATCAAAATGGCCTTGACACTCTCCCCACCCCTAGTCATCCTTCAAGTCACACCTCATAGATACCCCTTTTAGTACCTTCTTCAACTCCCTCACCCATTCAATTTCCCAACTAAGTAATTCCCTCTTCCAATTAAGCCTTCACTTCCTCATACCTAGTCTTTAGAATTTTGATCCAGAGAGCACTGCCCTCCCCCTTCTGCAGAACCCTGCAACCCCATTTACCAAGGAGAACATTATTGAATGTCACTACATCTTTGATTCCCAAACTTTGATAATTTTTATCTTTGCGTACTTGTTGTCATTTAATCCAAGCTACTTTGTTGCATTCATCTGAACCACTCTACAGAAATTTCCTTTGCATAGATTGAATAGCCTTGCTCACCTTATTTGGAATCATGTAAAAAGACATAAAATAAAAAAAAGGATGAATGAGTGAATTTATTAAAAATACTTACATTACTATAGTTATAGTACTATTAATACTTACTACTTGTACTACCAGTATTAGTACAAGTAGTAGGATTAATAGTAGTACTACTAAATAATACTACACCATGATTTGGAAATTGGAATTGATTTGGAGAACAATGTGTTGGTTTAATTCAGCTGTTTAATCTAGATTCATGGATGAGAGGAACTCTTCATAATTTATATTCATTTCCCACTACATAGCTGGTTCAATTGAAATGATGGAGTCAAGTGATCAATAGTGCTTTATATGGTGGAGGCTGTGAGAATATTTGCAGTCATTTAGGTTCTTTTATTGCTTTGAAATGGATTTGCTAGAATGTATCTTGCATCAAATTAAAATATAGGTCCAAAATCTGCATTGATTAGTTACTGAACTTTAGTGTACATAATTAGTTAATTTCAAATGCTCTTGATCCTACTTTGTGTATTATGGAAGTTCCTTCCGTGAGATTTCTACACAAAACAGGTTTATATTTCTGTTTCTGTTCTAAATTATATCATTTTGGCTAATTGCCAGTCCACACTGTAGTCAGTTTTGTTGTATTTTGATTTTATAGTATTTTCTAACTTATGTTCCATGCATTATCTTTCACTTTAATGGAAACTAATTGTATAGTTGGAATTTCGAAATTGTAGTCATTGATTACTAACATACTATGCCTAAAATTTTTGTTCTATTTTTTTTAATTAACTACCATTCAATTCACATTTTTGGCTTGTGAGACTGTTATTATTACTATATGTCTTTTCTGCACCTTTTTATTATGGTTTTACTTGATTTTCTAAAGTGTAATATGCATCCTTCATTGGGCTACATACTGTGAGAAATTTACCTACCTTCGGTGTAAGCATCCATTTGAATTCCTCAATGTCCATCATTCACTTGATGTCAGGTAATAATTGCACCTTATGGTTTAGTTTTCATTTCTAATTTAATTCATGTTGCTAATGTTAAAAATGTGATGTCATGAAGACATTCTACTTTTGTGTGAGACTGGTTCCTTTCATTTATATTTCTCATGATCTTGTGATCATGTGATAATTTCGTGTTGTCCTCTTTGTAAATATAACAAATTTTGATTAGACTCCACCAATTTAATGCCAAATAAGAGAGAGAAGGAAACTAGATTTCTACACAAGGTTGAGAAAATTCAACATCAGAAGATTCATTCATGTTTTTGTATTTAATTAGCTACATCAATCAATTAACAACCATTAGTTTCTATCAATAATTAAATTTTCAGTTTTTGTTAGTTGATTGGAAAGTATTGTTAGATAGTTTGGAATGGTGTGTGTAAGGCCACTTCCTCCTTCCTTAGCACGTTTGATTCTAATAGACAGTAAAAGGATGTCAAACATGTATTAAAATTAAAGTTTTCTTTTGAAAATATATTATTATATGGTTTCTAATTATGGAAAATGGTTGTTTCCATTATCTGATTTATGTTAGATACTCTGTTCTCAGCTTTACTTGATCCATAAATTTTATGTTAAGGGTGCTTGATTTTCTAGGATTCCAATTTAATCTAAGTTAGAACCTAAATTGGCGGTTTATGAGATATTAACAATATTGTTTTAAACATAAAGTCTCACTAATATGGTTTATTAGGTTTTTTATTTTGTTTATCACCCATTGGTTAGCGATGATGGCTATTACACAACCTAATGTCACATAATTATTTTTAGAATTGTCAAAATAAGTAAAACCTACAACTTAATGACATGAGTCAGATAACGTTTAAGAAATATATATTACTATATTTTACACGCTTCATAGATGTCTTTAAACTTTATACCGTGATACTTTATAACTATTATAGAGTAAATTACAGTAACACCTTTGAAGGTTAATATAATTACACATATACTCCTTATTTCTTTATCATTATTTTATAGAGAGTTTTAGTGTAAAGTTTGAAAATAGTGCTAATATAATGCTTTTAAATATATAAGGGGTGTTGGTGTACTATTTTTTAACTTAAAAGAGGTTAGTATAAGAAAATAAAAAAATAGTAGATTTATGTATAATTAAATAAAAATTAAGAAGATATTATTGTAATTTGTTCATATATATGTGTGTGTCTGTAAGTGGGAGGGATCCACTTACTTCAAGAGTAACTATAAAAAGACTTATTCCAATCATAAATATAAAAGACTTACTCTTCATCTTACCCTTCATTTTCTTAAAATCTCATAGTTAACTATTAAATTTTAAGGAAAAAAATAGATAGGAGGAGGAGTAAATCTTTTATACTCACTTTTGAAGTAACTGAATCTCCTCCTTATATTTTTTTTAAGAAAATACTTTTGAAGTAAGTCTTTTAACAAGAAAATTATTCATATATTTACACTGTTTTCTCTAAGTTATGAATATTTTTTTTATTTATATAAATTATATTAATTTTACTAGTTTATAATAAATACATTCAGTTATTAAAGTGTCAAAAGAAATTATCTTAAATGACTTTTCTTTTTACATCTAGAATTATTTTTATATTTTCCATCCTAACCTAATACATTGCTAATCTCTTAAATAACTATCACACTCACTCACCCATAAAATGGATCATCCAGACCCACCATAAATTCTGGTTGGGTCCAGTAAAAAACATAATGTTTCACAAAATGGGCTCGCTAATGGAACCCAACCCTATCAGCTTGCGAAGAGTTTTTTATTTAACAACTACTGATTTTTCATTTCCCACCAATCGGTGGAAAATATACGATTTTTTTCCTTTATTTTTTCTTCTTCGGTGGTGCATTGCTGAATAAGGAAAAAAATTTGCAAACTTTTTTCCTTCTCCGGTGACACACTGCCGGAGAAGAAAAAGATTTGCAAATTTTTTTCTTTTCTGGCGGTGCACTACTGGAGAAGGAAAAAAATTTGCAATTTTTTTTCTTCTCTAGCGAAAAAGAAAAAAATTAATTAAATGTTATTACTTATAAATGTTATTAGAGTAAGAGAAATTAAATGTTATTATTCTTAATTTAATTATAATGAAAAATTAAATTACTCATAAATATTTTTAGTCTCAAATTAATTATAACAGAAATAAGAATAATAATTAAATTAATTATCTTCAGTATAATTATAATAATAATAATTAGAATAATTAGTGTTAGTGTAATTAAAATAATTAAAATTAATTAAAGTAATTAGAGCAAAAATAGTTAGAGTAATTAACGTCGTCGTATACTTAAATACAAAATAATTAGAGTAACGAGAGACAACAAAGAGTGAAATTAGAGTAATTAACGTCATATAATTATATCAAACTAATTAGATTAATTTGAAAAAGAATTTAAGAAAAGGTTTCCTAATAAATTTTATATTTTATTTATTTTTATATTTTATCATATAAAATTTTAATAAAATGTTAAAAAATTGTATTATAATAAATTATATTATTAAAATATAAAATTTTATAAATATTATATATAAATTTTCTAATTAAAATAATAAAATATAAAATTTATAAATATAAAAGTTTATCAGGAGAAACTTTTCTATAAAAAACTTTTATATTTTATTTATTTTATATGTTAAAATATAAAAATTTAATGAAATTTTAATAAAATTTTAAAAAATTATGTTATAAATAAATTATATTATTAAAACATAAAATTTTATAAAGATAATGTAAATATTTAAATAAATTTTTTAATTAATTTTTTTCTTTATTTGAAAATTTATTTTATAAAATAAGTTATTTTATTTTAAAATGTGAGTGATTTAAGTTAATTCATTATCGCAGATATTAAGTATTATGAGAAATAAGATTAATTTATTATAGTAAATATTAAAATAAATAATTAAATTAAAGAGTATTTTTAAATTTTTAAAAAATTATTAAAATAGTAAGTGTCAAATGAAAAAAAAGATAGTTGTAAAATAAAAATATGCCTACGAATCAGGTGGGTTTGGGCTATCACCGGCCGGGCTTGTCCATTTGACCTGTATAAAGTCACTTGCACACCACTTCAGTTGTACACACATTGCCACCTTGTTACTCTTTATCGTCTCGCCGCCGCAGCCGCCGCAGCCGCCGCCGCCGCCGCCGCAGCTCCGTCACCCGCCTCTGCGTGTCTTGCCGCTCTACACCCGCTCTCTTTCGTTCTCCCATATCAAGCCTTCACGAACCTGTGTTGTAGCGCGTCGCCCGCCTCCGCGTGTGTACCGGCGCCGCCGCTGCCCGACCCACCGCCTAAAGCCCCCAAAAGCCAAAGCCCTAAATCACTATTCGTTATTCGCGTGTGCAGCTGTGCTCTTCTCTGTTCCTTCCACATTCTCCAAAATCACAGGGTCTTTCTCTCTCTCAGACTTAAATTTCAATGGGCCATGGTTGATTGGTTGTATTACTCACGTTATTGTTTCCAGATATGAATCTCTTAAATACCTAGGCTTCATTGGTTCGTCTGATTCGATTTACTTGTCATGTTCTTACTTACAGATTTTAAAGTTCAATGGTTTGGTTATTCTGATTCTATCTATTACTCCTGTTAATGTTTACAGATATTGGTTATTTGGTATGAATGTCTGAATCTATATTTCTATTTCTATTCAGAGCCAATTACGGATGGATCCTGAGATTTTATGTAATTACACACGAGGGTGTTAGCTTTAAAGTTTGAGACATGTGCTACTGTTAGCGTAAGGTTTGAGAGATACAAATTTTATATTTTTTAAATATTACTTTCGGACCCTCTAAAGGAGATGTTAGTGTAAGGTTTGGCTGATATGCTGGTGTAAGGTTTTCAAATATACCGGAAGCAAACCGAAATGAATACATAAAAGTAAAAAAGTTATGTGTAATGTAAGAAAAAGAGGGGTGCATCTGTAATTTTAGTAAGCCTGACGGGGTGCATCCGTTATTAACTCTTCTATTTATGTTATAATCTATTAGTTTTTGTAATGGCCTATGTTTATCTGCATTTGAACTGAATAAATTTACTATTTCCCCGTGTATGATTTTCTGTTCTTTCTTTCTGTCCTTTTATGGGATTGTGGTCTTTAGGCTCTGCAATTGCCAATGGTGGATTTGGAGAGCACAGAAGGTTACACGTCTTCTGCAGAATATGTGGAAGACAGCAATGAAGCACTCATTAACTTGACTGACTCAACCGAACTTTTGTTTCTTAAGTTACCATTTTCCAATGTAAGTTTATCTTTATGCTTTATGTTTGTTTATTTCTTTTGAACTGAGTGAAAAATAACCACAAAGGACATCATCATCTTTACAGAAGTGAAAAATTGAGTGTAATATTAAGCAATTTTAAAAATATAAATCAGTACTTGTTTGGGTATTCCTTCTGCTTGTTGAACTTCAGTCATGATTTTGAACAATTAAACTTTTTTTTATGAGGCTTCTCTACTTGTTTCTGTTTTTTTTTTTTTTTTTTGGGGGGGGGGGGGTGTTAAATATTGATGTGCATGTTTTGTGTTAATTTTTCTTGTGTCGGAGCTCATTAAAGAGTGTGGAAAAATGCATTTGTGTGTATTACCTCTTTTCAGTTGCTGGTGTTTATCCCTTTATTATGGTTACTTGTCAATTTGTGTAATTATTTTAGGTTTCAGTCCTTTCAAATGAGCTTGCATCTGTATTGGCAGTTTTTCCTTCCATCTAGAATTTAGATGCTGGAAGGGCCTACAGCCTAGCCTGATTTTATGTTACTTGTTGTCATTGTTGTCTTACATGATGCATGTATGATGTTGGTCAGGATTTTTTATCTGACATTCATGGCCAGAAATTGCTTCTCACACTTCATAATGATGGCAAATTAGCCAGCTTTGAGGGTTCATCAGGTAAGTAAACTGAATAATCTGTGCATTACATCATTTTCATGTTCTCTTTCAATTTCTGCATCTTGATCTCCAAAATGGCGATTTTTTTAGTGGGTATGTTTGCATGTGCCTTAATTTTCTTGTTTGTTGGCAGGTAAAGAATATGATTTTGTAAGCTTTGGTGCTCAGGAGCCAGATGAAACAGTTTTTGTTTCTTCTACAGAATCAAAAATTGGTATGCATAGTTTTTGTATTTGTTTAATATCCTCTGTTACTATCCTTTATATCAAAGGATGATAACTACAGTAGGGTATATGATGCAACATAGTAGTCTTAATCACTATTTGTTTGTTCATTTAAATGTCAATGTGAGAATACATTGAGAATTATTCTAGCTCTCGGAAAGCTTTATTGTTCCTATTATTTGAGGTAGAATCTCAAGTCTAAGAACATATAAGATGGTGCATTGGCTGGTTTTACAAACTTATGTGAGTTAAGTCTAAAGACTGTTTAAATAAAAATAGGTTTGCTTCAAGACTAGATTGAATACATAACTTGTTAGAATGCTGTTGGATGTACTTGTTGCAGCATCCATGAGTTAGTGCCTAATCAGAATTAACGAGTTGACTTGTGAGAGTATAAGCTCGATTGCTTCAGTTTTTTTTCTCCTTTTAAATTGGGGTGTGTTTAACTGTATAAAATATAGAATCTGTAAAAGGTCATATTCCTCATTATTTTTTGCAAGCTACTTTAAGTAGCGTCTGAATAACTTCTGGTTGTCACCTTTATCTCTACCAAACTGACCAACCAGCCCGTATCTCCAGCTTAACTCTGCTTGTAATTTTCATCATTTTCAAGTCTTGTTTTTATCCTTGTGTGCACCATGAAACCTCTTATCAGGGGTTTTAATTTTTATGTAATTTATTCTGTTAATGCTTTTTTTCTTAAGGAAAGTATGTGTAAATAAATCTGATATTCATGTATGATTGAAAGTTATATTGTTAGTACAGTAGCAAATGATATACTTTTAAACTTGACCGGTATTTTTTTCTTTAGAAATGTTTTCCGGAAACTGCTTGGATTCACATGAATCTCACTTCCATTTTTGGTTTTTCCTCCCCCTTCTAAAGATATACTGGATTTGATATTCCCTTGCTTTATTTGACTACTTTTATTGTCACTTTGTCTAAGTCTCTAGTTCTTGGCAGTGTTGAAATAGTTCCTTTAATAAAAAAAAAGAGAGGAGTGAGCACTATCTGAGTAAAAAATTTTATACTGATATTCAATTATAACTCTTTGTTTATCAGTTTGTTAATTTTACCAAAGTCATATAAATAAAGAGTTATAATTGAATATCAGTAAAATTCTTTTACACTGTTAGTGCATATTATTTAAATTCTCCTTTTGTATTTACACTTAATTTTATTACTTTTGCTCTGCCGCAGGAAAAATATCAATGCGAGTTTCAACTGTTCATTACGTTGATCCTAAAGAACTTGAAAAGGTCAATTCAACCAATGCAAGACATGCACAACGAAATTCTTCTGGAGTCACAGGGACATCTTCTCGCTATTTTCCTATGCAAAGTGGTGGACAAGCAGCGTCATCAAAAGGTAGCAGACAGAAAAGCTCTTTATCTGAAGCTGGTGAGCCATCAAGTATGTCAAAAAGAAGACATGGGTCTAAATCTAAATCCAACTTGTCACATGGTCACAGCACTGGCCTTTCTTCTATGTCCCCAGAACAGTCTCATGAAGGAAAACCAAAGAGAAAAAAACTTAAGGAATAGTGTTTCCTACATTCGCCAATGGCCTATATTTAAAGGTTACTTTCTACCAGGCCCTTAAATATGCTGTATGAAAAGAGTAGGTCTTGTCTTTTATCTTGTAAAAGGATGATAAATTAAATTTTTGGATTTTCATTGTCTTTACATTATTTTTCTTTTGCAAATTTTCATTTACTTTCACTTGGACAAATACTGCATGGACCCCTTTTTTACTCTTCTTTCTTCCTCACTCTAAGCATTGAACAATTTAGGTTTTAGTTAGTTCTTATGCTCTCTATTCAGGTTTGGATTATGGAATTCCTGACTTACTATGGGGTGTTTTTAATCCTTTTACTCAAATATATTTACAAATAACTAAATCTATAATGTTTTATTATATTTAGTTTTTCAAATATTAAAATTACATAGCATTCTTTAAACTTTATTGACTTTCTCTGACTAGTCTTTAAAGGATTAAATTACTTTCTTCTGACTTTCAAATATTATAAAGATAACTAACATATGCTCATATATGATTTCTATTAAAAGAATTCATTTTAAAAATTGTCCATTTTAAACTTTGAAGTTATTGGAATTTAAATTGACACATTTGTTATCTTATATATTTCACTTAAAAAAAGAAAAAATTTTAGTATTTCTTGGTGAAGAACCATATCAAGAGCAATTCTATTAGAGATTCTTCACTTTAGATGTTTGACTCAAGATAGATCTTGCCAAGCTCTTTTGCTAAAGGACATCACAAAGATCTATTAGAGAATACGTTCTTACAGAAGAATCTCTAAAATATGCAAAATAAATTGTAAACGACTATGAGAAGAGAGTATTGTGGGACATACTTAGATGTGGTTATATGAGTTTGAGTCCGTAGACTAATCTGTTTATCCAATTAACCTGTACAGATTTTAAATTCTTTGTTTTTTAATAAATGTAATTATAAGAGAAATTTGAGTCTTCCTTAAGAAATCACAAATTTTGCGAGCCAAATTCACGGACTCGTTAAAAACTGACCCGTAGCTCATTCAGGTCTAAAGTTTATGCCTAATTCTGTTCTCTGTGATTGGTATTTCATATACAAGGTAACAAGGCCTTTAATTTTTAATGTGTTTTGGCCCTATAAGTCATTCTTCATTAATTCATTCTTCAATCAGAGCATTACCGTTTCAAGCTTCAACCGTTCAGACTTCCTTCTTCAATCACAACATTTGTTTTATGTATTTGAAACTGACACTTATTATTAAAGTATTAAAAAATTATGATTATTCGGATTTAGATTATGATATTTTTTTTAGCGAAATAGAATAAAATTTCAGTTTAGTTAGCTTTGAAAAATAAATTAATTTTTTTAAATTATGTGGGCCGTGAGTTTTGTAGACTAGATATAAACTTTTAAAAAAAATCTAATTATTTTAATGGACCAAACTTATCTGTACAGTTTAAAATGTAAGCTTTATGACCCAGCAGAACAGATAAGTCTGTATACTCATAATCCATCCTTTTTATCGCTCTGGACTCATCTCATGTTAACTAACTTTCACCATTTTATATTTCAATTTTTATGGTCATTCATACAGAAGAGAAAATGTTTGCTTGCAGATTCCAGAATGTGAGAGATCTCATTTTCTTCTTTTACATTTCAATTTTTTTGTATTTTGCTTGCAGTGAAAATGTTTGAATAAAAAAGAGGAAAGAACATGCATTGTATAGCCTAGCATATGATTCTCAGAAACACACGAGGCTTGTTGGGTTGAGTGAAATTTCAGAAATTAATTGCGATTCTCTCAAAGCCAGCAAGATCTTTGTTCGTCCCATTTGGATACTTATACCGCTGATGCGGGGTGAGAAACTGTCATACTTGAATTTTGCTTATTCTTATATAATTCCTTCGCTTTCATAAATTAATTATATATAAAAGTAAGAGTGTGTACGGTTTGCTATTTTAGTTACGAGAAAACTGAAAAGCTAGCTGATAGGTAAAATTAGCTGATTAACTAGTTAAAAGTTATAAAATGATAAATAAATATATTATTAATTATTAAATCAACAATTATGTATTTAAAATAATGATAATATATTTTAATCATATAAATTAATTATATATTTAAATTATTAATATTATATATTTAAATTATAAATTTATGTAATTACATATTTAAATGATGAATTACTATAATTGATATTTAAATTATAATTTCTATAATTAAATATATAAATTTTAAATTGCATATTTAAATTATAATTTTTTATAATCATACATTTATATTATAAATTATTATACTTATATTAATTAAAGAGAGAAATGAAAGAGAGAAAGGATGTATGATGTGATGAGAGAGAATTAGTGAGGGACAATGCATTAATTACTAAAGAGTAAACATGTAAAAAGTACAAGAGATCTTTTGGAAAAACTATTTGGAGTAGCTTTTTAAAAAAGAGTTTAATTGGTATACACAACCCTTCATTTATGATAAATTTCTTGATTTTACTAATTAATACTTTAAAAGTCACATAAATGAAAAGTTATGATTGGATGTCAATGTAAAAGTCTTTTACACTTACAATGTATACCAATTAAACTCTTTTTAAAAAGTTAGTAGCTCCTAAAAAAGTTCATAAATTTTTGTTATCTAAATGGAGCTTAAAACATTTTAGCTAACTTTTCATTTTTCAGCTAACTGAAATGGCAAACCAAACACATTCTAAGAGTTAATAACTTTTTCAAAAAAATTACTTCAACTAGTTTTTTCAAAAGATATCGTATTTTCAGCTATTAGCTTATTTTATTTTTATATGTTTACCTTCCATTAATTAATATATTGTCTTCACTAATTCTCTCTCATAGTATTATACAACCACTCTCTCCTTCATTTCTCTCTCATTCATTTAGATAATTATAATAATTTATAATATAAATATATAATTATACAAAATTATAATTTAAATATGTAATTTAAAATTTATATATTTAATTATAGAAAATATAATTTAAATATTAATTATAGTAATTTATTATTTAAATATGTAATTACATAAATTTATAATTTAAATATGTTATTATAGAAATTTATAATTTAAATATATAATTATAATAATTTATAATTTAAATATACAATTAATGTATATTATTAAAATAGGTTATAATTATTTTAAATACTTAATTGTTAATCTAATGATTAATTATGCTTTTATTTGTCATTTTACAACTTTTAACTAGTTGACCTGCTAGTTTTACCAAACACTTACAACTAACTTTTCAGTTTTCAACTAACTTTTTAATTCTCAGCTAGTTTTGTCAAACATACCATAATTATATATTTTTTATTTTTGCATACTGGAAGAGTTTAAGGAAAGATGGTTAGAAAAACATATGATAAACCATCAATTTCAAAGATCAAGAGACGTGCTAAAGAGTTTAAAAATTGTTTCTGCAATTTAATATTTAAAATTATACTTTCATTTGAATTTTCCTATGATAGATAAAATTCTTATGTTAAAATTAGAGGCTAATCAACGGTGTTTCAACATTATGAGAAATATTCAAAACAAAGCTAAAGAGAAAAAATATTCAATTTTTATCTATATATTATATATTTTGAGTTTTATTTTTAAGTAGAATTTTGTATGTATATTAAATAACATAATATAATATATATTTTTATCATATTTAATATTTTTTATATATGTTTGTTAGAAAATAAATCATATCCCGAGATTATTGAGAGAAAATATTGTTATAATTATTCACATTAAAATAGTTGATTTACAGGGATAATTTTGTATTATTATAGGAACATAATAGGATAACTGTAAGGATAAAATAGCGTAATTATGGATATTCCCTCTTGTATATATTTATGATATTTTCATTCAATAAAATACAAAACAGAATTCCTTTTATTTATCTTCTTTACATGGTATCAAAGCAGAGACGATCCTCTACTAAATCATTCCTTTCCTTTCCTTGTTTCCATGGCTAATGATGGAAATAGTTCTTATTCTCTCCATCATTCTGACCATCCTGGAATGGTCCTTGTTTTCAAATCTCTAGATGGAGACAACTATTTGACTTGGCGTAGAGCCATGGTCATCTCTTTGAATGCAAAATCCAAATTGGGTTTTGTTGATGGAACTCTTAAGGCACCTTTTGCCGAGGCCGAACCAGAAGAATATACAGCATGGAAAAAATGCAACAACATGGTGTTATCTTGGATCTCTAATTCTTTAACACCCGATATTGTAGACAGTGTTATTTTCTATGACACTACTCATGAAGTTTGGGAAGATCTTCAAAATCGCTTCTCTCAAAGTCATGCACCACGAATTTTTCAGATTGAGAGAAACATTGCTTACTTGACTCAAGATCAAATGATACTTGTAGCCTATTACACGAAGTTAAACAAATTATGGGATGAGTTAGGTTCCTATAGTAATGCAACCTGCACTTGTGGAGTAGATAATAAAAGGCGCAAATTGATGCAGTTTCTTATGGGGTTGAATGACTCTTATAGTGCTATTCGTGGCCAACTCCTTTTAATGAATCCATTGCCTGATGTTACACAAGCTTATTCTTCCATCATTCAAGAAGAAAAACAGCGACATTTGGGCACCACACATGCACAATAGAAGCTTCAGCCATGGTTGTTCAGAAAAATGAATCAGCAGCCTTTGTTGTTCGACGCAAACAAGGTCCTTTTTCTCGTCCTAATCGGAAGTCGTTGCATTGTTCTCATTGTGATAGAGATCATCATACAAAAGAAATATGCCGAAAGTTACATGGTTATCCTCCTGAACACCCAAAGCATGGAACAACCAAGAATGCTTATTCTAATCACAATAGGAGTAGTCAACCTTCAGCTAATAATATCACAGCGACTCTAATGATGCAACAACTGCAGTTTGCAATGACTGGATTAACTGAATTACAACTTCAACAAATGCTATCTATTATACAGGATAATAAATCGTCTCAGTCAGCTAATTTTAAGGCCAACACCGTCAATGTTTCTTCAGGTTTGTCACACCCAAACTTATAATTGATAGTGGGGCCACCGATCACATTATTTCTTCACCAACCTTGCTTGTCAACAGTAAAGAAAACACTTCTTTACCACCAGTTGTTATGTCGAATGGTGATCAGGCCCTAATTATCTCTACTGGGACTTTACCTTTAAGTCCAATTGTTTACTTAAAAAATGTGCTTGGGGTGCCATCTTGCAAAGTAAATTTGATGTTAGTAAGTCGAGTCACAAGAGATTTAAATTGTTCAGTAACTTTCTTTCCTTCTGGGCATATTTTGTAGGATTTGATGACGAGGATGACAATTGGTTTGGGTAAACAACGAGGTGGACTATTCAATCGTTAGCATCCCATGTCACCAAGTCATCTCCTTCTTCAAACAACTCTACTACCTTGTTGCATCGATGACTAGGACATCTATCTCTATCTAGATTAGATTTCATGGCTAAAAAATTGTTAAATTTCTCTTTAGAATCAAATAAAACTTGTGATGTCTGTGCTCTTGCAAAATAGACGCAACTTTCTTTTCCAACTAGTTCAATTTCTTCAATTAAACCTTTTGAATTACTTCATTGTGATATTTGGGGACCATATAAAATTCCTTCTCTTTCTGGTGCTAGGTACTTTTTGACTGTTGTAGATGACTTTTCTCGCTTTACTTGGGTTTTTTTCATGCATCATAAAAGTGAAACCCAACATCTTCTTACCAATTTTTTCTCTTTTGTCAAAACCCAATTTAATACCAATATAGCCAATATTCGGGTTGACAATGGAAGGAAATTTTTTCTATGCGAGATTTTTTTACATGACAAGGTACCACTTACCAACATTCTTGCACTTACACACCACAACAAAACGGGGTTGTTGAGTGCAAACATAGACATATTCTTGCGTCAGCACGAGCTCTTCGTTTTCAAGCTCATCTTCCCTTACAGTTTTGGGCAGAATGTGTCTCCACTACTGTCCATATAATTAAGAGGTTGCCCACACCACTTCTTTCACGTTAGACACCTTTTGAGCGTCTATATAGTAAAATTCCTTCTTATTCACATATTAGAGTTTTTGGATGTCTTGCTTATGCTACTAATGTTCATGTTTCTCATAAGTTTGCTCTCCTTGCCAAAGATGTATTTTTCTTGGTTATCCTCTTGGCCAAAAAGCTTACAAGTTATATGATCTTGACACTCACCAAGTCTTCACTAGTCGTGATGTTGTCTTCCATGAGGATGCTTTTCCGTATGAATCCATTGACACTTTCCCAACCACCATAGACACTGTCATACCTAATGCTATCCAAGATAATCCTCCTTCTGAGCCTCCTTCATCCACTGAACCAGTACCTACAGAAAACATATTTGTGCCTCCCATTACTTCCCCACCCATGGCTCTCTTATGTCGTTCTCAACGATCTCATGGTCCTCTTGCAGCTTTGCGAGATTATATTTGCAATCAAGTAGTTTCTTTCAACCCATTGTTATCCTCATCATCTTTTCCAAATAAAGGTACAAGATATCCTATCTCCAATTTTATCTCTGATGATCAATACACACCTCAACATCGTTTTTTTATTGCTACTATTACTAATGATATTGAACCTACATGTTATGATCAAGCTGTTTCTCACATTCATTGGCAAGAGGCAATGAAATCTGAGTTAACTGCTTTGAAGGCCAATAATACTTGGTCGATCACAACTCTTCATCTTGGTAAGCAGGCTATTGGTTGTCATTGGGTGTATAAAATCAAGCGCAAATCTGATGGCTCCCTTGAACGATATAAGGCGTGTCTAGTTGCCAAGGGATATACACAATTGGAAGGTATCGATTATCATGACACCTTTTCACCTAGTGCTAAAATGGTTACAGTACGCTGTTTATTAGCTTTGGCTGCTGCTCAACGTTGGTCTCTTCATCAGCTTGATGTCCATAATGCTTTTATTCATGGTGATCTTTCCAAATAAATCTATATGTCCCTTCCTCCTGGTTTTCAGCGATAGGGGAAGACTCTTGTGTGTCGCCTCAACAAGTCCTTATATGGATTAAAACAAGCCTCTCGTCAATGGTTTGCCAAGTTCTCTACAGCCATTCAAGCTGCTGGTTTTATTCAATCAAAAGCTGATTACTCATTGTTTACATGTACAAATGGCAAGTCATTTACAACTTTGTTGATCTATGTCGATGATATCCTCATAACTGGCAATATCCAGTCTTAAACAATTCCTGCACAATCGTTTTCGGATAAAAGATTTGGGTGATCTTAAATTTTTTCTGGGTATTAAGGTCTTTCGTTCTAAGAAAGGTATTTTCTTATCACAAAGGAAATACACTTTGGAAATTGTCAAAGATGGTGGGTATCTTGGAGCTAAGCCCGTGGCATGGAACAAAATAAAAAGCTTTTCGATGAATGGGAATTATTAAAGGACCCGTCAATATATAGGCGATTTGTTGGTCGCTTAATTTATTTGACAATTATCCGTCCAGATATCATCTATGCAGTACACGTACTGAGCAGATTCATGCACGCTCCATGTAAGTCTCATATGAAAGCTGAAATGCGTGTGCTACGATTTTAAAGAATAACCAGGTCAAGGTCTATTTTTCCCTTCACAAAACGATTTATCTTTTCATGCTTTCTGTGATTCAGATTGGGGAGGTTGCCCAGTATCCCGAAAATTAACTACAGGCTATTGTGTTTTTTTCGGATCTTATCTCATCTCTTGGCGAACAAAGAGGCAGAAGACGGTTTCTCTATCCTCAGCAGAAGCTGAATATATAGCATTAACTTGTACTTGTTATGAGTTGACTTGGATACGATCACTGTTGAAAGATTTACGGATATTGTGTCCTAAACCGGCATTGTTGTATTGTGACAATAAAACAACCTTACACATTGCAGCTAACCCGTTATTTCATGAAAGAACTAGACAAATAGAGATGGATTATCACTTCATTCGTGATAAGATTCAAGATGGTTTAGTCATAACTAAATATGTACCTTCAACTGAACAACTTGCGGATGTGTTCACCAAACCACTGGGAAAAGAAGTTTTCTCTACCATGAAGCGCAAGTTGGGAGTTCTTGATATTCACTCTCTAACTTGAGGGGGAGTGTTAGAAAATAAATCATATCCCGAGATTATTGAGAGAAAATATTGCTATAATTATCCATATTAAAATAGCTGATTTACAGGGATAGTCTTGCATTATTATAGGAACAGAACAACATAACTGTAGAGATAAAATAGCGTAATTATGGATACTCCATCTTGTATATATTTTTTATATTTTCATTCAATAAAATATAAGACATAATTCATTTTATTTATCTTCTTTACAGTTGTCTTTATATTTGTTGATATATTCTTATTTTTTCTTTAGCAATGTTATCATTAGAAATCATACGCCTAAGAATACCAATTATGAAACTTAAAAAGATTGTTTTTAATATAAATCATATATGATTGTGGTTCAAAATCACATAAGACCGTAATTTTATACATTCCAATAAAAAATAACCATTGTTCATCTCCTTGTTTAAGAATACCATGATTTTCAATGATAAAAATTTTGCTTTTAATTTCTTAGTTAGAATTTTTATCAACCATTAGTCTATTCCATTAAATATTTGGAGAAAAAGTTTGACGTTGATAATAATTCCATAAAACTCGAACATGATTATCCTGTTTGTGAAAGATTCATGTGATCTATAAAAAAAATTATCCTTTATTATTCACACAAGTTAAAATCTATTACCTTTATTTATTAGTTAACAAAAAGTGAGGTACACTAAATTTTGAAACTTCTAAGAAATATCTATTAATAAAAAATATATTAGAAACATCTCACTAGTCTTTCTCTTAAAAAAAATAATGTTTTTTAGGTCATTATTTGAGGTCAATTTTGGTTTTCCGTTATCAGTTAATAGTTATTGACCTAATTTTTGTTCTTCGCAAAGAATTCAACATATTACTAGCTTAATCTAGGTTGAATTTTATCAACCTTGTTGAATACTCTGCAAAACATATTGCGTGAAGATCACTTTTGGAGAAAATCTGAATATTAATTTATATATTCGATCAAGTTTTTAAGTTATTTGAAAAAACGTGTTATTTCAAATCAATTAAAATTTAAATATAATTAATAGTTAGTTTTCCTTAAAATGTTGACATTCACGTTTTAGAAATTTCACCTACTAGTCAATATTCAGCATCAGCATATGAAAGAGAGTAGTTTTTAGTATCAACTTAGCATGAAGAAAAGAATGTTATGAAAATTCAATATATGATAAAGAGAAAAAGTTATACATTACTTAAACCAGTTACATGATGATAAAGATATATATTAAAACAAGTGAATAAGGTGTCATAAAGAAGCTAGGGAAAGTCTCACACATATGAGCTTGGGTTTCATGCGTCAATTGTAGTGCAAATTTGCTCCTGTGTTGGTGATTAATGATTTTTTTAAAATTTATTTAATTTTTTTTCAGTAGCCTATCTCTAAATGTGGTTTTTTAAGCCATTATAAATTATGGTGATCACTAATTTTACCATTGTGTTATTAGATTCAACTAAAATGTAGTTGTATGCAAATTCGTCGATTTACCTCCCCTATTAATGATTTCTTACAATTTATTTAAAAATTATTTTTTAGTACGCTATCTATAAATATGGTTTTTAATGCTGTTAGAAATTGTGATGGAATGATTTTACCGTTGTATTATTAAGTTCAATTAAAACGTTGTCATCATACTAATTATATTTAATGTGCATCTTTATTGCTTTTAACGACTACTTGAGGGATTAAGCATACAACCTGAGCACTATATACAGTACCTCTAGTCTTGGTAAAGAGGCTAGCAAGAGGAGGAAGTTTTGAGTTTGGGCCTTATGGGCTAGTTGTAGTGCAAACTCGTCGATTTGCCACCTCCCCCAACGTGATTAACCTTTTTTTCAAAATTATTTAAAAGTTATTCTTAGTAGCCTATATGTAAATGTGGTTTTTATAGTTGTGAGAAATCATGATTAAGAGTGATAACGGGTCATAGTGGGCACGAGTATCAGGTTCTCGCTACCCGCCCCGTTGGAGAAAAAACCCTTCGGGTACCTGTGAATTAAAAACTCATGGTTTTTTAAATACTCATGGGTACCAACGGATAGTTTAGATGAAATTTTTTTTTTTTAAAAAAAAAATACACTTTTTAAACAAAATTACAACAAAAATTTGAACTAAGAAAAATAGCTCCACATTGAAAATTATAAAATTCTACCAAATTTCAGTATCATCAATAATTAAAAATTTTCCCATAAAAAAATCAATAGTTAAAAATAAAGTATCTCTAAAGCATGCATAAGTAAAAAACTAAATCCAAATTACAAATAAAGATCACATAAAGTATCTCTCAAGCATAAGTAAATAACTAAATGCAAATTACAAATAAAGATTAGATAAAGTATCTCTCAAGCATAAGTAAACGTAGACTTAAATTACATATCTCAAATGCATAAGTACAAATAATAGAAATTAATCAATTTCAATTGCAAAAGTCTTCAATTGTTAGTGATTTGATTCCCTCATGAGTAACTTCACTTTTGCCACTTCTTTCTTAGAACAAGCAACATTCAAATAAATATGAATAACAACTAATCTAGTGATAGTTAGAAATTGAATAAAATATTAAAAACTACTAACATTTTCATCAATCAATTCTTCTACAATTGTATTCATCTTCATTGTTAAGGAACCTGAAAATAAAGTTATTAGAATTTTTTTAACAATTAATCAATGTTATTAAAATGATAATTTATTTACCTTTTATATCATTCCATAACCAATCTTGAACACACATAAATACCTCATAGGTATCCGGATGCAATCTACTACAATTTGGAGTAAGAATTCGACCAATAGTTCTAAATGAAGACTCAGAAGCAACAATTAAGATAGGAATGGCGAGAAAATCTATTGCAATCATTTGTAAGATTGGGTCTTTTAACCCATTAGCCTTCCACCAACATAAGATGTCAAATTCCTCATCTAAGTAGAGCAATGTTTGCTCCTCTAAGTAACAATCAAGTTCTAATTTATAATTCAACAACTCACTTTTCTTTGCAATTTGATGTTTTGCAAAATCCTTTCTCCATGCATCTTTCCTTCCAACACTCCCTTCTACTATATTTGGGATTGAACTTTGGGTAGAAGTAGTTGTTTGTTTACCCTTTATTTTTGTTTCATACTCCCTTACTAAATCTTCACAAATATTTTTAACTTTTTGAATTGAAAAATCAGACTCATCTCCATAAATTTGAGGGGAAAAAATAATCTAGTAAATCAATTTTATACCTTAGATCTAACACAATACCAACAACCATCACACCATTGATCATACTCCAATACTTGTCAAATTTAGAGAGCATTAATTCAACCTTGTTACGAATAACAATAGTAGGAAATGCAAAATACTCCCTTAAAGCCAACTTAATTTGATATACTTTAGGGGAAAAGATTTTAGTTGGAAATGAGAACTAGAAAACAAGAGAGTCACATCATAAAATTTTTTTTAACTTTTGACAAATTTTAGTTGCTATTTGTCAATCAGAGTCACTAGGCAATGGTTTATATTGACTCTCTCATTGTGACAATCGCTCAAATACATCTTTTTATTGAATACCTACTTGAAGCATTAAAAATGTAGAATTCAACCTAGCCTTGCAATCTAAAACCAACTTCCTATTAAATGTGATATTCACATGAGCATATGTCTCTATGAATTTCTCCTCTCTTTTAGGTGTTGATGTACAAAAACTCACACTTTGATGGAGGACCATCCTTGGGGCATCAAATAGGACCCATCACAAGGTCCATGGCAAGAAGAATAGAAGAAGAGGAAGGTCATACTACACCAAGAGCATTAATGATCACATGTGTAGACTTTGGTGCATCTACCTAGTGTTTTGCTTGTTTTCCTTATTTTTCCCTTGTATTTTGGGGAACCTTAATCACTTAGGATTTCATTGTGTATTTTATTTAGCCTTTGTATTATAGGGAAAATTAGTTTAGGATTTATTTTGGGATTAAACCTTGACTTGTGAGGTCAAAAGTCCATTTCTTTCATATTCTAGACACAAAGGTATTTTAGTCATTTAGGGGGAGGGACTTACATTTCATTTTAGGTTCATTTAGGGTTCATTTGAGAGGCATTTAGCTCTCAAATTTTCATGCAAATGGCCTAGAGGCCTCCCACCTTCTCTTTAAATACCCTAGGTTAGACTACATGTAGTCACTTTGGATATATTGGATATTTTAGAGAGTTTTCCTCATCATTCCTCTTCCTTAGTCATTTAGGGATCTCTTGGCCCCCCTTCCTCTCCTCTCTACCCTAGAAGGAGCTTGAGTCTCCCTAGGATTGGTCTTCACCCTCCCCAAGTGAAGTGAGCTAGCCAAAGAGACACCATCCAACCACCACCATCCAAAACACCATTCTTTTGTCTCCATTTTTCATGAACCACTTTCACCCATCATAAGCTCCATTTTCACACCTATTTCAGCCTTTGAAGAAGATCCATTTCAATATTTCATCTTGGAGAAGAGTTGGTGACACCATGGAGAAAGTGGAGCCATCATACTTTCTCTAACCTTATCAATGAGATTAGTAATTATGGACAACCCATCTTTCACAATTAAATTCAATATCGGAGCACAACAACACATGTTAAATAATTGACCACCTAAAATAAGAGTCCTAGGTGAAATCTTATCTAGTATGCATTCAATCATAACATCATTTATTGAACAATTAATTATTCATTGATGTAACACTTTACTAAGAACTTCACTTGTATGAGGAGTAGGCACATAAATGAACCTAAATTTAACATACAAATTTTAATAAATGACATTTAAATCTAAGATACTAATATCAAAAGAATATTTTAGGACAAAAATTAAACAAATGTATGAATAAAGGAATTTTAATTAATAAATTTTTGTGTTATTACCGCACAAGTCGATTTTGTAGCTTCCGTGAGTCACAATAAAATGAGTTGTAACAGTCATGTAACCTCTATTTTTATTGGAAGTTGTCCATATACTAGTAGTAATTGCAACTATTCTTAGAATGCTTGATAAGACCTACATTGTTTGATCCTTTGCATCCTTATAATCCTTCATGAGGTTACTTTTGATAGCGTTTCTTGACACCAGCTTGAACAGAGGCTGCATAGCACCACAAAATTCCTTAAATCCTATATGATCAATCATTGATAGCGGGTACTCATGAAGATAATTTTACAGAGAGCAAGCTTAACCATTTCTTGATTGAAGAAATAGTTTCCAACAACTATTGTTTCATTCCCTTATTTCTTAGTTTTGATAAATGATTGTCTAATGTCTCGTGATAACCAAAGTATGCTTCCTTGAGCAAATAGTTGGAACAAAATTATCAAAAGTACCCGCTATTTCATTTTTCTATCTATTAATCTTATTTTAAAGTGATTCCAAACCCATGAAGTATGCTTTCTTGAGCAAATAGTTGGAACAAAATTATCAGTTTCATTTTGAGTTCTATCATCAACATCATTCATAGGAACATCATTTGTGTTTCCTAGATTTGATTCACCTATATTATGTGACATATGTTTTCTTTGTTGGTCACTACCTTCAATAGGAGTAAAGTTGTCTGGAGTACACATCCTACAAATAATTAAAAACAAAAGCACAATCAAAATTGAGTATTGACTAATTATCAGTTTTGCTATAAAAGAAATTTGGTTAAGGAATACTTTATAAAATTATCATCTGCAAAACAAGTAATTATATTGTTGCTTTTAGAATCATAAACATAGCGGGGTACTATCCTTGTAGAGGCTAACCAAAAGTTAGTCACTACAGTATAATGATTGGGATTGACCAGAATATTGTTGGGATTTTCTCCCAAGACTCTAAGAATAATATAGATGAAGAATACTTTCTTTATGGTTTACAATTTTTTCTGCGAGCCATGATTCAATATTGCTTGGATGCTCTCATGGGATTATGTGGTATACCTACACAATAAGCTTACACATTAGCAAGTGGAATGATAGTGCTAACTGCATTTATTTAATGTAGGAGTTTTTGTTATTCAGCTTATGTTTCCTACAAAAGTTAAAATGTTAGAGCCAACAAGTAACAACAATTAAGTAACTTTGGACAAATTTTCTATGAATATGAGGAACGGTATATAGATCGTGTAAGATTTTTAATTTTAGTTTAGGAAAGAGCTTTTATTTAGCCATTTTACTGGTTGTGGTTTTATGAATAAGACATTATTTTTTTTTACTTTACTCATCTTTATGAGGATAAACATGTATCAGATCTTCTATGCTGATCTTTGGCATGTCTAATGCTATGGTTAGGATATTCTTTTAGTAAATTAAAAGTCCAATAAGAATAAACAAGGGCCATAAGTAGCTAACTGTTGTGTTGCCCTGTCTTAAGCAAACAAAATAATATTGATAACCGATGACGTGTTTACTAAAAGATGTATGACGTGTTTACTAAAACACTTAAAACATGTATTCAAAGTTCATTAGGGTAGCAACATGGAAAAATCCAACACACCATTCTATGTCTGCACTAAAACTTTCCGGATTGCTGAGATCAATACTCATGATTTGAAGCCTTTTAGATGCTTTAGTAAGCTGGTAAGAAAGCTAACATCTTTTTTGTTTTCTACTATATTTAAAAGTAAGCATTGTTAAATCAAGTAGCAAACTCTTTCTTCTAATAATCAGAAAATTTTGTACATTATATATTTTTTATATTGCCCTTCTGGTAATATCAAAATGGAACATCTTAAAAATGCAACAGTCTTGTAACACACACAAGTTATTAGACTCGTACTTTCAACTCAAAAGTAGTATGGTCTAATTAAATGCACACATGAATTATATAGCTAGGAACACATTTATTTTGACACACGTTGCTATCAATAAAAAAATTGTAAAAATTATAGAATCATATAAATAAGACTCATTAAATAAAAGTGAGACAAAAATATATAACACAATTTGACTATCTTGTACCTTTTTCACGTAAATCCTCTATATTGAGAGGTGATTTCTACATTTTTCTTCCACTCTTTTTTCATAAATTAAACAAAAGGAAATTGCATTGAAAGTCACATTCACAGAGTAGTTTTAGTAAGAAGCCAAACTATCAAAGAAAATCATTCTAAAAGTTGAACTGTTAAAAATGATTCACAAAATCAGATGTATAAAATATTAAAAGCAAGTTAATTTCCTGTAGTATTACGCTATGAAAAGTAGTTTTACTAAAAAAAGGTAATTTTCTGAATTGTTAAAAGCAAGTTAATTTTAACTATCCAAGTATCAAAGAGTAGACTTATCATAAAAGTAGTCAAGCCATGTTCTTCTGCACATGGAGAATCTATAGATATTCTAACAATATTTTAAATGCTCCACCAAACATGAGATTATTAAAGAATTGTTTGTGCCAAGAAATCTAGCACAATAGCACAAAAAAAAAGTTAGAGATAAAATTTTCTACTGTGGAAACAACCTTATCCAATCTCAAAAACCCTATTCATCATCAATAATTCCAAATAAAAAAGATCAATTGACTTGTAGCCATATCAGGTATTGAATTATAACCATCATAGACAACCACAACACAAATTCAATTATGAGAATTCACAACTAACAATTAAAAAAAAAAAAAACTACTAGCACCTAATTCAACTAAAGTTCAAAACTTTTTAATCAAGTTAATATCAAGAAGGAAGTTAAGAATCTAGAACCGTAAAGTTTTTTATTGAGATTCTTTGAATTGGACTTTTCTAATTCCTATAAGCCATTCAACTAAATGAAAGAAAAAATGTTATAGATAGTTGTTACAACTGAGTAATAATATGTAAACAATAACAATTATGGTAAAATTCAAAGCAAAGAATTCAAGATATTCAAATGACCATATCAAACAATAACATTTATGGTAAACAAAAATAATTAATTTATTGATCATATGTTTCAATAATTCAAGATTTGAAACCATAAATAAAGTCAGAGCATAAAAATCATTCTAAAAAACTGATAACTAATTAATCAACTCTCCATCATATTACAATCTAAAGTGTTCATATCAAACACTAGTACACCACCATAAATGGTAAACAAAACTAGAGGGAGCCAAATATATAAAACAACAAGAAGGTGGGTCAGAAAAATAAGAAAGAAAGAATACCTAGATAGGGTCACGACTACTAGTGGAAGACGGAGGCTGTTGAGGCCTGATTGTTGCAGCTTTGATGAAGGCTGGTTGAGGTGTCGATGGATGAGGGAGCTAGGTATAGTGACTGATGAGGAGTCAAAGGCTTCAGCAGATAAGGGTTGGGGCGACAGTCAGTGAAGGCTAAGACTTTGGACAATTCTAACATCGAATGAGGGTTGGGACTACCAGCAAAGTAAAAATTACAAAAGATAGGAGTAAGGAGTCTGAGGATTGAGGAGACAAAGCATTACCAGGACTATGGGAAGCTAAAGATTGAAAACCTAAGATAAATTACCAAATACTTCACTGTGGAACTCATCAATAGATGGGTATTAATGTATATTCATCGGGTACCCACGAGTAGGAGTACCTAGCTACCTGCCCTTGCCTTGTTTACAAACGGGTTTTAAAAAACCCGGTACCCTCAGGTATTAGTTAAGAAAACCCATTTAAAATTCATTGTAGGTTTCATCCACAGGTAGCCACGGGCACAGATTTAATTACCATCCCTAATCATGATGGTCATTGGAATGATTTTACCATTATGTTATTATGTTCAATTAAAACACAATCTTCGTATTAATTGTATTTAACATGCATCTTTATTGCTTCCAACAACTACCGTGGGGATCTAGGCATGTGATCTTAACACTATATATAATGCCTCTAGTTTCCATTGCCAAATACACCTTAGAACTCTCTTCACTCTGCTTCTTTAATCCTTTCTCTATGGTTCTCATTTCATCTTGCCAATTCTATAGCCTTAACTCGCCTGAGAGGTTCTTGTTGTATCCTATGAGACTTGTGAGATTACTCAGATAAGTCTTTTAGGACAGTGCCTACCACGTTTTGTGAAGATAATTTTTAGACCTTTGCATCAGAATATCCAACAAAAAATATACTATGTTAAGGTGTGACTAAGTAAATTCATCTATAAGTTTGTTGAAAGTCTTCTGTGAATTACCTAGTACTGCATAGTGTTGACGGTAGGACAATGTCTATCACGTCTTGAAAAGATAATTTTTAGACCTTTGCACTAGGTATCCAACAAAGAATATACTGTGTTAAGGTATAACTAAGTAAAATCATCTATAAGTTCTTTGAGATCTTTTGTGAATTACCTAGTATTATACAATGTTGATGGTGACTAAGTAAACTCATCTATAGGTTCTTGGTTCATCTTGTCAATTCTATAGTCTCAACTTGCCTGAGAGGTCCCTGTTATTTCCTGTAAGACTTGTGAGATTACTCAGATAAGTATTTTAGGATAATGCCTATTACGTCTCGAGAAAATAATTTTTAGACCTTTGCATAGGAGTATCCAACAAAGAATATATTATGCTAAGATGTGATTAAGTAAACTCATCTATAAGTTCTTTGAGATTTTTTTTAATTACCTAGTACTACATAGTGTTAGCGGTGACTAAGTAAACTCATCTATAAGGTCTCGTTTGATCTTGCCAATTTTATAGCCTAAACTCGCCTGAGAGGTTTCTGTTGTTTCCTGTGAAACTTGGGGATTACTCAGATACGTATTTTAGGATAGTGTCTATCATGTCTCAGGAGGATAATTTTTAGACCTTTGCATAGGAGTATCCAACAAAGAATATACTATGTTAAGGTGTGATTAAGTAAACTCATTTATAAGTTCTTTGAGAGTTTTTTTCTGAATTACCTAGTATTACATAGTGTTCATGATGACTAAGTAAACTCATCTATAAGTTCTCATTTCATCTTGCCAATTTTATGGCCTCAACTCTCCTGAAAGGTTCCTGTTGTTTCCTATGAGATTTACAGAATTACTCAGATAAGTCTTTTAGGATAGTGCCTATCACGTCTCGGGAAGATAATTTTTAGAACTTTGCATCGGAGTATCCAATAAAGAATATACTATTGTTAAGGTGTGACTAAGTAAACTCCTCTATAAGTTTTTTGAGATTTTTTGTGAATTACCTAGTACTACATAATGTTGACGGTGAAATATGCACTCGTATTCGTTAACAAACATAATCTCATGATTATTTGAGGAAGGGGGTAGTTACTTTCTTTGGAGGTCTTTATCCTTCTATGTAGGCCGTTTTACAATGGGTCTATGGTTAAATTTTTAAGTTGTCTCGAACATGAATATTTTAGAACAAAATGTAAAATTAAAAGGTTTGGAAAAGCAAACGCAAGTAAAAGTGTTTTAAATATAGATGAAAAAACAAGTAAAGAACATTAATCCAAAGATGAAATGCAATTAAAACTAATTGATTAGAATTGAAATGGTGGTTGGAAAAACAAGTAAAGAACATCAAGTAAAAGTATTTTAAATATAGATGAAAAAACAAGTAAAGAACATCAATCCAAAGATGAAATGCAATTAAAACTAATTGATTGGAATTGAAATGGTGGTTGGAAACATTGCAGTAACCCAATGATCCACAACAATTTAGGATTTGGAGGGTACTTACAAGTTTCAACACCCTTATTACATGTACAAATGTCATATTTATAGATAAATGTTTCTTAATTAACCACCAATAATATCTCTTAATAACTGCCATAACTTTTCTTAATAACTACTGACAATCTTGGCCTTTGATGACTTTTATCTTTAATATCCACTATTTTTTATGTCTTTAGTCTTGAGTTTCAACCGTTGATGTCTTTTACCGTCTTGATGCTTTTTTATCTGTCTTTTATTATTGCAAAACTTAACACTAAGTAAAAATTTGGCAGAAGAAACACATAGGATTGAAGAATTTTTATAATTTTTCTCTAATAGTAAAACACATCTTATTTATTAACTTCTTTTTAATTATCTCATAATGGTTCTCATATTTTAAATGAAGAACAAGTTCTTCACAAAAAAAATGGTTTTTCCATCATGAAGAATCATTTTTGTAAGAACATGTTTTCAAAAAAAAAATGTTTTTCCCATATAGATCCTCCTCCAATATAATTGTTCTTGTAAAGAATTGTTCTTATAATTAATAATCACATATGAAAACTATAACAGTAGAAATTTTGTTATATAATTCAACAGAAAAAAAGGTACCACATTTGAATAATTTCTCCTTAATCTATAACTTCTATAATTTATTAACTATTATAAAGATAATAACCCAATTTGTGTTCCTTTTTATTTAAAAATTTTTATGCTCATATATACTATTTTGTTTAACTTTCAAATCTCTAAAGATAACTTTCAAATTTAGTTTTTTCAAAAACTTTAGCCATTTCTTACAACAACAACAACAACATAATAATAATAATAATAATAATAATAATAATAATAATAATAATAATAATAATAATAATAATAATAATAATAATAATAACAACAACAATAACAACAATCTATAATCTAGAATAATAATAATGATAATAAATTTTAAATTTTACACAAGCATGGAATGTGATAGTATCTCAGACCAAAGTCATCTCAAAATGCTAATAATGAGGCCAAGGTTAATGAAGGAGGGAATAACAAACCCAAAAGCGACTCTAGAAGGCCACCCAAATTTGATGATTTCATTATGTGATTACTTTAAATTTGGGGAGAATCTATTTAGATTTTATTCTAGTTGAGTTGTCATTATCAGATTAGGTTTGTTATGTGTTTGTTATTGCCTTTTTTCCTTTTTCAATTTTGGAAGATTCTGTTATTCTTTCCTATATCTTTGGTTGTAATGAGAAGAAATGCAATGCAGAATCAGTAAATTTCCTATTTCTTTTCTCTAATACCTCTTGAAGGGTAAGTTCCTAGCCTTTGGTTAAGGAACGAACTTGTGCTTATATAATCTTTGGTGCTTTCATTGACCCTCCATGGGTGAATTTCTACCTAAGCCCAACCTCAAGCACAAGCAATCCTTCGTCTTGAGGAAGCTGTCACCAAGCTCACGACTTCTCAGCTTACCATTACTAAGGACCAGATATCCCTCCATTCCAAACTCGATGATTTGCTTCATCACCTTCCTCTGAACACAAACCTAGGTTCTCTAGGGGACTCGCCAAGCTTCTCTCACTCCACTCATTCCCGTCGACCCCACATGAAGCTTGATGTTCCCAAGTTTGATGATACTGATGCATTATTATGGATCTTCAAGATTTCCTAGTTCTTTGAGTTCCATGGTACTCTCGAGGTTGAACATCTTCAGATTGCCTTTTTTTATCTTAAGTCTCCTTCCTTGAGTTAGTTTTAGTGGATGCACTACAACCACCAATTTTTGTCTTGGTTGGAGTTCTTCCACACCTTCAAGATGTGTTTTACCCCTTCATTTTACGATGATCCCAAGGGATCCTTGTCTAAGTTGACACAACGAAGTTCTATTGCAAACTACCTTACTGAATTTGAAGGTTGTGCCAATTGTTTTGTTTCTGACCTTCAGCCAGACATTTGTTGTGAGGTCCAGGCTCTCCAGCACCTTTCCTTGGTTCAGGCTACTGCCCTCGCATGCCTACAGGAAGATAAGCTTAATAACATCAAACACCACTCTCGACCTCGTCCTATCCCAGCTCCTCGTCCACACCTTCTTGGCCCATACTCTACTTCGCCTACCATCATCACTACCTAGATTCCCACCACCACCCTAATTCTTCCAACTCCCCTAGGTCCCACTTTTAAGCGTCTTACCCCTATCGAGCTCATGGCCGACCGAGACCACAGTCTATGTTATCATTGCAGCAAACGATGGAACCCTTCACACAAATGTAAATCACGCTCCTACATTCTTGTTGTGGAAGAGGAAATTCCTCCTGACACCATGCCATCAGCCAACATCCTAGATGCCCCTAAGTCAAAGGATACCTACAATGACATGTCCCCGACTTAGATTAGCATTCATGCCGTGGCTGGGCATTTAGCTCCTAAGACATTGCATCTACTTAGGTCTGTCAATGGACAACAGGTCATTGTTCTTATTGACGGAGGTAGCACCCATAACTTCACCTAGCGAGAAGTCGTTCGGTTTTTGGGTCTTACTCCTCAGGCAACTGCCCCTTTGGCGATAATTAGAATAACAATAGCTACCACAATAGAAACAAATATAATCATAAGTTGTTAATCCTAAGTTCATTATGCACAAGATTCTACAGAGGACCATGTCCTTATAAAAAGCAGGAATGGAAGACCATAGTGTTAGTTAGAGGAGAACATAAAGGCTAATGGAACAAGAAAAAGCACAACAGAGGAACTCTAGATTAGTTGATCCAGATCATATAAAGAACTCACCTATAAGCAAGGTAGACTGAAGAGGTGATCGAAGCGGTGGCTGGAGAGGTGCTCGAAGCGGTGCCAGAGAGGTGTTCGAAGCGGTTACTGGAAAGGTGCTCGAAGTAGTGACCAAAAAGGTGCTTGAAGGGGTGACTAGATAGGTGCTCGAAGCAGTGACTGGATAGGTGTTCAAAGCGGTGACTGGATAGGTGCTCAAAGCTGTGGTGGTGCACAACTATTGTGATGATTCGTTAGCCAAGGTAGGGTAAGACAAGAGAGGGTATTTTTAGGTTTTGAAAAAAATTGTAAAGCCTAGAGGTGTGAATAGCGAATGAGCGGTATTAAAAGAAACTTCCCTAACGAGTAAGAAGTGGTTTTACTAAAGTGGCCTATTTCTTAGCACAAAACTGTTTGCCCAAAGTTTCCCTTGCTTGTGTGCCTTAAATGTGTCAATTTTATCCTTTTTATAATTCCCAAGGGTGCTTATTGTGGGGTCAATACCCTTTATACCATGAATGGTCCATCCAAAGGCTTCTTTATTTGTCATTGACATGGTTGTTGCCTTACTTTTTCCCTTTCCTATGAGACTTGTTGAATTGATAATTAATACAAGAGGATAAATAATAATAGAATTCGAGTTGGATGAAAGAGGTTTTCACTCCATACATAATGGGAGGTTCCTTTGTTAAGGGTTTAATTTTTTATTTACAACTCATATCCAACTCTTTGAAATTAATTGCACAATCCATATCATTTTTGGCTTGTATGAAATTGCAGGCAACAAAGGAGACAAATTTTTCTTTGAATTGAATATTGCCAATGTTTCTTTCTTCCCAAACTAAGGGTAAGCCTACCCTACCTCACTTCAATAGCAGCATCACATGTGTTGAGGAAAAGATGCCCCAATATGATCTCAACATCCTTATCCTCTTTCATATCTAACACCATAAAGTTTATAGGAAAAATAAAATTAGCCACTTTGACAAAAATATCCTCTACTATGCCACTAGGATGGGCTAGAAACCTATCAGCAAGTTGTAGGGTGATATTTTTGGGTTGTTTTTCCCTCATGCCTAATATTTTGAAAACAAATTATCACATCAAATTTATGCTTGCCTCTAGATCACATAATTATTTTTCAAAAAATAAAGTTACCATGGTGCAAGGAAGTGTAAAACTCTCATGATTCTTTAGCTTAAGGGTAAATTTCTTTGAAACCATAACAGAACATTCCTTAGTAAGGCCTGTTCTTTCAAAATCATCTAATTTATTTTTATTAGAGAGAATATCTTTTAACAATTTGATATGCAATTTTTTAAACATCTCTAAGAAGTTAAGAAATTGTTTATCTTGCTGCACACTTTTTACCCTTAAGGGAATGAAACTCTTACCTGAGGAGGTGTCAGTACCCCTTACCCTTACCCTTATCCTTTTCCATATTTTGGTCCCCTTCAGTAGGGATTTCTAATAATGGTTTTGTGGTTCTTGTTAATTGTGGTCTTGGGTCTTCTAGCTTTGCTCTACTCTTTGTGGTAATTGTTTTTACCTCCTCTTTGGGGTTTGGTTCTGTTTGAGAGGGAAAAGCACCTTGTGCCCTTTAAGGGATGAGATTCACCAAGGTGGTCATCTGTGTCTCTAATGCCTTCATTTTTCATCATTATGGATCATATATTGCATCATAGTGTTTTGCAATGTTAGTTTCTTCTCTTTCTGCCTTGGCCTTTGATCCTAAATATGAAGGGGCTTTTATGTGTTTTGTCTCGACAATTCTCTTTGATCTCTCTATGCTAGATTGGGATGGTGTCTCCATCCTACCTTGTATGATTTTGAGTAGGGGATCATATTCCTGAATTTTTCCTCCAGCATAATTCACCTCTTCTTTGGCAAATATGTAGCCCATTTGATAGTCTTCAGTTGTATGGCCCATTTTTCTACATTCTCCACAAGTGGGGAGAGGGAGAGGAAAAGGTTGTAGCATCTTTGTTTGTGCTCTCATTAGAGTGTCCATTTTTTTCTATGGCATTAAGCTTTTTATCTATCCCCAAGCTTACTACTTCAACCTCTACCTAATGAACTTTAGCTAGTCTTCTTAGAATTCTTCTATCATTCATTTTGTGGTAGGCTGATGAGGCTAGTCTGTGATTATTTCCTGAGCTGCAACTGGTGATTTTTTCATTATGGTTCCTCCACTGGAAACATTGACACACACCTTGTTTTAATTTGATAAACTACTATAAAATATCTTAATTATTCTTCCAGTGGCAATTGATGTATTCCTCCCTAGCATAGGTTTGAACTAGGACCAATAAATGAGAAGCATGACTTGGATGGAGCTTCAAGGCGTTTAGTTTAGGATATTTTTCATTAATTCTTATTGTTTTAACCATTTTTAGGCTTGTATAAGCATCCTTGTGTCATTAGGATTCTAGGAGTGTAGTTAGTTTTATTTTCGGTCTTATATTTTGGCCTTTAGGTTCTTTTTTCTTTAGGAGATGTAATTATTCTCTTTGTGGAGTGTGTTAATTAGTTTGGGTTGATCTAAGAGAGTTTGGACGTGTGGAATTTAGTTACTACACCCCTAATTCCTCTTCACACCTTTCTAACGAACACATGAAGTATGTAGGAGACATATGGGTCCCCTTGCCCCCTCCTGTAGGCGCCAAGTCATTCTCTCACTCCTACATGGCACTTCTTGTTGCTTCTTGTTTAAATTTGAAGGGAATGTCATGTCATTTTCCTCCAAAATTCAAATTCAAATTAAGAAGGAACATACATCCATGAAAATAAGACATTGTTTGGATCTTGGTTGAATTAGTTTAGTGTTAAATTGACATGTGCTTAATTAACACTAAATTAACCAACTAATCCTCCTTAATTAGAGGAGTTAGACGTTCATGATCATGTTAGGCCCATAGGTCCATGTTAAGCTCTATAATATTGAGCTCTCCACCTCTTATAATTTTTTAACACTCATTTTGAATGAAATTGTCTTTCTCTAAATTTGAGAGCTTTTCTTCTTCTTAGAGAATGTTCATGTTCTCTCCTTAGTGAGAGTTCTTTATCAAGGGTTTCTTCCTTTGTAGCTAGCTTCCTCCTTGACTTATCTCCTTCAACAAGAATGGCTCCTACTTCTTCCACCACTTCCTAGTCTTCCACCTCCATTTCTTCAACCTCAAGGACCGCTAAGAGTAGATCCTAAGGCAACATTCTTCAACATCAAGGATTGTTTAACAATGGCTTGGGGTGAATGCATCAAGTGGTATCAGAGCTTAGGCTCTGATTGAGGTTCTTCTACTATCCTTTAGTTTTTAATTTTTTCGGTTTGTTCATGTTGATCATTTTCTCCTCTTCGTCTCAATTCTACTTCCTAAAAATCCTATATGTGTTGTTCAATTAATTCTGTGATTGTCTTGAAGTAATTGAAGTCTTGTTGTGTTATCAATTTTGTTTCAAAAATCTATGCGCATTTTATGTGATGTTCTCCTAAATTTTTTGGTTCAATTGTAGTGTTCATCCATTAAATCATGTGATCGCATGGTCATGCTACTACTAAGCATGGCTGTCCTCCCAAACTTGTGATCACAACATGGTCGTGCTACTTTTAAGCACAATCATTCTCAGACTTTTGCAATCAAAGCATGATCATGCTTTTTCTAGTTGATTTTTTGTATTGTGTTGATTTAGCACGACCGTGCTGAAATGGAGCATGACCATGTTAACCTAGATCTTCAATAATTGCTCTAAAAAGACCCAATTTTTCCACTTTTCTTCTTGTTTTTTAAATAATTGTCTAATATTTACCATAAAATATCACCATCTCTTAATAACAGGAACTTTAAACTAATCAAGACTAGGGTGTAACCAAATTCCATAATAACGTTAGCATAGGCAATTACTTAATGTTTTGAACCTATAATTGCAGAATGAAATTTCTCTATGTGGAATGTTGCATTACAATTTCTGTTTAGATGATTATTCTAAGCTGTGACTGAAATCATGTTCTTACTACTTAATCTTAATTGTACTGACATTATTGTGGCAGCATTCAAGATTACATGTTTGAGTAGAGTGTTTGCCTGCTACTTCGAGCCTCATGGTTCAGACCTTTATCGGTTGAAGAACACATGGTTCATGAAGATGCATACGAAGACCTAGAAGAGTATTATTAGTAAGAGTATGTGGATGATGATAATGATGGTCATATGATTGTTTAGTATGCTATTATGTCTAATTTGTGCATTATTGGCAATTGTAGATGGGAGACAATGGTTATGTCAGGGCCGGTTGTCAAGAAGCTCGGTCGATACATTGTC
The DNA here is from genome assembly GCA_037954015.1 of Psophocarpus tetragonolobus. Taxonomy (NCBI): domain Eukaryota; kingdom Viridiplantae; phylum Streptophyta; class Magnoliopsida; order Fabales; family Fabaceae; genus Psophocarpus; species Psophocarpus tetragonolobus. The sequence continues at coordinate 44,114,146 of CM075690.1, read as the reverse complement.
CAAACTTCCAAGATTCAGGAGCAAGTTCATCGCTGGGAAATCATCACAAGAAGAAGGGTAAAGATGAAAAAAAAAGGAAAATTGTAGACAAAGTAGTTGAAGCAAAACATCAAAAGAAGCATTTGATAAGATTGGGTAGGAAATTATTTTATTTTATTATTATGTTAGACCATGACATTGAACTACCCTTCCCATAAGTTATATAATTTCATTTTCTTTCACATTTTTTTCTTGTACATAGTTTCTGTCTCTTTTACTTTTAAGCATGTAATAGATCTTGGGGAAGGTGTTTTAGAATAATAGCTTGGTGGGGTGGGTTGGATTATGGAATTCGTCACTCAATATTGAACAATTTAGGTTTTAGTTAGTTCTTATGCTCTCTATTCAGGTTCGGGATTATGAAATTCCTCACTCACTATGGGGTGTTTTCAATCCTTGTACTCAAATATATTTAGAAATAACTAAATCTATATGACCATTAGGAATTTGGTTAAAACATTCAAAGCAACATCCCTAATAATGAATATTGCGGTCAAAATCAACAAGTTTTGTGGAATTTACCACTCAGTGGCTCTTGCATGAACCTAGAGAGGGTGCTCGAAATTAGAGTTGTAAAGTATGCCTAAGACAACTTAAAAAAATCGAGGTGTTTTAAGGATTTTAAAAAATGAGGTGCAAAATGAAAAATATAAGGTGCAAAAAAAAATCCAAACCTATTATTGCTTATTAACTTTCAATCCATTCTTCATTACATTACATTATATTATATTATATATTTATTTCGACATTTGAAAGTTCACATTTTTATGTATGCAGCCTAGAAACAAGTTTACACCTTTATCCTTAGCCCTTACCATGATGAGTTTTCTTGTCAAACTCCAATAATATAAGGTTTTTGACGAGTACACGAGTCAAATTTGAAAAAGTAATGAAGGTATGAAAGAAAAATGAAGAACATATTATTGATATCCTAATCAAATTAAAATTTGTACTAAAACCCTTCGTGGCCCGAAGGACACTATTATTTGTGACTAAATATATAGTCAATTTAAATACACTTATTAACTAACTCTTATAAAATAAATAGAAAAGTAAAATAAACTCATTTCTTTTATTTGATAAAAAATCAAATTTCAACTCTTTTTAATTTTTTAAATACATAATAAATAAAGAACATTGGCCCAAACATTATCCGTGTAAAACATTCTTATTTGGATTTAAGTTAAAAAATGTTATGATCGCATTCCCGAGTAAATTCAACAAATAAAAGTGTACTTTTGCAACAGTACTTTTACATCAAAAGTACTTTTTTCCACAGCATTCCCAAACATGCACCTAACTGGTTACCATTATCTTTCAGGATAACTTTCAGGCCTTGTACGCAACATCGGTTGCCTTTTAGTATTTTTTGTGTTTGGATTTCTTCACTTTGAAGAGAATGATAGGTATCAATGTCACAGAAATTATGTACAACTTAGACCTGAATAGAGAGCATAATAACTAACTAAAACCTAAATTGTTCAATAGTGAGTGACGAATTCCATAATCCAACCCACCCCACCAAGCTATTATTCTAAAACACCTTCCCCAAGATCTATTACATGCTTAAGAGTAGAAGAGACAGAAACAATGTACAAGAAAAAAATGTGAAGAAAATGAAATTATATAAACTTATGGGAAGGAGAGTTCAAGGCCATGGTCTGCATAATAATAAAATAGAATCATTTCCGACCCAACCTTATCAAATGCTTCTGATGCTTTGCTTCTGCTGCTTTGTCTGCGGCTTCCCTTTTCTGTGCCCTCTTTGCCCTTCTGCCAGTGATGATTTTCCCAGCCTCTTTATTCTTTGGTTCACGCGATGAACTTGCTACTGAATCCTGGAAGTTTGGACGATGGACCGGCCGAGCTTCTTGACGACCAGCCCTAACATAACCGTTGTCTCCCCATCTACGGTTGCCAATAACGCGCAAATTGGGCACGGTAGCATAATAGACAGCCATATCATCGTCATCGTCATCATCCTCATACTGATAGTACTCTTCTAGGTCTTCGTATGCATCTTCATGAACCATGTGTTCTTCAACTGATAAAGGTCTGAACCATGAGGCTCGAAGTAGCAGGCAAACACTCTCCTCAAACATGTAATCTTGAATGCTGCCACAATAATGTCAGTACAATTAAGATTAAGTAGTAAGAACATGATTTCAGTCACAACTTAGAATGATCATCTAAACAAATTGTAATACAACATTTCACCTACAGAATTTTCATTCTTCAATTATAGGTTCAAAACATTAAGTAATTGCCTATGCTGCATTATTATGGAATTTGGTTACACCCTAGTCTTGATTACTTTAAAGTTCCTGTTATTAAGAGATGGTGATATTTTATGGTAAATATTAGATAACCAAAGGTGCTGAAAAAGTTGACAAGTTTTAAACTGGCTTATGTTTAAAATAATATTGCTAATATCTCATGAACCGGATTCTCATTTATTTTTGGAGTTCAGACCAATTTAAGTTCTAACTTGGATTAAATTGGAAACCTAGAAAATCATGCAGCCTTTGAGCATAATTTTTATGGATCAGTGGTAAAGCTGAGAACAGAGCATCAGTATCCTAACATCAATCAGATAATCAAAACACCCATTTTCAATATTCAGAACCATACAATAATATATTTTCAAAAGAAACTTTCAATTTTAATACATGTTTTACATCCTTTTACTGTCTATTACAATGAAACGTGCTCAAGAAGGAAGAAGTGGCCTTAGACATACCTTTCCAAACTATCTAACAATACTTTCCGGTCAACTAGCAAAAACTGAAAAAGTAGTTATTGATAGAAACTAATGGCTGTTAATTGATTGATGTCGCTGATCAGATACAAAAACCATGAATGAATGCTCTGATGTTGAATTTTCACAACCTTTGTAGAAATCTAGTGTCCCTCTCTCTTTTAGTCGGCATTAAATTGGTGGGTCTAGTCAAAATTTGTTATATTTACAAAGATGGCAACACGAAATTATCACATGACAAGATCAAGAGAAACATAAATGAAAGGATCCACTCACACACAAAAGTAGAATGACTTCTTTACATCACATTTTTAACATTAGCAGCATGTATTAAATTAGAAATGAAAACCAAAGCATAAAATGCAATTATTACCTGCCATCAAGTGAGCGATGGACATTAAGGAACTCGAATGGATTCTTACACTGAGGGCAGGTAACTTTCTCACGGTATGTAGCCCAGTGAAGGATGCATGTTACACTATAGAAAATCAAGTAAAACCATAATAAAAAAGGTGCAGAAAAGACATATAGTAATAATAATAGTCTGACAAGCAAACAATGTCAATTCAATAGTAGTTAATTAAAAAATTAGAACAAAATTAAGCTCAGTATGTCAGTAATCAATGACTACAATTTCCAACTATACAATTGGTTTCCATTACAGGCTTACAGCAAAAGATAATGCATGGAACAAAAGGTAGAAATACTATAAAATCAAAATAGAACAAAATTTTCTACAGTGAGGGCTGGCAATTAGCCAAAATGATATAATAGAACAGAAACAGAAATATAAACCAGTTTTGGGCAGAAAAGAACTTCCGTAAACCGTAATACACAAAGTAGGATCAAGAGCATTAAAATTAACAAATTATGTATACTAAAACTCAGTAGCTAATCAATCCAGATTTTAGACCTATGTTTTTTTCAATCTCACTAATGCAGAACCAATACAAATCAGATCGATTTGATGCAGTGAGAAATTCTAGCATATCTATTTCAAAGAAATAAAAGAACCTAAATAACCACAAATGATTCTTGAAGCCTCTGCCACATAAAGCACTATCAATCACTTGACTCAACAGTTTCAATTGAACAAGCTATGTATCATCACTATCCTTGACAACATTTGATGATTGAACAAAAATTATGAAGAGTTCCTCTCATCCATGAATGCAGATTAAACAGATGAATTAATAAAGCAACACGTTCTCCAAATCAATTCTAATTTCCAAAATCATAGCAACTAACAAACATGATGACATATGCAAGTGTGCTTTCAATATGTTTTACATGCCAGGAGGAAGCCTAGATATATCTTCGTTTAAATATTGAACAAATATTTGGTGTATCCACGAAATACTGCCAACAAACTATCAGATGAAAGCTGACATAAACGTTAAACATTAAATAAAACCATTCATGTTCTTTCACCTAAAAGATTATGCTTTTAGAACATAAAATATCAGCGTCTCTACTACCAAGAGGCTATGAGTTCAAATTCAATCTATCTAGTCCATTCTTTGAAATAAAAATTGAGGATCAGGAATGCCACTAAACATGCCAATCATGGAGACTACCTTTACAAAGATATGAAAGAAATACTCAGGTAAACAGATCACACCACCTCAGAAAGACCTAACATGGACATGATAATCCATACAGGAATATGATTGAGATCCAACCCTTTACATACTAAATGAACTTGGATTTCAGAAGACCGCATCAATCATCATCAGATCCTCCCAATCAAGAACTTGAGGGATCCATAATGCTCAATTTAACACACTAACTGAATTCATACAATGCTTTTGTGTTGGTTTTTTTCAACTTGTAACAGACAAATAATTAACTATTTGCAAATCAAATTACATATCAAAGGTAAGAAAGCCACAAGCTTGCCCTTGACTTTACAAGATTCTCAAATTTCAAGCACAAAAGATATAACAAAAAATCTCCAAAAACAAAAAAGATCTTTGTAGCTCAGATATAATTCATCCCCAATTAAATGAACCGGTCCGACATCCTCAGCATAAACACAAATAACATACAAAAATTCAAAGGGATTAACAAAAATTCAAAGGGATTTTTTCCCCTCCATTTAGTTCAGGGAAGAAAAGGCACCACCATAATTAGGAAAGTGGCAACAATCCATGTTCCTGATAACAACAATTAGTACTGAAAATTCCAACCAATTCAAAAGCAATTGGAAATGAACATAACATACCATAATCAAGAAAGCACATTTTCCACAAACATAATCTTGAAAACAACAGCAAGAGATCGTTCAGACATACCAGTATGCATGCTCGCAACCTTTTACAAGAGCAGTTTCCTGCAGGACTATCTTATCCAAGCAAATAGCACAGATTCCCCCATGGTTTCCATACCCCACATCGTGCATCTTTGCCTCACTCTCTTTCTCACTCTGAAAAAATCAAGAACATTAGAACTCAGACACCACGGAAGAAAAAAAAAACAATTTTATCATTTCCAACCCCAGAAAAAAGGACACCAAGAAAACCAGCAATCCATTAAAAACAAACCAGACCCAGAACACAAATTTCAAATCTTTAACAAGAAAACACGAAAGGGTACCTCCAAAATCATCAAACCTAACCAGAATCAAAACAAGGCATACCCATTACAAAGAAGGAAGAAATATGCATACCCATGAGCTAGAATTAAGGAAAAAATACCAGATCTTTGATTGAAAGGTCCTGAAACTCGTTGGAGAGGACCTCTTCGCCTTGGATCTTCACGAGTGAGGAAGTCATAGTGACAGATCCAGAAGAAAGGTATACAAGAAACTATAGTGGTTTGGGCGTAAACGCAGAACCATACAATAGAAGAAACGAGAAATGAAGAGAGAGAGAAGGAGAAGGAATACCAGAGAGATGCTGAAGAATGATTCTTGATGCCAAAGGAACCAAAGAAACAGTAAAAAGGTTGAATCTTGACTATGCTTTTAAAGTCTAAGAAATGGGGCAAAAAAATTTAAAAATTACGTTCATCTTTATTTTTCTATGTAAAAAGAAATAGGGGTATTTCTTGTTCTTCTATATTTAAGTATTTTTTCATAAATTTAATACATAAATTTTTATAAAAAAAAATGAGGATAGAAAACTTAGTTCATTTTTATAAAAACAATGAGGGTAAAAAACTTAGTTCCCTCAAAACAAAAAATGATAATTAGTTTAGATTTTATTTTAGTTCAACATAGGTCTGTCACTATAAACAAAGATTATGTCATGACTAGTGATAAAACACAAATGACACCAACAGTTAGTGGTAACTCTTTAAGACAAGATACTACCCCTAATGAGTGTCGTTATAAAAATTTAACATCTCTTGGTACATGTGATTGTACTATAGATGTATCAAATATTTTAAATGAAACAGTAGAGGATTATTCCTCTTTATCACTAATATTAGATAATATAGCTGAGGCTTTTTCTTCTATAAAAATTTCAAAATCTATAAAAATTGAAAACATATAAAAAATCATCGATAGGTTAAACAAAACAAATATAATAAGAGAAGATCCTACAAAATTTTGGGACAGAAACCCCATAATCTGTAAGTTGGAAATAATTAATCCAGACTTAATAATTAAAACCAAAGACATTCAGTTTAACAATTGGGAACAAGAAGAATGTCAAAACCATATACAAAATTTATTAAAACTAAAAGTGATAGCACCTAGTGTCAGTCCACATAGAAGTCTGGATTTCATAGTCAATAAATCTTCTAAACAAAAAAGAGGTAAATCTAAGATGGTTTACAACTATAAAAGACTAAACGATAACACAGTAGAAGATTGATATTCGATTTCATCTAAAGATGTGTTAATAAATCGAATTCAAAATGTCAAATGGTTTTCTAAATTCGACCTAAAAAGTGAATTTTATCAAGTTAAAATGGATCTTGAATTAATAAAATAGACAGTTTTCTCTTGTTTTGAAGGACTATTTGAATGGAATGTTATGCCATTCGGACTAAAAAATGTTCTTACCGTTTTTCAATAAAAAATTGACAATATTTTTAAAGACGTTAAGACTTTTACATGTGTATACATTGATGACATACTAATTTTCTCAAAAACAAAATATTACCATTTTCATCATTTAAAACAAGTTTTATACAAATTGGAACATTATGGTTTAATAGTTTCAAAATCTAAAATGAAAATTTGTAAAAATTTCATAGAATTTCTTGGTATAGAAATTGGCAACGGAACCATAAAACTCCAGTCACATATATAAAAGAAAATACAAGATTTTCCTGATAAAATGGAAGATATTAAAACACTTAGATCCTTTTTAGGACTTCTGAATTATGCTTGAAGTTTTATTCCTGATTTAGGAAAATATACATCTCCATTATACAACAAAAATACTTTAAAAGGCGAAATAAAATTTAATTCTGAAGATGTAAAACTAGTTCAGAAAATAAAACATATGGTAACAAAATTACCTGTTTTACAATTACCATTAGATTCTGATTATCTAATAATTGAATGTGATGGTTGTGAAGCCATCACAAACAAGAACAAATTTGTTGATATGCCTCTGGTAAATACACAACAAAACTAAAAATTTACAAAACTAGCACTGATTATGAAGTCAATGCTATCATACATGCAATGGATTCTTTTAAATTATTTTTTATAAATAAACAAGAAATAACAATCAGAACTGATTGTGAAGCCATAGTTTCTTATGGTAAAAATCAAATTAACAATGATAAAAAACCTCATAAACGGGGTTACTTTTTAAGGATTACATAAATTTTTCTGGAAAAATGATACATTTTGAACACATTAAAGGACCTGACAATATTTGTGCTGATATATTATCCAGGTACATTAGGCGAAGATTTGCACCTCTACAAAGACTTGTTAAGTCATCTATATAAAGACCTGTTAGGTCACTATGCTTGAAAATTAAAAAGAAATGGTGTATTTGGCCCTAAACAAGTAAAGTCCCCTTTTCAGGCAGACCAATACACAAAGTTCGACAAACAAGAATTACTGATCCTTACAAATATCTTCCAATACCCTTGAAGAGACCAAACAAATGTCAAATTAAATGTTTTAATTGACAATATTTGGAATATTCCAAAATACACTACACAAAATGAACACCAAGTTACAAAGGTGAAACAAAGCATCATAAGCGCACTGTATAGCTTTTGTTGCCAAGACAATAAAGGAGTAGCATTAATTTCTCCTGCCTCTCCTTCTGGGAAAGGTTTCACACATTTTGCCCTTATAGCAGGCAAGAATAAAGGTGTTTATTCCACTTTCAGAGACCTGAATGAGGCAAAACAAGACCAGTTTTGGTGCACATACAAAGACTTCTATTCAAAAGAAGAAGCATAAATGGCAGTTCGATTGGAAACAATTGATGAAGAAAAAATAAAGACTGTCTTACAATTTGAGCCTCATGCTTAAACACAAACATATGTTACTGCTGCTTGCAATATCCCACAACAAATAAATCCAAATATCCTTCTAGGTAAATTTGGGTTAATACAGGACTTTCTGTTTGAGGTCCATGCTGAAACAACAAATTACGATGGATTATTCGTAAAAATACAAACATATTTCAATAACAGAAATCCTTGTTTGGGATCTTCTGATTATTGTAAAACTATGGATAAGGACTGCACATGCTAGTTAAAATTCATAGTCAGACGAGCTCAAATAAATTTGGGTTCCTTCAAATCACACTTATATAGGGATGTTCTGATAACTCTCATGCTACTACTGGAAGCTAGTTGTCTCCACTCCTTGGTGATACCTCCCACAGACAGATTTTCAGCTCTGCCTCCAACATTAAACTCAGTCATAAACGATATTCAGGCTAAACACATGCAGCAAGTGGCTCTACAAATTACCACTTCTCCAAGAAGTGCATATCATCCTGATAGTTTAGCCACACATGTAATAAAATTATTTACTGAGACAAATCCAGAGATTCAGACTCTTACATTATTTGAGCATGATCCACTTAAAGGATTATCTCTAAATAGAGACAAATTGTACCAGTACAACCTTTGGAAGGCATACATTGAAGGGTCCAACCGGAACTTCTCCAAAAGGGATTCCGAAATTTTTATGTTGTTAAAGGAAACCCAAAACACAAAATTATACTGGAAAAAGATAATGGGTAATAAATTTTACCCATTCCCAATCGAGGCTAACCTTTCCCTCGTAAAACATTTTGAAAAAGAAAGGCTTTACAAAGAAATATATGAAGAAACTGATGGTTATGGCCAGAACACTCCTGGATTGTCATCATTTCCATCTGACTGTGACGACAATGAAGACCAGAGTCTTCCTGAGCAGATGGAAGAAGAAATACAAGATTTGTCCACCATAGCTCGAGTAAGACGAGTTAGTTAAAAATTTTACCTGTGACAAAGTAATTTTACTTCTTTATCAAAGTAATAGACTGAATGGTAAAATTTACCTACAAAACAGGTCGTCAGTCACAAAGTAACATCCTCAGCACGTTACCAGTCACAAGGTTACCTACAGAGCCGGTTTTCGGTCACACAAATTTTCTATAAAAGGACCACAAATCTCTTATGTTGAGCAGGTCCTGAATACACTCTCTTCCTTCTCTCTACACTCCTCCCTCTCTCTCTAAAACTCCTCTCTAATATTTGTAAAAAATTTCTCCATCAATAAATAAGAAGTTTTCTATAACCCCTCTCATCTCCTTCCCCTTTGTAAGTATTTTCCTTTAAATCTTACACTTATTTTATTTTACGAATGGAGTAGTTTTCTCGTAAGGTATCTTCGGATGCCTTAACCAATAAATATTTAAAGATACGATGATCATTCAAAGGCTTATCATATGTTAATTAAATTTTATTTTCCATCAAGTTTATAAACAGATGTCTAACCCGCTCTGGCAGATTCAGTAGCTTATAAACTTGTCAAGTTATATTGTTATTTGTATAGATTTAATTTTCTATCAAGATTATACGAAGATGTCTAACCAGCTTTACCAGATTCAGTATCGTATAATTTTGATCTGTTATTATATATATTTCCTATATATTTGGTTTTCTTCTTCTTCTTTCTCATCTTCTTCTTCTCTCTCTCTTTTTCCCTCTCCTTCTATATTTCCTGTATATTTGGTTTTCTCCTCCTTCTTTCTCATTTTCTTCTTCTCTCTCTTTTTCCCCCTCCTTCTTTATGGTATCAGAGCTGAAAATAAGTTTCAAATTTCAAATGTTAGAAAGAAGTTTATTAAATTAATGAATAAATTAATTGGTATCAAATGATTTTAAATTTCAAAGTAATATATTTTTAAATTTGTGAATTAATATCTTTTCCAAAATTTATATTTATAATTCAATACTTATACAAACATATAAATAAATATATTTTAATAGAATGAACATTTTTTTAATTATTTGAAATTTAAAATAGTTCATAAAGATATCTGAAAAAATTATTTATTTTAATTTTTTAAATAAAACATGTATGATTATGATTTTATAAGTATCTTATTTTATTTTTAATATATTTCAAATTTTGTATAAATTATATCTATACTATTAATAAAATTTTTTAAAATACCTATTTTACCCTTACACCTATTTTAAAATTAAAAAAATAAACAAATTTGTCATAAGAGGGTCTTGAACCCATAACCTCTTATTTTTCAAACATATATTTTACCAATAAACCAACCTTATAACTTTAAGCAAAAAATTACTTTAAAATATTGATACATTATAGAAGTATAGATATAGTATATAATATAATATCATATATTATACATTATAGATATAATTGGACAATTATGTATGTTGGATATCAATATTTTAAAGTAATTTTCTACTTAAAGTTATAAGGTTGGTGTAGAGGAAAAATATATATTTGGGAAATAAGAGGTTATGCGTTCAAATCTCTCTTATGACAAATTAGTTTATTTTTTTAATTTTAAAATACGTATAAGGATAAAATAGGTATTTTGAAAAATAGACATAAAAATAGGGTATTTCCTTTATTAATAGTATCGATATGCATACCTTTCATGATAAATATTTTTAATAAACATGCAAAATACACAGGTGCGACAATATTTTGAAACTCTTCTATTTCCATTTTTTTCATATTCATTGCATATTTGACAAATCTATTAATGATCTGACATGTTTTTATTATGTTATCATAAACAAAAAATATAAAATTAACAAAATATATTTCAAAACATGTCATATAACAATTTATATTTCAAAATATAAAAATTTACAAAAATATTAAATTAAAACCCTACAATTATTATAACATATTAAAATAGAAATGCAAATACACATACGCGAGTTGCCAGTAATAAATAGTATTAATGAGTCATTTAATTCTCCGTTCAGGTTAAAACTCAATAAAAAAATCAACAGTTATTATAAAATGTAAATTGTAATCAAATGACTATAAAATGCTAAAGATAAAAACTTTTGTCAACACCAAAGAGACTCTAGCTTCTATTATATACATATTATATTATATATTATTTTATGAAAATAAATAATAAAAATAAAAAATAAATATCTTATATTCACTTTTAAAGTACTATAATGTAATAAATATTATAATATGTAATATAATATAATAAATTTAATCATAAATTGTTATAGTAGTACAATAGATATTATTTTAAATATAATTATAATTATATTAATGATATTTTATAACTAATTGGTACTATAAAAAAATTATACTAATAATGTGTAAAAACTATTTTTTTTAATAAGATATATTATCTTCTCATGTAAAATAATAAAATTGTATTATAATCGTGATAATATCATAGGGGGGAATCGTATTTATTTGACTTCTTTGATGGTACCTAAAGTCTGTTTGTTTGTTTTTTAGTTGACCCAAACTCCTACAGACTTGGGGAAATCAGTGAAAATCCCCCTACTATTATATATTATAGTTTGTGAGTTAATCTCAATGTAAAATTATTTAATTTAAAGGGTAAATATTAAATCATCATTATATTTTGTTGTAATAAATCATTTTTTTTATTTTATTAATTGTTCCTAAATGTAATGTTAGCATTTATTACAAGAGTTTATTGGTAATTTATTATCAATTTTTATTTAAGGCATAGGTTAATTATTATTAGAATCTAATTTTTAATATAATTTTTTATGTATTTATTATACAAAAGAGTAAATATAGTTAAAGTATATTAATTTTTTTTTATTATTAATTTACTTCTAATTTTAATCTTATCTTTCTTATTTTGACTCTTCTTTAATTTTTATTTCTATATTTTTATATTATTACTTTTGTATTTTTTTTAAAAAGAATAAACTCAGTTCATCACATATCTATTATATTAATAAAAGTGTCTTTCTTATTTTATTTTTTAATATTATTATTTGCTTTTTTATAATATTGTAATTAACTTTAATGATAAATAAATAGTTAAATATAATAGAATGAGAGAGATGAAATAATGTTAAAAGAATAAATTAATTTCAATTTAAAATTCTCAATAGCGTTATTTAAATTCAACACAATATTTGATTAAAAAATATAATAGTGTTAAACACTATTATATTTTAAATAAATATATGTTGCATCAAGTTTATTTTTTTTTAAAAATAATAATATAAAAAATGCAGAAGTAATAATATAAAGAAAGTAAAAGTAGAAATTAAAGAAAAATTAAAGTGAAAAAACAATGTTAAAGTAAATTAGTATTAATAACAAATTTATTACATAATATATACATCAAAAGAATTAAAGTAAAAAAAATATTAAAGTAAATTAGTATTAATAACAAATTTCTTACATAATAAATACATCAAAATTTATATTAGAAATTAGATTCTAATAAATAAGAATTTAACAGTGGGAAGAGAATTTACAACAACTCTAATAATTATTTTATAACTTTTTATTCAAATATAAATATGATGTTAATTAATCCTCTCTATCCCTTTTATATAGTAATTTTTAAAATTATATGTTTTTCTGTATACAGAAGGTTTATTTACTTTTGGAGCAAATATAATAATTAAATTTTTAATTTTTAAAGAGACAAATACAAAATACAGGATGTTGTAATTTTTCATTTATTAGTTTTTTATTAAGATAATCTAAGATAGATAGAAAGGAAAAAAAAAAAAGACAAACTTTTTGCACTTGTGGTGTTGAATTGTGCATAGCCCCACCAAACTCGTGAACATGTGACATGTGGACCTTGAAAACAAGGACACGTGTTGTAGTTCCACATCTTCTGTCTTGTTGGTTATCACCAAAGAAAAATAAAAATCTACACTATTCTTATTCTCTCGAATCTCTAATACCAAAAATGTTATTAATAACTTTTTTTTTAACATCTTAACACATATTTCACTTTATTGGGTTAAAATTTATTATAGTATGCAAAATAAGAAAAAAAATCTTAAATATGATAAGTTGTGAAATCAGGATTGCCCTAAACCTAATATGTAAAATAAGAAGAAAAATATTAAATGTTATGACCTGTGAAATCAGGATAATAAACCTAGTTCAAAAGTGTTTAGGCACTGAGTTCATAAATAAAAAAAGGACCTCAAAATAATAGTTTTTATATTTAAAAAAATTACTTTTGTTTTTCTTTCTCACAACTACGTAAATCAAGGGTGCAATACAGTTGGAGGTAAATATGATTTAGCTTTTTAATTGGCTAATTTTCATATTTATGCTACTACTTTACAATTTTCAAGTTTTATCTTCTGAATGCATACCTTTGATTTTTTCTAATTTCTAGTGTCATAATTTTCACTTATATGTGACTACAAAACTCTTTCATTTACATCTTTTCTAAGTGAGCAGCAAGCAAAATTTTTGTCTTGGAACTTGATGAGTTGATGTTGTCATCTATAGTCTTTTTAAAAGTTTATTATTATTTATCATTAATTTTCCAATTTTTTTCATGCGGTTGATTTCAGATTATTCACTCGTTTGTCATTGTCAAATTGTCGATTGCCAAAAATTACGATGCTACCTCTTTGGGTTTCAATTTGATTATGCTATTTTTATTCTCCCAAATTGGTCAATTTTATAATTTTTATTTCCTATAATAAAATTATATTGAGAATCCTGAGTATTAAGAGAAATGAACACAAAAAATGTAAAAGTGAGCTGTAGAGTTCTAGAAAATAGGATAGGTTGCTGCATTATATATTTATACATTATATACAGAAACAAATAATTTGCACTACACATTGATTTTAATTTCTTATGCAAAATGTTAGTCAATAGAAATAACATGAACATTTTATATATGAGATTATTTTTTAAGTTTCTAATTTTTAAAATTTTGGATTGTATAACTTATATAGTTATATATTATAGAATTGGTTAGGAAATGAGAGCAAAAATTAATAAAATCACAACGATGGGTTATTGAAAAATATGTTTTTAAAAATCTAGATTCACATCAAAATCTACATCAATGTGAATAATGAAAATCATGTAAATAAGATTATGAATTTTATTATGAATATTATTTTGATGTTATATTATTATTAATGATTTGGCATATTAGAAGTTACAAGAAACCACATTTTACAATAGTTTATATATTTTATTTTGACAAAGCAATAAATATATATAGGGATAGCAACAGGGCGGGATATGTGCGAATTTGACCTCCCATTCCAGCAAAATGCGGGACGAGTTTAGGTATTAAAAGAGTGGGTATGAAATTTTAATTCCTGTTTTCATCAAGTATTTTCAGATTTGAGTATATCTCTCATATTATTTTTTATAATTTAAATTTACTTTTTATTATTAAATAAATTATATATTTTAAGTTATTAATTATTTTAATTTAAAAAGTATATAATTAAATATATAAATTAAATTTTAAGAATTAAAATTTTAATTAAATATATAAAGTTAAACTTATTATATAATCGTTAAAATTATAACGGAGGTTCAAGTACAGGGTGGGTAGCACATACTCATACACGTACCCAGTTTAAGATATTGGGTAATACACATCCTCGTACTCATACCCGATCAAACCGGATAATACTCATCAAAATCGAGACGGATTCAGATGGATACTAACATATATGGATATTTTTGTCATCCTAAATATATCAAAAATGGAGAATCACATAGGATTGAAATAATTAAATTTCAAAATTAATAATAATATTTTTTATTTTTATGAAATTATTTACATATTAAAATTAAAATTTATATATATAGTGAATCTTTATCTATTATTTTATTATAGACTCACAAAATTTGAGGACCGGACAACCGGCCAAAACGTACCAAAATTATGTTTTTAATAAAATTCAACTAATAATAAAAATATATATTAAAAAAAGTGTATTAAAAATATGTTGGTATCATCTCGCTAATATTATTAGCATGTTTGTAAAACCAAGCAATAAGTGAGTTTTCTTTTCATTTCTTTATTGAAAATTATTATTTTGAACGCTCAACTAGTTCATAATGTTTTTCAAACATGCACTGTTATTCCAAGACACTTTTGCACCTTGTTTACTTTGCTTTTCTTCAATTTTTGTTTTAAAAAAATAATATTTAATTTAGTATTTAATTGTACAAAAGCTATTACAATTTCTAACTTTATAAAACATTATGCTTTAGAAAATGATAAAACAAGATAATATCAAATATTGAAATGTAAATTTTTAAAAAATATATATTTAAATAAATAATACTTATATAGTTAAATTCTGATCGAGATCAAAAATAGATTTTAATTTATTCTTCTATTATTATAGTTAGGTGGTCAAGGTGGAAGTTTTATGTGGTCCATGTTTTTTCTTTATTCTGATTTTAGAATACTGTTTATTCAGTAACAGCTTCCAAGTTTGGTATACCTACTCAAGCAATATTTTAATAAACTAGTTACTCTTGATATGATATAACACTTTGCTTATTTTATTTTGTATACTAGTTAACTTCTGAAACAACTTTATAGAGCAAATAATTAGGAAAAACATTCAATTAGTCAGGCCAAGGTTGGTACGCTCCTTTTGAATAATTAGAAAAAAAACCCAACCACTAAATATATCTTTTCATTCCCCTTGCATTCACGTTTTTGCCCTTTGAATTTGTCTCTTCCAAATGAATAAGAAACATTCTTGAAAGTAAAACGAAAATATTCAATATATGTAGTGATAAGTGTATATGCAAAGGTAACCTCAATATTGTGTTTGGATACAAAATTTTACAAATGCAAGAAATTTAAAATACATTGATTTTGAATTTCTTTCAAGTCAAATGACTTTATTTTTCAAATGTTTTTGTTTGGATAAGGTAATTCAAATTATTGAATTTTAATTTTCTTGTTTGAAAAGAATATTTCAATTCCTACTAAAAATAAAAATTTATTTTACTAAACAATATTTTTAAAAAAAATGTTCTTTTTAAAAAATAATATAAAATTTTATTTAAAAATAATTTTTTTGTTTCTCAAAAAAAGTAATGCTTTTATAATAAATAAATAGAAAAATCACAAAAGTAAACCTTGCATAATTGGTTTTATTTTTTTGACAATATTATGCTTTTACATAAATAAATGACAAAATTTATTTTATTTTCTTAGCAAATACATTTTATAAATTCTACTTAATAATTTATTTTATATTTTAATTATTATAATTATTTTATTAATTTATATAAATATTATAATTTTTAAAATATAAAATATAATATTGATGGATTGGTGGGTCAGCCTACCCCATCTTTGGCTGCTAAATTGGCGAGTTAAACAAGATAGACCAAAACAACCAAACGGCTGAATATATTAGTTTGACCCATAAAAATGAGGGTCAGTCGGTGGGTCAACCCGCTTGACCCACCCCATTTTGCCACCCTTAACCGATATCAAGTAAAAAGAATTTCAAATTCTTACTTTTTTTAAGGAGTTTGAAATTCTACAATTTTAACTAATCAAAATATTTTCTAAAATTCCTAGAATTTCAATTCTTTTAAAATCCCTCATCCCAACAGGATATTTCATCACAAAACATTTGAAATTCTAAAATGAAATGAATTACCCTCTTAAAATTTTTCATCCAAACACACTGCAAGTGTTTTTCAACATGTGACGATATGTTCATTTATATTATGCTTCCACGTATACATATGACTTAGCACGTCCTACATGATTTGTGCATTTCTTGCATCTACATTTGTTCTCTTTATGTGTCTCATGTGTGTCTATTTATCTGAAATATAATGTTTTAATACGCAAATAAATTTTATTTTTCAATAATCAAAATTTAAGAGTTTTGATTCATCTATGACTTAACACTTGCCTCACTCATATCTCCTAATGCAAAGTTATTAAAGAGAAACATTTAAGTCTCATGAAGAAGACAAAGATATAGAAAAAAACAAATAATCTTACTTTCACCTTTCAATATGTACATCCATCAACAATGTTTTTTTCTTAAATCGAAAGGAAACAATGATGTCATATATAAAATATTAAACTTCAAATACCATTTGTAGGAGCTTGCTTAAGTTCATACATTGGTTTTTTTAATTTGTACACTATTTTTTCTCTTGTACTAAGAACCTCATTGATCAATTTATGTAAACATCATCCTCTAAATATTAAGAAAAGTGGTTTTCAAATTCATCTAATGTAACTCCTAGATATAATGGGTTACTAGTGTCATGATAAAGAATCATTTCATAGGAATAATGAAAATGTCTCTATATAATAAATGTCATATTTCTAAGTAAAATCCTTGACAATAAGTCTAGCCTTGTAAAATTCAAGGTTGCATGAGAGTCATGTTTAGTCTTAAAGATTTACTTACAAGAGACTCTCTTACAACCTTTTGGCAACTACAAGGTCTCAAGCACCATTTTATTTCATGGATGTAACTCTTCTTTCATGGCATCGAACCACTTCTCACAAATATCACTACATATGGCTTGTGGAAAAAGAAATTGGATCATTGTCATTAATACTTAAGTTAGTCTCTAACTCGTGTAGATATACCACTTAGGCGTTTAAAATAGTTGGTGTTCTTTTATTTTGAGGCATCTTTAATTATATTTCTTGTGGTTCTTTTATAATAGGATCACTCTATATTATAAGCTCATTATTGTATTGTTCTTCTTTGTGAGATCTTAGCTAGCTAGAGTTGTCAAAATGGGTGACTTGATCCAATTTATATTCTTTGTGAGACCACATTTTTTTGGCCTAACCTAGCTTGTTGGCCCTTTTTTTGTCAAATTTAAATAAATAAATAATATCAAGTCAAAATATATAAGTCCGATTAAATTTGGGGCTTTAACTTTTTGGCTTATTAGGTTGGTCCTAATTGGCCTATTTCTATTTAAGCCAAAAAATTTTGGGTCTAACCTAGTTTGTTCATCAACTTGACTCGTCAAACTTGATCCATTTTATTTCTCCATTGAATACCCTTGACTTCTCACACTCTTTTTTCTTTTGTGTCCCTTTTTGTTTGAAATCCATAGACTTGATCCATTTAGAAAACATAAGGAGGATTGGATTGTGTTTCAAATTAATTTTGCAAATCTTTTCAAAGGACTAAACACTTTTGTTTGTAAAATAAAGTGAAAACATTATATAAGGTTGTGAAAACTATTATCAAAATCTTTATGAAAACAACTTAAACAAGATATTTAAAGCACAACAGTTAGTAAATACTACCTATATCCCAAGTATAAGATGAAGTTTTAATCTTTTCTTGTCCATTTTTATAAGAAATTTTTTTCATTAATTAATTTTTTTATTCCTAAAATTTCCTTATTGCTTTTCTATGAAGTATATTTTCTCTTTCCTATATCGTGACAAAAGTAGTAAGAAATTAGATAAAAGAGATAAAACAAAATTTTTTATATTGGTTTATCAAATATTATGTACGTCGAATTCTTGGTTGTTAGGTTATAAGAGCAAAAAAGTTCTTAAGTTGAAGAATTAATTTCTTATAAGAAATCTTCATTGGAATGAATCTACATGACACAAAGGTTTCTTATGTAAGGAACGGTTTTTTAACAATAAAAGGTCATCTTTTTGCTGTTAACAACTATAAGGAGATCTAGGGGAATTATAGAAAAAACAAAAATTTGTGAGTTTTTTAAAGTTTTTTACTATTGGAACAAAATTATGTATAGATTTCTTGATGACAATGTGACACTATGGGATCCACAAAAAGTAAGAAACTCACTCAAAAAACTCTTATTAGAGATGCCATTTAACAAAATATGATCTTCATTTGTTTTGATTTATGCAAATAAATGTTAAGTTTTTGGCAACAACGTCAAGTTGATAAACAAATGTGTTAAAAAAGGTTAATAAACAAATAAATAGCTAATTATATTTATTAAAGTAAGTATATACTACAAGAAAAATGACTTATGCCCACCGGTAATTACTGTCACTAAAAATCCAAAATTTATACATGGAAGTGCAATAGACTTTGACCGACAAACACTTTTTCCGTCAACTTTAAAGGGGTGTACAATGATGGTTAACTGTGTGTCACTATAAGATTTACCTACAATTAAAATGCCTATAGGTAAAAGTCATAAACTTATATCCACATCCTCCAATTGTAGGTAAAGGTCACTAACTTAAAGCTATAATAGCGAACTGTAGGTAAAAGTCATAATTTTATACCCAGTTGAAGGTAAAAGCTTATCTATAAAATTATTTAGCAAGCAAACAATAAAGATCCTTCCATTATTGCATCCTTAACTAGTCATTATACTACTACAAATACATGCTTGAAAGTGAAATTGTATTCTTTAATTGTCAATGATAGAAAATACATTAGATTCAAATAGAAAGACTTTGAGAAGAATTCTTAAGTAACATATACAACAACAAAAATTAGAGTAATAATGCTCCTTAAGTCCAAGTTATGTTCTTACTTGTAATACAAGATACTCTAAAGTATTGTATATGGCTCATATTTTCATGAAAAATTGAAAATGTGATTTTCCAATTCTGTAAACAGAGTGGTCAAAATGGTTGCAAAGGATAGTAGTTGTGACTCCTACCACAAAAAAAAAATGCTTCACTATAGATTTTGCAGGAATAGTCAGAGGCAAACAATACTTTATTGAACAAGATCAAATTCATATGCATCTAAAATTTATAAATGACAAATAAAAGAGCTAATGGAGCTTCAAGAAATAAAGACAATTAATGAATCTATTGTAGATAAAACATTATACAAATGAGTGGACTTTAAGGAAAAAAAGACAAATGTAAAAAGATTTTATCTCCAACTTGTGCCATTGCTTTAACAATCTATTTTATATGCCTACTTAACCCAAGGTCCCAAATTACAAATGTTAAAAATAAATATTCAGATAGGAATCTTACCAACATTGTTGCAGTTTCTGAAAGCTCAGTTAAAAATGTACTTTGGGTCCATCACTATATTATCTTTGGCTCCCATTCAAACAAAAATACGGTTAACATTTGACAAATCAAAACTTTCTACTAGGACATCATCTCCTACCTACATAAGAAATTAAAAGTGTAACTCAACAAATAAGAACTAAAGCCACAATTGAAGTTGTTTTTATGTTAATTGTCAATTGTATATGCTTTACTGTATGAATAACTCTCATTTAAGTGGCTTTCAGATATGAGACTTGAAGTGTGTGAATAAAATAAAATGGTTGGACTGGGATTTATTAGGCACAAACCTTCAAAGAGGTTTCTATCTATTTTTCTTTTTCTTATTCTTTGGCTTTTCCTGTTACTTAAATAAGACCCCCTTGGTTATTTGTAATAATGTATATCTACTTTTAATAGCATAAGAAAGAGATAGCTGAAAAAATAGAAATTCAAAATTGATTATGTGGCGGGTTTACGAATGACAACATACCCAAAAACTAAAAATTGTCATTCATCAAATGATATCCCTCTGAAACCAGCCCACAAAAGAGGAAGAGAATAAAAGTGATAACAAAATTATTAAGTAGCTAATATGATATGATTCAATATCAGTTATTGAACATTTCCTTAATTTATATTTTTAGTTGTTAAATGATTTATTACTTTGTGACCAATTGTACCGACATGACACTGAGAAGAACTTTATGTGTTGGCTAATAGAATGAGGAATGAATTTCATCATCCAAAGATTACAAGGAGAGACTCTATATATATATATATATATATATATATATATATATATATATGAAGAGTGTTCAAGACTAATAGAGAGATGAACAATTATGTAGTTATAACAAAACAAATAGAATTACAGAAATTATCCTTATATCTAATAGGGCTCAAATTGTCCAATGGTATTATTCACTGCGTTCTTGCACAACTCGTTTTTCAAGCCCTGCTTCTTCGTTCCCTTTTCCCTGTTCGTTCTTTGAACCATTATCGGCCTCAACCATTAGCTAAATGATATGGGATTGTGAGTGTTATTTAGACAAGGTTATACAATAGATTAATATAAATATTTAAAACACTAAGACTAAAAAAGAAATTATACTAAAAACACAAGTTTAAATGCGCAATTTTTTTTATCGGTAAAAATGAAATTTTAATTAAAAAAAAAGAAGAGAAAACACAAGACATGTCTTCCCTATGACAAAGAAGAATCAAAGCATACAAAACAAAAAAGAAATACAACCATTCAAATACGGTGAATAGGATTCAACAGCCATTCGATATAAGAGTGTGTTGTGAGTTTTGTTGCTTGACACCACTCCCATGAAATGAATTGGATATATTGAACTACTTTAAACGTATTCACTCTAGCGTTATTAAAACAATGTTGTTTTTGAACTTCCAAATATACCATAGAGCTGCAGACGACACAGATGATCATGCAAACTTCCTTTGATGATTATTATTCATTAAACTTTGAAATTGAAATACATGACTCTTAACCGAGCTGAGTTTAAATATATAGCGCTCGAACCACATGGTTTAAATACGCAATTAAAACTAGATATTCTAAGAATGCCAATATTTCAAGTTCCGATGAACCAACAAGTTCAGTCCATGAGAATTGCAACAACATTTACACTCTTCCATAGTTGAAACCCTTCACTTCCTTATTCTAGCGATTTCAACTTCACCTTAAACCCAAGTTCAAAGTTGTCTATTAGCATAATTCTCAATTTATTTTTAAAGCTGACCCTTTGACATCAAACAACTTTTTGTGTGATATGTTATTGTATTTTCAACTCAGTAATCTAGGTATTCTAGCTAACATATTCTCTGAACACAGAATAACAAATCAATTACTGCATGCCCAAGAGCCCTAACAGACGTTGAATTATTTGGAATCCACTCTTTTATGTTTTAAACTATCAAACCAAAAGACCAAAGATTGACCATAATAGTTACAATGATTGCATGAAAAGTTCAAGATAAATAGAACTTAATGCTTGAGACATTAAACAAAGATCATTAACCGTTCAAATAAAAATATATTATTACTGATTTAGTTCATTCAGGGAACTTAGAAATCTAACAGAATGTGGATGAACCATAAAAAATAATGAAAATCAAGGACTAAAAGTATAAAAGCAATGGGATGATGTTGATTATAAAGTAAATTTTATTATTCACTTTTTTTCTATTTTTTTATATGAATCCTAGATATTGAAGGCACTTGATGTAGATAAATACATTCTTAGGCATGAAGAAGTGCGTCTATTATGCTGAAAAGAAATTTCATGATTTTTCTTTTGACTTTCCAGACGAATCTTTATCATGAATAATGTCAATGGAGGCCCAAAATTTAATAATTAGTTGCAACTAACTACATTTCAAAAAGTTTAATGCATGATGGCTGAATGATAATTGGTTTATGGCAAACAGGGTATGTTTTATTTTATTGATCACAATGATGGTCTATTTTGATTTCATTCTTTAATTTGTAATCACCACTACAACAAAATTTTATTAACTTCCATGCTTAAGTATGAGTTTGATTTGGTTCTAAGACATGGGTTACCTAAAGTTAGAAATTACCAATCCCCTACAAATGAAGTCCACAATACTCTGAAGCAAAAGGTACACTAGAATTACTTCTCATTAATCATCATAATTTACTCAGGTGTTACAATATGACATGGATGAAAAGACATAATTAAACAAAAAATGAAGTCAGTTACCACATGAATAATAAAGCAAGCAAATCAAATCATTGGATACTATATATGTTTGAGATAAAGACAAGGCTTGAGCCTAGAAAGAAGTTGTAGTGGCAAGAGAGTTGGATTGTAACCAAGACATGTTTTTACATGGTTTCTGTACCTACAAAAATATGAGGGTACAAATATTTTCTGTAATAGCTATAATGTACTTGCATAGTTTGGAATGATACTAATATTTGAATGACATTATCTATTCTGATTGCATGCTAATCCTTTCAGTGTATAGAGTTGGTATATAAGTCAATTTTTGGTGAATCCATGGAGGTTTAGTTTCTCCAACAGAACAATATTGGTTTGATTTCTAACAGAGACATTTTGAAAGATAGGCAGAATAGAATAAAAAAAGTGGTGGGTCTTTTTCGTATTGCCCCAATTGGCAGGGTACCAACATTTGAATGAGTTTCTTTCGTTGGCTTTTGATCCTAGCAAAAGTCCGAGTTGGCAGGTTTGATAGGCATAGGTGGGTACCTGCAATGACACTCTAACGCTCAAGTTAGTGTGAACTCAACCTTAGGGCAAGTAAAAAATGTTGTCAAGTGTAAGTAAGAATAGTATATAATGATGAGTGTGTCAAACCTGTGCATGTGCTTTCCTATTTATAGTATTTTACCTTTTTGGGCTTGGCCCTGCATAAATAGAGGTTTATCTTTTATCCTTTAGAAGTTTCCATGTAATAGTATAAGTCTCACCTTAGACTGCATGTCGGGCCATGTTGAGGGTAGACCTAGCCTTGAATGGAGATCCGACTTGGGGTAGTCCAGGTTGGGGGATTCATTTGGTACACAACCCCACCAGTGCTAAGAAGTAAAGTGACGAAGACGTTTTTAAGTGTTACTCAGGGTAGATCACCTGGTATGTTGTAGACCTGGCAAAAACGACCCAACTAATTTGGAAGGGTATATTTTGCTTGTTTGTCTAAGGTACTTCCTTGCTCAGGCAGTTTGACCCGGAGGGTATCCTTTTGTTGATTTTTGAATCGTGCAAAATTCCAACGTTGCTCCTTGTCTTGACCATTGTATTGCCTGCTTAATCTTCTTTTTGAGGCCGAAAAGGTATTACTTACTCGATCCCACGGTCGGTGCCAAAATATACCTACAAAAATGTGAGGCACAAATATTTTCTATAATAGCTAAACTGTACCTGCACAGGTTGGAAGGGTACCAATGTATGAATGACATTATCCATTCCGATTGCATGCTAATCCTTTCAATGTACAGAGTTGGAATATAAGTCGATTTCCGGTGAATTTATGGAGGTTTGGTTTCCAATAGAGCAATATTGGTTTGGTTTTTGACAGAGACATTTTGAAAGATAAGTAGAATAGAATAGTAGAAGTAATGGGTCTCTTTTGTACCTGCACTAATTAGTAGGGTACAATATTGGAATTAGTCTCTTTCGTTGGCTTTCAATCTTAGCAAAAACCCAAGTTGGCAGGTTTGATGGGGACAGATGGGTACCTACAATTACACTTCAACACCCAAGTCAGTGTGAGTTCAACCTTAAAGATGTTGTCAAGTGTCAGTAAGAATAGTACATAATGATGAGTTTTTCAACCTGTACTTGTTACCTTCTATTTATAGTGTTTACCTTTCTGATCTTGGGTCTGCGTAATTAGAGGTTTATCTTTTACCCGTAAAGGATCACTTGGATTTATCTTTAGTTTTTAAAAGATAATTAGGGTTTATCTTTTACCTGTAAAGGATGATTTGGATTTATCTTTATTTGTAAAAGATAATTAGGGTTTATCTTTTACTTATAAAGGATTATTTGAATTTATCTTTTACTTATAAAGGATGATTTGGATTTATCTTTGTCGAGCTATGCTGAGGGTAGACCTGGCCTTGAATGGAGATCCGACCTGGGGCGGGGATTCCTCCGATAAGGGCAGGAGATTCCTTCCAGTACACAAGCCCACTAGCGTCAAGGAGCGAGCGACGAAGACGTTATTAGTGTCATGGAGGTAGATCCGGTAGGTGGTAGACTCAACCAAGGGTACATTCGGTACACAACCCCTCTAACATCAAGAAGCGAAGCAATGAAGATGTTATTAGTGTCAAGGAGGTAGACCCGGTAGGTGGTAGACTTGGACAGGGGTGCATCCGGTACATAACCCATCCAATGTTAAGGAGCAAAGGATGAAGACATTATTAGCGATGCAACGGGTTGGGCTACCGGGATAAATGCACTATGGGTAAGTCTGGTCTTGGGGTAGGTATGGTGCGATATATGGCTTCGTGCTGATTTTTTCCTAAGGTACTGTCTTATTCGAGCTGTTTTAGTCGTGAAAGTATCTTTGCTTGTTTGATTTTGTCTAAGATACTGCCTTACTCGGGCTGTTCGGCTAAGAAGGTATCCTTGCTTGTTTGATTTTGTCTAAGGTTCTGCCTTACCTGAGCTATTCCGTCGCAGGGTATCCTTACTTGTTTGATTTTGTCTAAGGTACTTCCTTACCCAGGTTGTTTGACTAGAAGGATACACTTTGCTTATTTGGATTGTCAAGAGGAACTGCTTTGGCTAGGCTGTTTGGCCAAGATGGTACCATTTACTTGTTTAGATTGTCCAGAGGTACTGCCTTGCCGAGGCAATTTTGCTAGAAGGGTACCTTTTGCTTGTTTGGATTGTCTAGAGATACTACCTTACCCAGGCTGTTTTGACAAAAGGGTACCCTTTGATTGTTTGGATTATCAAAAGTTATTGCCTTGTTCGGGCTGTTTGGTTAGGAGGGTACCTTTTGCTTGTTTGGATTGTCTAGAGGTACTACCTTGCTCAGGTTGTTTGGTCAAGAGGGTACCCTTTGCTTGGTTGCTTTATTAAGAGGTACTACCTTGCCTGGCTTTTTTGGTTGGGAGTTGCTTTGTCAAGGTTTAGCCAAAAGGGTACCCTTTGATTGTTTGCATTGTCCAGAGGTATTGCCATGTTTTGAGCCTGTAATTGTAGTAAAAGAAATAATTGATAACCCTATAAATGGTAATAAGGAAATATAATATTTGGTTAAAGAGATAATGAATGAGAAAAGATAATATTTAGATTTATATATGGTAATAAGGGCTAAGTAATAAATGTGGCCAATTTTATCCTAGATATAAAGTAGGTTGTCATTCTCTGCGTTGGTTAATTGACCTGTAATAAGAGCCTATAATTATGTTAGCATAAATAATTGATTGTCTGTCATTTGTGCTAGCTGTGGGAACCGAGTTAGTTAGTGAATAATGATTTGTTGTTTGTCATTTGTTAGCGAGTTGTTTCGACAGGTTTCTTCGTTGTGTAGGTTGAAGATCGATGGTTCACCTTTTGTGTTTGCCTTATGGACAAGTTCCTCCAAAATGGAACCTTCTGCCTAACTACTCCCAGGGTTGGCTCTTCACATAGGAGGCCACATGATGTTCCGGCATTGCTCTTTGCTTCAACCATCGTCTCGTTGTCTGCTCAATCTTCTCTTTGAGGCCGAAAGGTATTACTTACTTAGCCCCATAGTGGGCGCCAAATTGTACCTTCAAAAATTGGTAGAGTACGTACTGTCTAAATGTGTCTCTTTCGTTTGCCTTCACTCTTAGCAAAAGGCTAAATCAATAGGTCTAGTGGGCACAAGTGGGTACCTGCAATGACACTCCAACACTCAAGTCAGTGTGAGCTCAACCTTAGGATAGGCCAAACATGTTGTCAAGTGTCAGTGGGAATAAGATAATGATGAGTGTGTTAAACCTATGCATGTGTTTTACTAAATAGTGTTTTACCTTTATGCGCTTAGGTCTACATAATTAAAGGTTTATCTTTTACTCATAAGGATAATTTGGAGCTTTCCATGTAATAGTTTGAGTCTCACCTTAGAATAAATGTCGGGTCATGTTAAGGGTAGACCTGATCTTGAATAAAGATCCAGCCCGGGATAGTCCAAGTTAAGGGATTCCTCTCGTATAGTTCAAAACAAAAGATCTAGACGAAAGTTGTCAAAGCAACTAGAATGGCTATTCCAATGCATTACTAAATGCAAAAGCTCAATCATCTAATACAAAATCCATTGGAACCAAGATAGAGATGCACAAAATTAAGTTGAAGCAGCCAAACAACATGTACAATGAAGCAAAAAATGGAGGCACCATGAAAGGTCAAATTGAGGTGAAGCCAAGCCCACCAATGAAAATATCGAAACATTTACTTGGTGTTTTGTTTGGTGATGACACCAGCATAAAGGTGAAGGATTTTGACCTAGAATATGAACCTGATCATGAATTTTGTTGGGCATGTTGATGGTTCATGACTTCACCAAAAGATTAGACTGCTTTTGAAAATTTGGTATTTGTAAAATTGAGGTATAATTCTGAGTTGGGTTGGGATGTTAAAAACACTTGACTGCTAGTTTTATCATGAACTTAATAATACTATGTATGTACTTGACTGTTTGAAGGGGAACACTTCAGATATATGTTTGAGGTTTCTAATTTGGATCAACCATATTGTTTTCAAGGAGTATACTTCAAATACATGTTTTGATTTATGCAAATAAATATTAAGTTTTTTGTTTATAATTTTAAGTTAATAAATGCGTTGAAAAGAAAGTTAATAAAAAATAAACATCCCATCATATTTATTAAAATAAGTATATAATTATTAATTATTTGTTTATATTAATTTTAAATTAGGTTATGTTTATCATATTATTAATTCGTAGAAAATTACAGAGGATGGTTTATATTTAGAAAATAATAATTAGCACTTTTGACTTTATAATTAATTTGAGTATAAAATAAGTATGCGTTCAGTATTTTAAATATAATAAATAAAACAATTTTGTATTAATAGTGGTGGATAACAATCATTAGGTTTAGGAGACTTTGAATACACAAAATAAATAATTCTCTATATAGTTTGCCCAATACCCTAACCTTTTTGTTAATTTTTTAATTAAATCTCAATTATTATGCAAAAAGAATCTAACTGATGAGGTAATATACACCTGCCGAATCCATAAATGTACATTTAATATTTAAACATGAATATATTTTTATTGACCACAAATCAAGTAATAATTACTCAAAATGTTTGAATTCAAAATGAAAAATTAATTCCATATTATACATGTTGAATTCATAAATGTATAGTTAATATTTAAATATGAATATTTACATTTAAATATGAATAACACGTGTTACCCATCCAATAAAAATACGAATAATATATAAATAAATGAGTGATAATTTTCTTATTCATAGCAATATCATATGCCAAAAATGTATTTATTTTGAGAAAAAAAAAGATAAAATATATTTTATATCCTAAAAAATTCTCAATATAACTTTTGTATTGTTTTGGTCTCTATTTTTTATCTCTTTAAAAAGGTTCGTCTAAAACACTTTAAAATTAGAGAAATTAGATAAATAGGAAAAAAATTTGAAAGACATATTTAGTATTTCAAGAATTTTTAGAAACTTCAAACATATTTTATCTAAAAATAAATCTCATTGCACCACATATACAATTTGTCTTTGTCAGCAACCAAATTATTTTATATAATATATGAATAGATAGTAATAGATAAATACCTTAAGGCTATGTTTGAATTTATGGTACATAACAAAATAAAACAAAGTGAAATTTAATAAAAGGATAGAACAGACTAAAATAGGATGTAACAGATTAAAAATATCAATCCATTGTATGGAAAATTTATAATAGGAGGTAATAATGAAAGTTTTTAAAATTGGACTAGTAATTTAAATGATCAAGTCATGAGTTTAGAATTTAAAGGTTAAATCGGAATTGAATTGGATTTAATAAAATATTATTTTTTTATTAATATAATAATATATTAAGGAAAAAATAACTTACATATGTTTTATAGTACACATCTTATCAAGTTTAAGTGTTGTTGCTTTTATAATATTACAAAGAAGCAAAGTCTCATATGGTCTCTTTGAGAGATATTTGTATTCTAAATTATAATAAAGATCTGGTAAAAAGACTAGTAAGTGTGGAAAGTTTCTTGTACATGAACTTAGGCTTTATGGATATTTTTCATTTATGCACCTAAAATTTTAAAAAACCCTATTTTTTAAATTTTTTTGGGTTTTTTTTCTGTTTTTAAAAAAAAAAATAAGAAAGGGTTGACCCTTGAACTGGTTGGTTCTCCCAGTTCTAGTCCGTTCATTGGCTTTATACCGATCTAGTTCAGTTCTAAAAACCATGATAATAATATTCAATGCTATGGTTGAAAAGTGAATGAAATTGAACAATTGTAACTTTTCATTCCTATATTATCTTTACTTTAAAATTTTAATTTTTACAAGTTTAAATATGTATTTTGTCCATAAATTGCCAAATTTTGTTTTTGGTTTATATTAGATTTTTTATTTAATTACAATTTATGCCCCTTATTTTTGTCTTATCTAATTTATGATCTCCGATATTTAAATTGAGAAATTTTGCTTCCAATTTAAAAATTTATGCAATTTTTACCAAGTTGTCTATTTTTGCGATGATAATTGTTTACATGAAACATTGCTTACACTACTCATACCAAGTGGTCTATTTTTCAATGATAATTTACCTGACGAAAAATCAAAGTTAACAAAGATATAATTAATTGTTGGATGTTTGGTGAAAAATTGCGAAAATTTTAAAATTGTGGACAGGGACAAAAATTAGTATTAAACCTAGATTTATTTTATGTTTGGTCTCTAAAAATTTTATTATTATTTTTTATCCTTAAATATGTTTAGATTTGGTTGTATATTGTATTTGCTCAATAAACTTGTGAGAACTTTATTGAGTCGAATCATATATTTGTAAAAGCTTAGTAATTACGTATCTAGAAATAAAATATATAATAACCAATTTAATATTTTAATAACATAATAGAGTAAATAATAGCATAATAAATATCATGAATATGTTTATAGTCAAATTACACTATTTGAAAACAAACTACACAAAATTAAAAAATAAGTACGCAAGAAGTTCAACGTCGTTGGAATAGCAACAAAAGCTTTGACAAAGAGAAAGGAAAAGCTAAAAGTAAGTATTCGTGATTGAGCTTGGGTCTCGCGCAATGCAAGGGTAAAAACCGAAATTAGAACAAAAAAATAATGTTTTATTTTAACATCCCATCTATTTGCACTTCTGTGAAGTTAATATATTTTTAGAAATCCCGGAACAATTAATCCGAAAAACAAAATTAATAATCAATTTATGCTAATTTATCTAGAATTTATCTTTTTATGTGTTCTAAATCAACCAATCCAAAATATAAGAACATTTTAATTATTTTTGTTTGGGGTGTGAATAGTAATTATGAAAATGTTAAAAGAAATTACCAAAAAATTGACATTGTTTTTGCATGTTAGAGGTATCTTGCTAAACTCATAAAGTCGGATGAAACTTGTGATTTTACATGATTTTACTTACTTTTACTCGAAGAGCAAGTTTCTATACCTGGCTCGAAAGGAGTGAATAGACTCATAAAATTATAGGATTTTAAGAGTGAAAATCCAATTTTTATAATCATGGATAGCAATTTAAAATGTTTTAAAAAGATATTTTTAATAAAACTTTAGGAACAAAAATAAAATAAAAATTTTATTAGATATCAAATAAAAAACCATTATTGAAAAATTACAAAATTTCTAATTTATCATAAAGAAAAATATATTTAACCTGTTTTTTTAATAAAAAAGACTTAAAAGATAGTCACCTAACTTACATCACAGTTATTTAACCTGTTTTTTTAATAAGTCACCTAACTCACATCACAGTTTCATGTTAATTTATTAAGCTTAATTTTATAAACAAAGAGAAGATGAGTTTTATCAACCACTATGAATGAAAAAAGATAATATGAGATGGAATAAGATTTTTTTAAATATATAGAACCAAAAGATAAGATGAGAGAATAATAATCAAGATTGTCAAAAAATCAAAAGTCTATTTAAATTTCGGAGAGCTCTATAGCCTCAAATTTAAACTCTTAAGAATCTACATCATGTAAAAGATTAATAATAAAATACCTATAAATATATAAAATGATAAATTCATAATTTTAATAATCTAATAAAGAAAATAGTCATATGTGTAAGACCTTGTTTTTATTAAAATGATATAAGTGTGTGAAATAATTAATAAGGAAAACTAAATTTACGAAATGTTTGATTGAAGAATTTTGATATATGTTTGGATAAAATGTGTTATTTAATTATGACATGATTAGATTTGAGTAAATTAAGAATAAGGGAATATGTGACGTGAGTATAGTAGATATTCTTTTGGATTGAGGTAGTTAGGTTGGTTTTACAGAAAAACCTATTTGAAAAAGGGGGGATTGCAATTAACAAAACAGAATTATTAAATACAACCATCAATTATTTATTTATGTGTGTGTCTCTCTCTATATATATATAGAGGAAGGAGATCTATTTACTCCAAGAGTAAGTATGAAAGACTTACTCTTCATTCTATCCATTCATTTTCTTAAATCTAAAGGTTATAATAAATAACTAATCTTAATCATTAGATTTCAAGAAATGAAAGGTGAGGATGAAAAGTAAGTGTTTTATACTTACTCTGAGAGTAACTGGATCATCTCCTATATATATATATATATATATATATATATATATATATATATATATATATATATATATATATATATATTATATTCTCTCTTTCTTTCTTTTTTCTATTTCTTTGTCTTCCTTCATCGAGCCTTTCTCTCTTCTCTTATTTTTTTCTTCTCCATCTTGCATGTCTATGAATTTGGCCAAGGAATTCTAGGAGATTTCTTCATCTTCACCTCATTTTGATCGTAGATTGTAATGAGTAAGTTGTGTTTTACTTTTTTAAGCCATTTTCCTTTTCTCCCTTTTGCATGCCTTTGAATTCTCCATGGATAGCTAAGGAATTTCTTCTATTTATCCTCATCTTGACCATGAGTTCTTGTGGGTAAGTAATGTTTTACTTCCTTGAATCAATTTTGTCTCTTTTGGGTACATGCATTTACATTCTCAGAAAAGGAAGCTTGAAATCCCAATTTCTTTTATTCTCTTTGATTTTGGGGTTTTTGATTAGGTTTTGAGTAACTAACTCAATTGGGAAAACTAGCCACTTAAAGGTGTGTGAGTTCTAGGTTCTTCTCCCTCTTCATTTCAGTCAAAGAAGAAATAGGTAAGAGAAACTCAATCTTGATTTTAAGTTGGGAATTTCTTATTGATTTCGGTTGTTGACATGTGGGTCTCGGGATGCGAAAAAATAATTTTGAAAATCAGAGAAGTTGTCACCAATATTTATTTAGGAAAATATTGAAAAAATCTTTAAAGAAAATGGTCTACAAAACCAAATTTTGAGTCTGGGAGTAAATTACGCGTAGGAAGGTGTTAACACCCTACAACATTCATCCTAAGACAGTTTACCTTTAATTAAACATGCAAAATTATATAACTTTAAAAATATTTATTTCACCCTTAAAACATAAAGAGTACTTTTATTTTATTTATGATTTTAACATTTTAATGAGAAAAATATTATTGAAAAATTTATTTTTCATAAAAATATTATTAATATTTTTTTATTAACTTATATTATTTTTATTTTTTGGGACTCAACAAGAGTGAACTCTTGCTCCTACGTATCTCCATGTGTAATGGGGAATCAAAGTATACGTAGTTCTTGAAATGATTTATGTGTTGAGTTTTTAATTTTAGTAATTAATTTTTTTAATATTCTTGAGTTTATTTTGAAATATTATTACCACGACCAAATTAGAAGTGAATCCAAAGTATTCACAATGATTATTTAATGTAACCGTCAGATCAGGAGTGTATCTGAAGTGACAATTATTAATCATGACAACTTTTATAATGACTAAATCAAAAGTGCATTTGAAGTAGTGATAATTAAAACTTTATGCTTTATGTTTTTATATTTAAAAATAATTTTAAAGGAGTTGACGATAATCAAATTGGAAGTACATACAAAGTTATAGTTGTGAACCTTTTTATAATTTACAATAGTCAAATTAGAAGTGCATCCAAGGTAACTATTATTTCTTTTGAATAATTTAAATAACATAATAATAATAATTATAACAACCAAGATTTTATAAAAGAAATCAAATTAGAAGTGCATCTAAAGTGGTTATTTTAGTTTTCGTAATAGTCAAATTAGAAGTGCATATAAAGTGACCATTATTAAACTTTTCTTTCATAATAATAATTATAACAACTAAAAAAATTATGATATTTAAATTAGAAAATCATATAAAGCAGTTATTATTATATTATCATTTTTTAAAACTAATATTATTATCATTATTATTATTGCTAGATTTAATCATAATTTTATTATTTACTATTTCACGCATTCATAACAATATTTTAGCTAGATAAAAAATATAAAGTAAATAAAGAAAAGGATAAAATAAAAAAAATTCTTCTTTATTCCCAATCTTCTATATTGCAGTTAACTTACCTTTCTCCTCCTTCTTTAAAATTTTTCAAACCCCGCCTCTCTAATTCAAATACGTCCTTTTATAGACTCAACTTATAATTTTTTTAACTCATGAAAATTTTAAATCTTGCATATCTAGGATTTTGTAGGATTGTGTTGATGGTTGCAGCTAAGTCAAAGAACATCTCCATTGATTCAGAGGGCACATGCATGACAGTGATTTATTGATTTAGAGCTATTGACCTCTCTTGCATTTTCGTTTTCTCCTTTGGTTGCCTCTATTATTTGCTGTTTTTATTTTTTATTTTAATATTTTTATTCATTGAAATTCCTTATTGAACTTTGGCTGGTTAGTGTATAGTTTGGGTGTTGCTTTGTATGTTGACAGTGTATGACAATGGCAAGATATCTCTTTTTTCTGTCTTTTTCTGAATTTATTATTTTTAGATGCAAAATATTATACAAAATAATTGGACAAAATTAGGTGTACATCAGTGTTATTACAATTGATTGCGAATGATTTATGCTTTGGTCTTGAGTAAGTATTATATGAAAATGGGTACTCTAAGTAATGGAGATGAAATATGTGTTTGGAAGTGATGTTTTGATCTTTAATTGGTTGTTAAATGAATTGTGTTTTTCTTTGAGATTGATATGTTGCATGTTGAATTGGATGATTTACTGGATTGTAAGATATAGACTGTTACAGGGGGTAACTTAACGTTGATCGATATGCATACCGTACATTGAGTTGGGGATACAACTAGGGCCTTTGTGATCTTGGTACCAGATCAAGTGAAGGTACCATTAGGATATACTCAAATAGCAACTTGGTGTCAAAATTGGGTTAAGTAGATGACAAACACCAACTGAGACTTAACTAATTGTCAGAATTGGGTCCATTGTATGCTAGACTTTGGTTGGAAGTATCAGATGAATATGTCTAGACTTCAGTTGGTTGTCAGATGGGTTAGTTAGATGTTAAACAACAATTAAGTTAAAGTCGTTAGGTCGTCTTGGTATCTGAACTCAATGGGCATTCCAAAAAGCGTCAAGTCATATTATCATGTTGTAATGATTGCTTATGCTCATGAGGAATATAAGTATATATGCTTGTTTGCTAACTCTATAAAATAAAAAGTTTTAGTAATTTTGTCATGTTTATATTTAATTAAATTCTTGTTTTAGTAAAGTTTATCCTTGCATTATGTGTGTTTTATGTATGGTTACGATGATCGTGTTTAACATGGGAACAAATGGTAATAATGTTGCATAGAGGCAAAACACTATGGATTGAAGGAAACTAGAATTTGGCTTGGGAGTTCATGATATTTTGGAGTTTTTGGGAATACTATGAGTTTTGATAGATGTGTGCATAGGAAAAGTATGTTAGAGTCTTTGCCACTTTGAATAATGATGCAATCCTGCCTAGCATGAAATTTAGTTAGGAAGGATAAAAGGAAGACATGACATGAATGAAGCTTAGTGAAGATATTTTAGGCCATAGTCTTTGAAATTACTTGTAAATATTGTGTATTAGTAATTTTGGTGGGTGCATTTAGTATTTTGTGGGCCTTGTATTTTGGCCTATTAAGAAACAATAAAGGAAAATAACTAAAGGCACCCCATGCTCCTAAAATAAAGGAAAATAGCATATAGAGATTTAGAATTCAAAACCACAAGATAATTAAGGAAATTATATGACAACATGAATTAAGCTAAAAAAAAATTGAAGAATGCAAGAAAACAACACACACAAAAAAAATTAAAGGAACAAGAAAAAAAACCTCAAAGGATTAGGCTCTTGATACCATATAATACAATCCTAGATTGCTCTTCCCATGATCTTGCTCCAAAGAGGTTTCCAAGGTGAAGATCAAGGTGGAGAGGTTAGAAAATGGAGGTGAATTGATGCCACTTCTAGGAAAATAAGCCAATGAGTTAGTGAAGCTTGTCACAAGGGAATGAACCCTTGATAAAAGCCATAGAAGAAATCTTATAAAGAAAGAGATAACATGAACACTCTAAGAAGAAACTCTTAAATATGAGTCTAGTTTTCATTCATCAAAGTGTTAAACCATTACATGAAGAGGTGAGTGTTATTTGTAGTTATCCTAAGCTAAATTGTCGTGCCATATGAGCTAGCTAAACTTAAGGCCTCATTAATCTAGACTAATCCAAACAAGACACTAAGAAAATGGATCCATGTTCCTTCATGTGACACTAGATTCTAATAATGTGGATCTAGTCCCCGAGACAACTAAACTCCACCAAAGAGAGAGAAAGTGTCTAAGCACCACATGGAGGGGACATAAGGCCTCCACATGTTACTCATGCACATGTAGATGCTAGAGAGGTGTAGTAAGCAAACAAGGGGTGTGGAAATTAAACCACCACCACTTGCTCTAAAAAAAACCCACTTACTAAAATACACTCCACATGAATAACTAATGGCACCCATGCTCCTAAAATAAAGGAAAATCGGCCGAAGTACAAGGCCCACAAAATACTAAATGCTCCCACCAAAATTACTAAACAAAATACATAATATTTACAAGTAATTTCAAAGACTATGGCTTAAAATATCTTCACTAAGCTCCATCCATGCCATATCTTCTATTTATTCTTCCTAGCTAAATTTTGTGCTAGGTGGGATTGCATTAAATATGTAAATGTATAATTATGTTATGAGTATATAGTGTAAACTGGGTATGTAAATAATGAATTTTAGTATCTAAAATTGTGTAATGAAAACTGGTATTCGACATGTTGAATTTGTTAATAATTATCCAGCTGATGTTTGCAGATTCTGTTGAGTCTCGTGGGTATACTCTCACCCCAACGAAACCTTCTTTTATCATGCAATTTTATGGTTTTGTGCCCATCGACATGTCTTCCGACATTATGTCCAAGTTTTTTATGTTTGTCTTTCTTTTATGTCACAACAACTTTTAGTTGATAGAGTAGGTGTTCAATACAAGACTCTAAGTGTATGTCTTTATCTTTCCTCCATATAAAAGAGACAAACAATGAAATATAAATTATTCCATTCCATCCCACCTAATTCCAATAAATACCATCAATCCAATCATATAGCTAAAAGTCAAATATATAGTAAACCAACCATGCATGATTGAATAATAATGTAAACTTATTTTACATTTATATGATATTTTTTTTTGGAACAAACATGTTCTGCTACCCACAAAGTCCCACATCACTTATGAATCAAGATCAATGGTTGCTTATAAATACTCTCCTCCATTAATCTATTGAGACACCTTTTTAAGACAAAACTGTGATAGAGCCGTTAAACTCTAAAATGGACAATACCTTAAATACGGTGATCCTAACGATGTCTTGAGATTAATGATAATAACATCACCTACGTAATCTTTAAACCCATTTAATAATTAAATGCAAGCTTTTTAGTAAGTTTATGGACTTTTTGGAGTCCTTCACAATATACATATTCAAAATTTGGAAGTCCTTTTAAGCTTTTTAGTAAATTTGTGGACTTTTTTAGTCGTATAAAATAATATATTTTACTATATAGATTGAGTTGTAGCTTGTTCTTTAGAAATTTTTATTGAATATTGATTGAAAAATATTGAAAATATAAAAAAAAAAGACTATTGGTTAAACTAGTTAAGAAGCTTGTTGATTCTTTTTTTTTTTTTTTGCATTAAATTCTTCTATTGCTTTAAATACCTTATCACATATTCAAGTTTAACATAAACTAAGCTCACTTAGAATTAACAAAATTTAGCTACTTGCATATCAATTGTCTTGTTCAATTATAAATTAAACAGTGTGTGCTTAAGATATTTATCGGGTGTTGCTTTTAACAATTACAATTAACATTCTGTTTTTGTCTTTTTGATACCCTTTCGAATTTTGTTTTTGTCTTTTTTATACCCTTTTCGAATTTCAACATCTAAAACAAAACAAAAGTAAAAGAAAAGTTGCACAAGAAAAGAAAAAAAAAATGGACTGAAAAGAGAAACGAAAAAAAATCAACTCTATGATCTCTAGAGATTGATAAATATTGAGAATTAGCCATAAATAATAAGAATTTTTAAATAAAAATTAAAACTAATTTCTGATTTAATTGAAATCTCTTTTGAAAGCTTATAAGGATTTCAACTTATAGGTTGAACATAACAACCTTTTATTAATTCCCATTAAACATTAATTTACCACTAGTAGCAAATAAAAGTCCAGTCCATTATTGCTCCTTATCTCCAACCTTTTTTTTAGCCTTCAAATTGAGTTTTATTCTTTATCTTATAGTAGATGATGATCAACATGTTCTTGTTTCAAATTTTATGTATGTATTTTTTCTCTCTACACCTTATAAATTTCTCCATATTATATTAAAGAAAAAATATAAATAAATAACTTTTGGATAAAATAATTTAGATTTGATTTTTTTTTTAATTTCAGGTTGCCTATTTCAAACAACTCATTCTCGGTAATTTGGATTTTGATTTTTACAAAGTCTATATTACTTTATTATTCAATTTGGATTCATGCCAACCTACATTTGTGAAGTATAAAATATTCGTTTGTCTAACTCTCTTGTGACAAAGGAAAGTAATTATTTAACAATAGTTTTATAAAGTTATTTTTAATATTTTAGTATTTAAAAATTAAAAAATTCGTTAGATTAGTGTTTTTTAATTTTTTTTTAAAAATATTTTTGGTTTTTAATTTTTAGAAACGAAAAAATAGAAATATCTATCAATACTAGCACTATCAAAATGGGTTCGAATCTGTGGACCAACCGAGCCCACATAAATATGGGTCGGGCCACGCTAAGAAAACAAGTTGTAATAGTTAAAAATCAACCTGACCTATTTTGGACTCGATTCATATGGGTTCAACCCAGATGGACCAGGTCAGTTCATATTCAACCTACTAAATATTTATTATTTTAATATTTTATTATTTTACTAAATATTTATTATTCAACCCACTAAACATTTATGATATACACTATTATATTACATAATCAAATAGAAAATAGAAAATATTTTTCTTAATTTTAAATAAAGATTTAATTAAATAATTAGTTTTGAAATTTTAAATAATTTTAATTTTTAATTTTTTTTTATTTTTTAGTGAATTGACCTGTATAATCCACCAACCCGTGGCAGGTCAGATCGGACTGACAGATTAAGTAAGAAACTTCAAATGAACCGAGTTGGGTTGATCTATTTTTCTAGTAGGCTAACTCATATCAGCCGGGCTAACTCGTTTTGACAACTATAATAAATAATTTTGTTTTTCAGTTTTATATTTTTGTTTTGAAAATTCAAAATACTAAAATAATATATTTTATTTTGTTTTTCATTAATGATATTGTTGTAATTTTTTCATTTTCACATCTTTAAAATAGTTTTCAAATATCATTTACTAAATAAGTGTTTTTTTTTAAATAATTTTTACAAATTCTTTTCAAGACTAAAAAAAATAAAATTAAACTATGAATGTCGGGCTTCAAATCTGTTCCAAAACTATGAATGTTATTTTCAAAAGTTAAAAAACCAAAACCCCAAATACGAAACCCTCGACTCAGAGCACAGCCTTCTCCCTCAATCGCAACTCAGCCCTCACTTGAGTCACTTACGTTCCGTGGCGCGGCCATTCTTCTTCACCAGGTAAAGATTCACCTTCAAAGATCACAACCCCTTCGAGTTTGGTGAAAAAAAATCAAGTCTTTTTCTAAGTTCTAACATTTGGGCTTGTTAGATTTAACATTAGAATTAATGGGCACATATTTTCATGCAGTAAAAGATAGAAATTTATAACTTTTGATTTGATGATGGTTTCTGTTAATGTTAAACCAAACATGTACTAGTCATGTTTCATGCCTAAAACAATAAGAAGGATTGGAATGTGAGAGAATTGGCGGGAATCTGATGAAAAAAGCAAGAAATCAAGCTAATAAAAAACATCACGTGTTAGTTTAAATGATGTTTTTTGGATGATTGTCATTCCTTCTTGTGGATATTAAAATATGGATTCAGATCATCTGTAATCACTTCTCATGACAGTAGCAACATGTAGTCATCTGACAGTTAAAATTTTTAATATTTTATACTTTTTATTATAAAATTTATTAGTATAGTTGAGATTTTATGCAATCACTTGTGGTACTGCACCAAATCCATTTCCTTAAAATATGCATTGCTGGGGACAATGGGAAATAGAATGAAATGAAGTGATATGATATGGAATGAAAGAAAAGTATAATACCAAGTAGTTTATAATTGTCTAGTTCGGATCCATCACTCATTAGTTTGATTGCTTGAAGAGTCGCTAACTACTAGTAAGAAAAATTGTGGGGTGACAACTATTAGCTGTGTTATGTTTCAGCTCAAAGCCTGTCTCCCTCGGTAAGGATGTGTTCTATTGAATGTGATACAAATCATGCATCCAAAACTAAAGTTAGCAATGCATCTACATCTGCATAATAAGTAACTAAAGCTGGTAATGCCTGAGTTAATAATACAGAGTTTGCTCTACACTATACTCACTTGGCCAGATCAACTATTATTGGGGATTATATTTGTGTTTGATTAGGAATTAGGATCCCATGTAAACCATCTAGAAGCCTGTTCTGTTTCCAAGGGGGTGTTCCTTCTTTTTTTTTTCTTTCCTTTATTTGTATTTTTGGAGTGATAATAGTTTTTCCTTTTAATATTTACTGATTTACCCAATTCATAACTTGATTAACCCATCTCATCTAATTGATTGATTCATAGAATTAGATTAAATTGTTGAAACCAGATTTTTGCGCACCTCATTAAATAATGAAATCAAATTTAATTTTTAGAACTAGTTAGAAACCAAGAAAAATAAGGGACTCGGTGTGGCAAATAGGGATCCTATTTTACACCCTGTTACGTCCTTTATCACCCACTTTTGGAACATTAGGCAGAGCAAGTGTTTGTTTGGAAGACTCATTTATTTTCCTAAGAACAACTTCAATGGAGGCTTCTTCAGGAGTTTTTAAATTGAAGAATTGGTTTCTTATAAGAAATCTTCATTAGAGTGAATCTACATGGCACAAAGGTGTCTTATCCTTATTTTCAAGCTCCTTATACAAGG
Source organism: Psophocarpus tetragonolobus (assembly GCA_037954015.1). NCBI lineage: Eukaryota > Viridiplantae > Streptophyta > Magnoliopsida > Fabales > Fabaceae > Psophocarpus > Psophocarpus tetragonolobus. The sequence continues at coordinate 44,073,611 of CM075690.1, read as the reverse complement.
AACGGTTTCTTAACAATAAAAAATCATATTTTTGCCATTAACCAATATACGGAAATTGAGGGAAATTAAAAAAATAATAAAAAATTATGAGTTTCTTAAAAGTTCTTAACGATGGAGCAAAATTGTGTATGAGTTTTTTAACGATGATGTGGCATTGTAGGGTCAACAAAAAGTAACTTTTATTTATGTTTAGTTGTTTTGTTTTAGCCATTAGAAACTAGTTGCTGAAAAAGTAGTTGTTGGAAACTAGACGTTAGAAACTAGTTTTTGTAAAACTAGTTATTAGAAACTAGTTGTTATGAATCATGCTATATATCTGTCTAATGTTTTCTCATCCTCACATCTTTTAAGATTACATAATATTGTTCTCTCACTGAAACACTTCAATTATCCATAGAATGGGCTTTGACAACGACTTGGACGTACTATTAGATCAAGTCTTAGATGAGGAACTTGGAGACAGCACTGAAAAAGAAGTGATTAGGTTGATACTTAAATCAATAGGAGACAACAACACTAGTCGTTGTTCACAAAGAAGAAAGGTGTTACATCGTAATTGTGAGGAAGGTCATGATTGATTGTTCAATGACTATTTCTCTGACAATCTGGTGTATATAGAGACTCAATTTTGAAGAAGGTTTCGTATATGAAGTTTTTTGAGAATCATAACGGCCCTAACCAATCACAATGTGTACTTTCGAATGAGGGTAGATGTAACACGTAGAAGAGATCTATTACCATTACAAAAGTGCACTGTTGCTCTTCGTATACTAACTTATGGCTTACCTGTTGATAGTGTAGATGAATATATTCAAATTGGTGAAAGCACTGCTGTGGAATGCTTACAATGATTTGTATCGGGTATTTGTGAAATATTTGGGAATGAGTACCTAAGAAGGCTCAATAACGAAGACATAGAACAACTTCTACAAATGGGAACTGCACATGGCTTTCCAAGTATGCTAAGCTCAATTGATTGTATGCACTAGGAATGGAAAAATTGTCCTATTGCGTGGAAAAGTCAATTTTGTTGAGGTGATCATGCTAACTTGACGATCATTCTTGAAGCAGTTGCATCACAAGATTTGTGGATTTGACATAATTTTTTTGTACTGTAGGGTCAAACAATGACATTACTATGTTAAATACATCTAGTGTGTTTAATGAAGTTATGTCAAGTCATGCACCTATTGTGCACTTCACCATCAACGGAACTCAATATGATATGAGATACTATCTAATGGATGACATTTATCCAGAATTTGCCACATTTGTGAAGACCATTTAAGTGTCACAAGGAGAAAAGGAAAAATTAGTTGCACAACGACAAGAATCAACAAGAAATGATATAGAACGTGCATTTGGAGTGCTTCCATCATGATTCACAATTATTCATTGTCCGACACATTTTTAGGATGCTCATACAATGAAGAATATAATTTATGCATGTATCATTTTTTGCATAATATGATCGTCGAAGACAAACAACACGCTTATCAAAATCATGTTGATTATGATATTGATGAAAATGAAATGTCAACATTCAACGTATCTTCGAGTACTCACCCCAGATCTGCATACTTTGAAAGGAGAGCAGCCGTTCAAAACAAAGACACACACCATCAACTTCAAGTAGATGTGGTCAAACATACTTAGAAACAATTTGGAGTAGAGAATAATGAAAATTAATTTAATGTAGAATATTGTATCTTTCATTGTCATGTATTATTTTTTTCAATGTTATTGTTTTTAATTTTATATTAGTATGTATTTTTATTTTATAATTTTAAGGTGTTATAATGAAGTTAAAATTAAAAAAAATTATAAAATTGTGATTTTTTTGAAATTGCTTAAAACTTCTCTCATTGGAGTAAAATTAGAGTAAAATTACATAAAGATGATATGGCACAATGAGGACCATCAGATACATCTTTTGATGTATTAGCAACTTATGACAATTGCTTGACACTCTAAGGAACCCTGTGATGCCTTTAAGTGACTTGTAATGAATTGTTGAAATTGAAACCTGTTGGATTTGGATGATAAGAAATATAATTCCAAGTTGTTTTAATTGTTCCTAATTTGGTTCTAGTAGTTGCAAATTGTTTCAATATTTTATTTTGCTGTTTTGCCTTATTCATAAAAATAATACTGAAATATTTAAAATATTTACTTTTGAATTATTAACTATTAAAAATTAACTAATACTTTTTATTGAAGTTTTAACTATTTAAATAATATTTCATTTTGATAACTTAGTTGAGATTTTTTTTTTTGGAAAGGTCAAGAAGGGGTTGGATATAAAGACTAAATTTACAAAGAAACCATTTCGAATAGAAACATCACAAAAGAACCTATATGCAAATTTAACGATCTAAATATTCAATTTGTAAATTAACAGAAGGGGTTAAAATAATATTGAAAACATAGCCAACCTATGATAACCAGTTAAATCACCGGTGTACCAATACATCCTAACATTTATTTTTTCCTTTCTTGATTTCTCAGCTTCAAGCGGTGAAGTGGGAGTTGCCACTTCAAAATGGGTGCAGCGGAGGCCAACACGTCACTTCAACCTCCTTCTGAAACGATGTTGGAGAACATAGAAGCCTTGCTTGATGTAAGATGATTCATATGAATATATTATTATTAATTATTAATATTGAGTGTTATTGATTATATTGAATGTTGATAATGATTTGACAGGCTGCAAGATATGATGACATGGATGATGTTAAGAGCCTAGAAGCCTCTGGTGTTCCACTTGATTCCAAGGATGAACAAGGGAGAACAGGTAAGTTTAAAAGTTATGCAGAATTAATTCAGTGAAAAAAATTATTTTTTTCTTGTGGGTTTTTCTAGTGTTGTTTCCAGTGAGGGAGGTTTATGATTGGGGTAGAGTTTGTTAGAATTCATGTTTAGTTTGGTGTGTAATAAGGGTTTTTCAGTTGGATTCAATCAAAATAATATATACCTTAATACCTACATGACTACATCAAATGGGGAGTTATAATGAGGGTGAATCAAAATGGGACTATACAAGTCCAAAACCAAATCAACTAACTATATAGTATGCCCAATAGATAAATGGAGGTGGGGGTTACACATTGGCACAGAATGACGAATAATGGAGCTGCTAAGCTCAACTTTCCATAGTCCTCATTCTGAACCCAAGTCTTAATTCTGCACTGCAAGGTCTTCAATTGTTTTCATGGTTGAGGCTTTGTTGCAATTGTTGATATTGCAGAAAACTGCGGCTGATGCGTTTGCAGATGCGGTTGTAGTACAGTTGTGGAGAACCTAAAATCCTTAACATTGTATTTGCAGTTGCATACTGCTTTTGAAGCCTCCTAGTCCTGGCTGTATTTTGAAATCATATTAGTACCCATGTTTCCATTGATTGAAAGTATGATGGACATCAGCTTCCAATTCCAATTAACAGTGTGCCTAAAGTTCCTGATAATCTATCAATGTAACTGCCAAGCTTCTTTCTTTTCATATCCTTTCTGTGTAAGGATTAAGGAATCGATGATAAAAGCAAGAGAATCCAATTCATGCCAAATACTTCTGTATTTCAAGCTCCTCACTAATTTCAAACATAAACAAGCTCACAAAATCTCTGCAATGAAAGTGTTTCATGTTCTGAGGTTTCAAGTGAACCCTTTCATCCAATGTGTCCCATATCTTTTTGTAACACATTTCTTCGTGGTTCGTACAAGCTCTATCAGTACTAACTTTGATTTTGATCCACTTTACTTCATTTGCTATATATTCGTGGAATTAGACATAGTTTTGAATCTTCCTTACTGCATTCTCTTGATCTCTTGATCTCATCATTGGGATTGATATATGTTGGTGTGAAGTACCACACTCCTTCATTAACATACATTACTTTGTTATGAACTTATGAAGTAGTACCACTCTTCCTCCTCTGGTATGCTGGATTTTATTCCTTGCTAGAAATAGATATTTTTAGTTAAATTCAATTTTAAGTAAAACTAAAGTATATTATATGATGAGTGGTTATATTGATAAGTTAAAAAGATATTAAGGTATATTTTTGTTAGAGTTTTTATTTAAAGCTTGTCATGGATGAGATCATGAGATATATGGGCTTGTAATGAAAAATCCCATTTCATAAGTCCATATTGATTGAACTAAGTTGAATTTCATTTAGAAGAAAGGGCATTTAGAACTGCAACTATGGATGATAATATTTTTTTAACACAATTTTGTCTTATGACCAATTCAGAGTTTGGGGGAGAGTGAGACCAAGAAAGATTCTGGGCTGAATTGTTAAGACTGATCTCACAGTAAATATTTTTGAAAATTTGGTCTTTAACAAAACCAAATGATATCTTCTGATTCATGTAGCTGACTTCATCGAGTAGAATAAGGCTTTTGTTGTTGTTGACCAATTCTGAAAAAAATATTTAGCTATGACCCATTGTACTTCATATGTGCTTGACTATGTTCCTTAAATGTATACATGCAGCTCTTCATATGGCTGCAGCTAATGGACATGTTGATATTGTGGAGTATTTAATCAGTAAAGGAGTGGTTAGTAACTTTTTCACAAGTATTCTTTATTTGTTTTTTTAACTTCATGGCCTAAATAAGCCATTGGTTGATTACCATAATTGAAGTACACACTTTCTTTCTGATAGCAAATCATTTAATTGAACATTACCGACTTTTTCCTTGAGTATTCCATGCTCTCACTTTATACTTGATGATGATTCATCGTCTCATCTAAAACAAAAAGGCACTGGTTATTGTTGGAAATCTCGGTGGGGATTTATGTATGGTATTGCTAGTCATAAGAATTTCATTGTCTGGCCCACACAAGTAAAATCCTAGCCTCTCAAGCCAAGGTTCAACATTATGACTTGTATAGACTACTAACATGAGAGAAACTCGAGAAATTTTTATATGAATGAATTTTCCATTTCATAGGGCATGATTATTTTTCTAGAACTGTTTTTACATTTAACTCTATATGACATCACTCATATACTCTTTATACAGTCATCTTTTTACGAGATTTTATAGTATGTGAATAAATTCATATCATCCATCCTACATATAAAAAAATGTCATTTTTTCAGCTGGACAATTGTGAAGTATCCATCTTTAACTGATTTAGATGTCATTCATATGTGCCATGTGACTACACCATTTATCAAAATAAGTTATTGAAATTGCTTGAACAATTGTGTTTAGCAATTAGCACTAACTTTTGTTGATGGGATCGACAATTATGTTTTTCTGTTATGTTTGTATGTACTTACCATATATCCAAAAGAAAGTAGGACCAAAACCTATTTAGCAGAAGGTGATTGAAATTTGCTCAAGGTAGTTTGGCCGGGGAAGAAGAATACCACTGTAGGCTTCATTGAGAAAATTAAATCAAATTGGGGATAATGAAGGGGAAAACTTTATTTTTAAAATAATAAAGGAAAATAACTCATTCATTCCTTTCCTCCTTAAGCATCAAAGCATGTAAAAATAATTCCCTCAATTTCCTTCCTACCTTTCCTTCACTTACCTCTCTCTTCAAAGCAGCCAAACATAGCATAATAGAGGTTTTAAAGATTGTGGTTGTGTGAACAGGATCTTAGTTCACCAAATGAGGAAAAAAATACACCTCTTCACTGGGCATGTCTCAATGGGCATATTGAGGTAAATAATGTTCTCTTTCAAGGACATTTCTTATTATTCCCCATGTCATGGCTTTCTATCTTTAACATGAAAATACTTTTCAGGTTGTGAAGAAACTTATAATGGCTGGAGCTAATGTTAGTGTTTTAAACAGGTTTGTTATATTACCTGAGCCTTAAACATTTTTAATTGTGCATAGTGTTTCTTATAAACAAAATTTCAGACTGTTTTTTAGACGCTTTTAAACGTTGTTTTTCCATCAAAATTGGAGTTTTACTTTTAGAAAAAAAAGACCTATGCATGTCAGTATAAGAAGTTTTACACTACGTTTAATCACAACCCTTTATTTATAGTAAGTTTCTTAATTTTATGAATTAATACTTTGGAAAGTCACATAAATGAAGGATTGTGATTGACCATTAATATAGAACTCTTCTACACTGTCAGGACATAAGTAGTGACTTCTTACTTTTACATTAATAATATGCATACTAAAGATTTTTATTAACGATCAGTATAGGTTACCAAAATAAAATTTCAATTCTGATTGCAGAATGACATTAAAAGCACCTAAAAAATACAACTAAATTTGGTTCTTTGTTATAATGCATCTACTTTGACAATCCTCATTTTTCAGTCACGAGAGGACTCCAATGGATGAAGCTGTGAGTAGGGGAAAGCTAGAAGTGATGGATGCAATTAATGAAGCAGTGGCACTAGTAGAACTTCGTGGTGCTCTGGTTTCTGAACAGGAAACTTGAAGTTTATGATACTCCAAGTACCTTGTGACATAAAAATTTGGTGATAGTTATACCCGTTTTGCTATAAACTTTTTTAGTGTGAACCATATCATGGATTTGCCTTTTTACCTTTTTTCTTTTGCTAGTTTGGATAATATGGAATTCCTCTTTTAGTGTGAACCATATCATGAATATGCTTCTGTTTAACATTGAAGATAAAAATTTATAATTGGTAGAATTGAAAATTCATTAGTGACATTTTTTGCAAAGAAGTTATGAAATGTTGTTTTGGATGTTTATTTAACCTTTGGACAAGTGAATAAATTATGTGATGCGTGAAAGAAAAATTAGACAATCAGTAAAAAAAAAGAAACTTCGAGGAAGTAGGAAGGGTTTGGACAACTTTGTTTTGATGGGAATGTTATCTATACATTTTATAAAAAGAATTACATTAAATTTATTTTAAAAAATAAATCATCAAAATTTATATATTTTTTAATATAAAGATTTTTTATAAGTTGTAAATCATCTTAATTCAATATCATTGAATTTTGTTGGCTTAAAACATTTCCAAAATCTAATTTAATATTATCATACTTCTCTATTTACTATAATATAAAAAACAGTCTAAGCTGGACATACGGCATCATCTTATATTTCTTTTATTTCTGCCTATATTTACTGTAATATGAAACAATTCTTCCCAATATGTTATCATCAATTTCCACAATTATTTCTTGAGTTGTCATAATGGTTCCCGTGAGTCAAACATGAAAAATGAGTTAGGTCAACTTGACTTATATTGAATATGATTTTTTTAAAAAAATTCAATTACCATTTATCTTTATTTGAAGTTACACTTATTTTTAAATTTTTTTTATAAATACTCATTTTATTAGTCCTATTTCTCCACGCTTCTTAAATATTTGTTTCACTCATCTCTCTTCTCACATTGTTTCTGCCTTTCTCTCTCTCTCCGTTGGTCTCCTCTCTCTTCTTGTTGATATTGTTCTTCTCCTTCTCTTTTCTGGATCGAGTTTGTAGTATTCTACTGCTTTCAGGTAGTTTCCTTTTGTTTGTTTGGCTCCTTGTAGTGGATTGTTAACTCTCCGACGAGATCTCATCGAAAATAAAAAAATTGAAATTTTTTTATTATCTGGTGAGATCTTGTTGGAGACTAGAATAATTTTCAATTTTTTTTGTCTCTAGCGAGAGGTTGGTGGTGTTATTATAATTGTATTTTATTTGATAACTAGAATTAGTATGTATAATTAATCTATTATTTTATATTATTGATACTGGAAATTTAAATATTATTTTTCTCCCATATTTATTTCCAATTTCTAACCTATACATGTGTTTTTTGTTGCTAGAATAACAAATACATAGGAATTTAAATATTGTTTTAAATTTTATAGTTAAACTTATTTAAAATTTTAATTAATTTTATTTATAATCACTAAAATTATTTTAGACATAATTTTTTTTAGTGTTGCTAATTTTTTTAGTTATTGTTTAAGATATTTTTTAAATAAAAAAAAATTATTTATTTGTTTATATTGTTTACAATGCTTTTACATATATACCTAGGATATATGGAAATAAATAAATAAAAGCATTGTAAAACAATAGAAATAAATACAACCCGACCTACTGGTTCATCGGAACTTATTTAAGTTCATTTTTTGTGGTCCTAAATTTCTTAATTTCAATTTAACCCATTTTATTAGGAAATAGATTAACCAATTTACTCCCACCTATTTTGATTATATTTTGTGCTTAGCTTTGTAAAGGAAGAGTTTGTTTAGATGTAGTTTAGAAGAATTTTTCATAACTTATATAAAATCTTTGTAATTCAAAAAGTGATGATTGTGTCAATATTTTTTTCACCTTGAGAAATTGGAAAGCTATCATTGCTGTGAAGCTAAAATTTTAAATTTCTAAACTTCTAGTTTCTCGTAATGTTCACACATTTTAAACTATCCTATTAGTATATTACTTTCAAACTACACACTTTTTCTTTTGTTATAATAAATAAGAACTTTCTTTTGTTAATGATAAAATAAAGGATAAAACATGTGGAACAAAACATATAACAATTTCTATCATAAAGTAAGAACTAAGAAGACATTTTCTTCTCTTTCAGCCATGCCATCATGAAGCAAATTTTCTATATATTTCCTTCCCCACCATTAATTAAAAACTATTTTTTCACTCTTGAGAGTACAAAATGCATTCAACTACCTGAGCATTACCACTTCTTTTAAAAGCAAATATTATGTTAATAATTTAGAAGAATTTTTCCATAGTACTATTTATACAATAAAAAAATTGATATATGTATATTGTATTTTGTATGTTATCATTGCTTGGAAGCTTTTACACCTTTCTTTTGTAATGTTGGAGGAGATGCCATGTGAAGGTTTCAAATGGCATTTGATGCCATATAGTACTACCTAGCTAGGGTTTAGCTATGCATTATATTAGTGTAGGCTTTCGTAGTCCTTGCTTACCAAATATGGAATTTATGCCCAAATTAACTAGTAAGGTAGAACCCCCTCCATTGAGAAAAATTATTGAATTGGAAATAGTTTTCTTTTCGTTTTCTATATATAAAGGGTAATGTGAAATGGAACAAATACCCACAAATCACAATTATTAGGGCAAGGTGGCAACTTTTGCTTAGGAAATGCAAGCAATTTATTTCATAATGGATCAGTGTGAAGAAATTATGATTGAAAAACCACCCAACAGCAGTGTCAATTATAATGTACGGATTTACTTAACTATTAGTTTAGTTATTGAAAATTATAAGTTTTAGCTGCTTGAAAGAAATTTTTAGCCAAATTGGTTTTTGATGTTTTTATTTTTGTATGATTTAGTTCTTTAAATATTATTTAAATTATTTTTTAAAGGTTAAGAGAGTCTAACTCACGGAATTAAGAAGTGTAAGTTGTTGTAAATTTTTTGACATTGTCTTTCATTCCTAAAATAAAAATATAACTTTTTTGATGTATTTTAGGGTGAGTTATTTAATTTTTTTACGATAAACAATTAACGATTTAAATAGAATATGCATTTATTTTAATTTTTAAATTCTTGGTTAAAATATTTTAAAAAAGAAAATCTGAAAAAAGATAAAAACAACTTATTTTGTGTAATTTCTCAAAATAAGCTGAAAACTATTTTATATGGAACAAGATGATACAATTCAAAAAGCATTTTTTATAATTGCACTAAAACATAAAAAGCTTTTACTTTTATAAAAATCATTTAAAATAAATGACTTATTTTAGAGTACTTCAGAATCAATTTGCACAAAAATAAAAACACAAGAAACCAATTTATCTCAAAATTTGTTAAAAGACTTAAGTATTGATATTTGTAATTTTCAAAGACTAAAATGATACTTATTTTTTTAATAAAAACATATTTTTATTTTGTCAGTATAGAAAATTTGACTACATCAAATTTAATAATAGCTTTTTTGAAATCACATTTTTTTTTAAAAATTTTACCAAACTTAACACCAATAGAATCAACAACTTATTAGGTAAAACGTAGGATTCGATTCATCTAACACCGTACAATACATTTAATGGTCGAGATTAAAAGTGAGCAAAACTAAACCTTTGACCATTGGATTTTTTTTTTTTATAAATTTAAGACTTGATTAGTTTGGTTTTATTTTTTAGTTTTTTAAAAAAGTTTTTAAAAATAGTTTTCAAAAACTGTTTTCTGGAAGAAAAGAAAAACAAAACTTGTTTGGCAAGTGATATTTAAAGATTGTTTTGAAGATGTAAAAATGGAAAAATTTGTTAATATTTATTAGAATTTCATTAATGAAAAGTAAAAAACAACATATTCTAATTGTATTTTGAGTTTTCAAAACAAAAACTGAAAAGCAAAACTACTTTTAGTTGTTCCAGTTTTTTAGTTTTTAAAAACTAAAATACTGTAAACAGTTTTATAAAACTGTTGCCAAACAAGTACTTAATCTAGTGTGTCCATGTCTCTATCATTTTTTGGACAACACGTTTCTATCATATTTGTTTTCTGCGTATTATTACATATTATTTAATAATCTTAGTATCTTACGTTTCTCTCTATATATTATGTATAAAAAAAAAATATTCATTAAAATTATCACTATTGTAAGACATACATTATGAATGGTAGTATTATGTTTGGAAAGAAATTTGACCGAAATAAAGAGGACTTAATTGTACATTTTGTCCTCTATTTTTGTAAATTTAGAAATTTTGTTTTTTATTTTCAAAATTATGTCCTCCATTTTTAAATTTTGCAAACTGTTTCGACACTATTAAATTGGAAGCATTTTTCTTAAATAACAAAGAATAAAAAATAACAAAATATTCCTAACATTTACTTTTTAATAAATTAATTGATTAACTATTCAAAAAATACTAATTGATTAATTACCTTTAATCAACTCATAATCCATTCCATGTCATGCATTTAAGCTTACATGACAAAGTTTATTTCCTAAACAGCAATACTTTTTATGTAATGGTTTAAATAAAATTTACAAATTTTTGAAAGTTAATTTCTAAATTTAAAATAAGAAAAAAAATTATTGGAAGCTGAAGAGAAATAAGAGGATCCCTATTTTTTTATTGAACTTCTCTATACAATAGTTAATTGTAAGTGTTTAACCAGTTATATTTTAAAAAGTGTTAACAACATATTTTTTTGTTACATAAGTTTTTTATCAAAAATCACTTTTAGTCCTTAAAATTTAAAAATATTTTTTTTTAGTTTCTGAAATTATTTTTTTTATTAATTTTATTCGTTTATAAGTTTCAATCTATTTGGTTGTGTCATATGTGAAATTGAATATTGAGAGGGTTAGGGTTAAGGAGGAGAGTGATTGACGAGTACAAAAACATGTTTTCTGTCACCAATTTTTTAATGGTGTTAACGGGAGAAAAAAAATTAAAAGCCAATTAGCGACTACAAAAAATATTTTTTAATTTTAAAGACTAAAAGTGATTTTTTGTGATACTTTAAGGATACAATTTATTTAAGCCTTTTTCAAATGCATTTTCTACTACTTATAAAAAATGTATTTTTAACTATATTAATTAAAATTTACAAAGTTACATAGTAAAGATAATTAAATAAGAAGTGAAACGCTCATTAAAAAATAAAAAATAAACCTTTACAAAATTTTTAAATAAATAAATTTTGTCAAAATAAATTTTTTATTCAAAATAGTACTACTTGTAATGAACAACTATAAAATGCCATCTTTAATATACCTCAACCATGACTTTTAATGGGTTTGAAGTTAAAAATAAAACAATTTTCATTTGTCATTCAATTATAACATATATTGTTCAGGTTTTTAAATGGCTTTAAAGATATCTATTATAAAATTATATGATTGAAAATACATAAAACAAATGGTACAAGATGCTTTACATTGTGAGTACATTGCATATTTTTTCAATTTTAATTATTAATTTTTAAAAACATTTAATCATTAATTTTTAACAAGTATCTGTTAGCAATACCGAATCCATTTGTTCAAACTTATTTAATAAAGTAACTTTTAATAAAATAAGTAATTTTTTATCTTTATGTATTTGTTTAAACTATTTATTATTATTTTTTAAAAAAATAAATCAAATATACTTCTTCATAAAGTGCTTTTTTTTTTTAAAAAAAAATATTCTAAACTTATGTAATATATTTATTAATTTTACATAATAACCATCCACATTCTAGCTCATTCTTTTATAAAACTTCTTATAATTAATATATAATGTCATATTTTTAGAATTTTTTCTGATACTTCATAATAATACTATTAACGAAAATCTAAAAAATAAATTTATTTTCTTAAAATATAAAAACTGTTCAATATTTTCTACATTTAAGGAATAATAGAATTAATAAGAAACTTTAAAAAATAGTATAAGATAATTTAAAATTATTTTATTAATTACAACATGGTAGTAAAAAAGTAGTACAATTAAGATACATGATTTAATAAAAAAATAAATTATATGAAAAAATACCAGGCTTTATAAGTTGAATGTGTTTGGTTTAAGAGATATAAGCAAGAAATAATTTTAAAATGGTGGTGTGACCCACCACCATACTATTTTATATTTTGTTTTTCTCTTCAAAAATATAACATTTTATATTATTTATCTTTCCTTTAACTGTTTTTCATATATTTTATTTTTATACCTCAACCAATCAAAGTCTAAAAGAATGATATTAGACTATCTCCTATGGTAGATCAAATTTTTGTCATCTTATCTTACTTTTTGATGAACCCTGTAATGTCACGTCATCCTAAAGATCAACTCATTTTTTACTCTAGCAGAAGATCACAGTTTGTGATCTTTGAGCATTTTTTGTGGATCCCACAAAACACGACATCAAAATTTAATATTTATTTTTAATTTATTGTAAAATAATTTAAATTATATAATTTAAAGAGTTTAATTAGTATACATTGTCAGTGTAAAAATTTTTAAACTGACATTTAATCACAACCCTTCATTCATGGGAAATTTGTTGACTTTACTCCTTACTACTTTAAAAGTCACATAAATGAGAAGTCATGATTGAATGTCATTATAAAATCATTTACACTGACAGTGTATACCAATTCAAGTCTAATTTAAATTAAATAATTATACAATTTAAATTATATAGTTTAAATAATTTAAATTAAATAATTATATAATTTAAATTAAATAATTATATAATTATATAATTTAAATTATATAGTTTAATTATCAAATAAATTTAGAACAAATAAAAAAAATATTAATAACTAAAATTTTAATGAATAAAAATACTTTAAATATAAGATAAAACTTAACATTGATAGGAAAAAATACAAACATGAAGATTGAATAAGGAAAATTAATGAAAAAATACAAACATAACGGTAAAAGTCAGATTTCAGCATCACTGTGACCGAAATGTTCCCAAATATGTTCTACCAAATCTGCTTGAAGTTGTTGATGAACGCCTCTTGTATGCATGTAACGTCATGTTTGCAAGTATGCAGCAATGCTAGGATAAACTTCATGAGATACTTGAATATTTGAACTGTCTTTTCTAATGTGATCATAATCAATATCAACATTATCATTGTATGTATCTCGTTCATTTTCAACAATCATGTTATGCAATATGATGCATGCCAACATTATGTTCTTCAAAGTACCTGTTTGCCAATTACGTAATGAGCCACATATACTGCAAAACGAGATTTTAGCATACCGAGAGCTTTTTCCACATACTTTCTTGCAACTTCTTGACATTTTGTCAATAATTTTCTTTTTTCTCCTTGTGGCATTGAGATTATTTTCATAAATGTGGCTCAACCAAGATAAATTCCATCACCAAGATAATAACTCATATTGAATTGGGTTCCATTAATTGTAAAATGCACTAGAGGAGTTTGACCTTGCAAAACATCATTAAACATTGGTGATTGATTTAACAGATTAATATCATTGTTAGAATGGAACTCCAAAAAATGCATGTCAAATCCTTAAGTCTTGCGATGTACAACTTTAAGTATAATTGTGGGTTGATCACATCTACGATATTGTTCTTCCTAAGCAACTGAACAATTTTTCCATTCTCAATGCATGTAATCATAGAACCTAACATACTCAGAAATCCGCGTGCCTCTCCAAGTTGTAGCAAGTGATTGATGTTGTCGTTGTTAAGCTTTCTCAAGTACTCATCTCCAAATATCTTGTTGATGTCAGTAACAAAAACTTATAAAAATTCAACTGCAGTGCTTTCACAAGTTCTAACATACTCATCAACACTATCCATAGGTGATCCATATGCCAATATACATATTGTTGCAGTGCATTTCTGCAACAGAGAAAGGCCCTGTCTATCAGTAGCATCAATTCTCATTTGGAAACAGGGATAACGAGAACTAAGAGCATCAACTATTCGAACGAACAATTGCTTTTACATTCAAAACCTCCACCAAAATTGAACCTCAATGTATATGTAATTCTCAGAGAATTAGTCGTTTAACATCCTCACAATTGTAATTTATGATTCTTCTATGTCTAGGTTGGCTACTGCTTGTTGTTGGAGTTAACGCAGATATGCCAATATTTGAAGATTAGTGTCATCTTTAAGTGCTTCATGAATAATTTCTTACCATACTCTATCGAAGTCAGGGTTGTGAGGCATGATAATACTAGGTAAAATCGAATGAAATGAGACAATAAGATTGCAAAAGAAGATATGTGTGCATAAATGGAGGACATCTAAACAATTATATGGGAAGTTCATAACGGCTACTTTTTAACGACTAGTTTTAACGACTAGTTTTTTATCGCTAATTTTTTAACAGCTAGTTTTTTACTAGTTAGTTTTTTAACGGCTAGTTTTTTAAAGGTTAGTTATCTACCAATAGTTTTTTAATGGATAGTTTTTTATGAGTAAATTGTAAATAATGGCTAGTTATCTACTAATTTTAAAGGCATTACAACATAATGGCAACTAACTACGTAATTAAATATAGTGGTACACACACAACTACCTACACAATTAAAAATAGTGGCATAGACATATAACTATTTACATAATAATTACTCAAGTCCAAAGTCCTTCCAAATTGCCATGCAAAACTTTTCGTGATTTTTGAGTTGCTCGCTGGTAATATTTGATGTGCCCTTCATAACAATCTCATAACTTTGACATACTTTCTTGCTTAATTGCTTTTTCAATTTCATTTTAGACAACATTTCTTTGCTGTATTTCAGTTTCAATACGAGTCAGATCCACAATTGTTGTAGACAATTCCACTCCTTTGTCTTTAACCTTTCTTTTGGCCATCTTTGTCCCATTGGACGAGAGATTGATGTAGGTATCTCAGCTTCAGAAACCTCAACCGATGTTTCAGAAACCTTCAACTTTGTTTGTTTTGTAGGACCTTCGTTGCAAGTTCCTAATCATCTTGGTTGTTCCTTCAACATCCGCCATGTATGCTTAAGTGAAAAATCCTTTTGACAACCATGACATCATTCTCATTACAACCACTTTTGTTTAAAACAATAGCTTGGTTGTAGCAACCATTGAGCTTTTGAACACTATGGTGAATCTTTTTCCAACAAGATCGCAATTGATTGTTGAACCTTTCACTTAAATTGCCACGAAAGTTATTGTAATGCTCAAGTGCTATTCTCCAAAATGCATTTATTGATTAACCATCACCCACGATTGGATCAATTGAGGCATTAAGCCATGAGTTGATGAGAAGTTTATCCTCTTCAATTGAAAAGAAAATGCATGCACCCTATTTATTTTATGAATCACTATCTCCTCCTTCATCTACTGTAACATTTTCTAATCCAATTTAAGTGGAAAATTGTGAAAATTGTGTATCACCTTCCTCACTTGATGGAGTTTATGCATGACTACAACTAGTATGTGATGGTTGTGACAAGTATGAAAAATAATAAGGAGGAATTTGAGCAGTGTCATTTGTTGATGGTGGTGGTCAAGGCAAGAAAGGAATTGAAGGAAAAGGATTTTGTAAATTTTTGGCTGGTTGTGGCATGTATGGAAAATAATAAGGAGGGTTTTGAGAATTGTTATTTGTGGATGGTGATGGTCGTGGCAAGGATAGAGTTGAAGGAGAAGGGTTTTGGTAATTTTCATTTGGCAGTGGGATTTGGTAACTTGAAAAAAATGTTTATAATAAGATTGTCAATTGTGTTGGTTTAGATCCATTTGATAAGAAAAAAATTGAACTGTGACATAGAGAATGACTATGTTGAGACAGAGAAGGAGTTTGAAGGGAGGATGAAAATTTTGGTGTGAAAAATTTGAACCATCATGACTCAATTTATAGGAAAAAATTACTCGATTTTAAATAAAAAAAAGTATATTTTTCCAACATTCACAATTACAACGTTCTTCTCCAACATCTCACACACACTCCCCCTCCCCCAACGACACTCTCTTCTCACCCTTATTTTCACACTCAATTTTCTCTCTCATATGTTCCACCATCCTCTTACTTTCATTTCACGCTCTCCCTTCCCCTTACTCTCAACTCCCATTTTCTCTCTCAGTCGTGCCACCCCCATCCTCATCCTTTCCAAGCTTCAGTCGCCCCCCCATCCTTTCCCTCTCTAAGCTTCAGCCACCACCCATCCCCATCCATTGCCTATCAAGATTGCCTCCCCCTCCCCGTCCCCTTCCTCCTTCTTCTTCTTTTGCAAAACCCTTATTCTTCCCTGTCGCGCCTTCCCCCTCTCCACCACCAGTCGAGACCATCACCCCCTCCCCTTCCTCTTTCTTTTTCTTCTTCTTCTTATGCAAAACCCTTAATCGCACCTCCTCCTCCACAATCGCACCTCATCCATCACACATAGTCCTTCACCTGCGTCCAAGTTTTGATTTTTATTTTGCATTTTTTATTTTTATTTTCTTGATCTGGTTGTTGTTGATTTGTTTTTTAACATATTACGTGAATGAATTTGTTGATCTAGTTATTGGTTCTTCCTATTCTTCATTTTCCAATTGGTTATATTGTTTCAGTTTGGGGAGCTTTTTTGGGCATGGCTGAACAAGAGAGAGAAAATAAAAAATGATCTTTTTTGCGATAAATGGCTAATCTTGAGCATTCTTGAAGAAGAACAAATATCCACGTGGAGATCACCTATTTTTTCTCCAACAGGTGTTTTTGCCAAGATAAAGATCTTGACTTCAAGATTAGAGCTTAAAGAACACCATTAGAGATGCTCTTACTTTATTTCCTTTAATTAAATTAATGCACAAAAAACACATGCATTATTCTTGTGAATATATTAGAACTCAAGCTTCACAAAAAATAAGTAATTTTCTCCTAAAATATTGTTCTATACCAAGAATGATATCATAAGGACTTCAATTAAGATAACAAATATTAGTTAACAAACAGAAATAGTTATCACTTAAAACAATTAATGTTAGAAGTACACACAAAATCATACATAATTATATTTTGCACATATAGTATTAAAATGATTTTAATTAGTATACACTGATGATATAAAAGACCTTTACAATGACATTTAATCATATATTTTTATTTATAAAATCAACATTATGTGTTTATATATTAGAAATTTATTATGAAAACAACTTTAATAAAATTTTCTTGTGAAAATTATTGAAATAAAATCTTTAATCATTGGGATTAAAATATAGTACTAACAATATTTAAAAAAATACCTCAAAATCGCTTAATAACCTCCTGATAATTAAATTATAGTGTAAGAAAAAGTTTTTTTTTCTTAAATAATTTTCTTAGAAAGATATTATCGCAAAAACAAAAAATGATTGTATAACCAACACTTGAAAGTAGATATTAAAATAAAAATTATCCTTCAATAGTTAACATACTAATGTAAGGACCAATTTCGTTAATAGATTATTAGTGGAAAGGAAATAAATATTGTGAAGAATTAAATGTTTAATTATATTAGATTAATATAGTAGTGGAAGAATAATTGAGTTTATTTATAATATCAATATTAATTAATTAATTTTGATAGAATAGTTGGAAGGTGGGAAGTGAAATATAATTATTATTCCTTGGTTTCTGAGAGTTTTGAGTGAATTTTGAGGTGTTTTCAGAAATCTATTTAGAAAGGGGTGTGGATAACGAGTCAAAACTCACTAGGTTCACCCTCACTTTCTTTCTTTTTCTTCTTTACTTTTTTCTTTCTTCTTCTAACCACCACTTCATCTCTTTCTTTGATCAAATTTTTGTATCGTTGCATAGTTAGCCTCCAATTGATGGATTTCGTCATAGTCTCTTCTATAGCTCCTGTTGCTGAGTGATCTTTATTATAAGTAAGACTGATATTGAATCAATGAATCTTTTTTCGGTCATTTTTTCCTGTCATTCCTACTAAAAGAGATTTTCTTTGAAAATCTTGATTTCTAAGGTTCTTGTTTAATTTGGGATTTTTGTCAAGTTCCAATGAAATTTCTTCGGGTGGATTTCTCTATTTTATTCTAAGTTAGCTTTGAAAAGAAGAAATAAGCAAACAAAGTTAAACCTTTTATTTCAATTTGTGAAATTATATTTAATAGTTGAAACGTTAATTGATTTTGAGCAACTGAGTTTTTTATTGTGATTTGAGTGTTATGCAAAAATTGGGGTTTTCTGTGATTGAGGATTTAAGTTTTGTTCTTGAAATGAGTTGTGATTGAATTAATTGATTTGTAATTTGGAATATTTTGAGATATGGATGTTAGGTGGAATTAATCATTTGTAATGTTTACTCTTTGAAATTGATGTTGGGTGATGAATATTGGAGATTGTATTGTTGATTGAGAGAGTTTTTAGTTACTTGTCAATGATTTTATGAAGTGAGGAGGGATTGTATGTCGTTGGAAGATTGTGAATGATTGTGCAGGTTTGCACCACATTGTTGTGGTAAACCTTACAGAGGTGTGATCAAATCGTTGGGAAGAATTATGCCTCAGGACTTCACCCACAACGCTTGGAAAATTCCAGAAAGTTGTGCCTGACATGCTAGAGAACAAATTTTGGTGTTTTGAGTTGAAATTTGTTAATTGTCATGTAGATGGATTGCTTAATGCTTATTGTGACTATGGAATGGATAAATATTGTTATTTGATTAATTATTGTGGTTGGAAAATAAGTATTGAGGTTTGATATTTATGTATGAGTGAGAAGTATATGTGTTGATGTTTCATAGTTATTCTTAATATTTAAAATAAATATGTGATTAGAAATGATTAATTGTTGTTGTTGGGATTTGATTATAGGTATGGAAAAGAAATACTTTGATATTATATTAAAATGTGATTAATAATATGTTTTTATATTTTTTGTTATTGTTAATCATATTTAATATAGGTATG
Organism: Psophocarpus tetragonolobus; assembly: GCA_037954015.1. Taxonomy (NCBI): domain Eukaryota; kingdom Viridiplantae; phylum Streptophyta; class Magnoliopsida; order Fabales; family Fabaceae; genus Psophocarpus; species Psophocarpus tetragonolobus. The sequence goes on along the minus strand of CM075690.1, from coordinate 44,054,301 downwards.
TGATTGGAAACAGATAATTGGTATTGAAATTTAATTAAAGGTGTGACATTGGAGATTAGAATTAGCAGGATTGGTGATTGATTCGTGGCAATAGTGAAGTTACTTGTTTTGTGTAGAAATTAATTTAAGTTATGTAGCAAAGCATGTATATGTATATAAATTAGGCCTTTGTGAAAGCTAAATGTATGAATTAACTAAAATTAGTACTTATGTTCTAAGTATGTATAATATTTACTAAGAATGACTGATTTTTATGATTGTAGTTATGTTTTGTATGAGTTGTGTAATAAATAAGTTTTAATGGGAAAATGGCATATCATGTATTTGGTTTGTATGAGCTATGACTATATGTACTATTGTATACTTAACATTGAACTTTGAAATTGTTGTAATGTATGCTTTAATATTGTGTGTAATGTAAAATGAAAATTTTATATCTCAATATTTAGAAATATAGATCGCAGTAATTTTAAAAAAGAATTTATGGTGTAAATAATATATTTTGGGATATTACAAGTAAAACTAAATTTTTTTAAAGACTATAAGAAAAAAAAAAACTATTTTTTAGGAAGAAATTTAAATCTTTGGCCATTTAATACGTTTTTTCAATTTTAAATCTAGATATAACTTTCTTAATACATAATTACACTGATCTTCTTTAAAAAGCAACATAATGACTTGAACCATGACAATGGCCACAAACAATAAGAAAGCAAACTGGTTGAGAATTTTTGAAGTCATAATTGACATAAAAGAAATTGACATGTTCTTAACCCTATTCAATAAAAAATCTACATAGGCATTGATAAGTATCTCTAGTTACGAAATTATTCTAGGGGTACTATATTTGAATAATATATAACCAGTTTTATTTACCTTTGTTTCTACTTAAAAGTAAAAAAACACTAACTCTCTCTCTATATATATATATTTAAAATAAACTTTTATATAAATTTTTTTTAAGAGACACTGAACTAAATAACGTTTATATAAAGTAGTTTATTATTAAAGGGCAGCTAAATCAATTGATAGGAGATGGTTTCGGTTTAATAAAAGTTGTTCAATTTGATTTTTTTTATGAGATTCATGAAACTTGAACAAAATTGTTTCTTAAAACTAAAAAATACAATACAACAAACTATTTATATTAATATTTAGAATTTTTTTTTATTTTAACTTAATTTTTTTTATTTTTATCTTCAACCATTCTTATGAACAATTATATTTCTTCCATTTCTTTTAAACTTTATGATTTTTAGAATATTTTTGTTTGTATCCATATGTTATTATCAAATTTGTAGCTAATGAAACACAAATATATGACAATTAATAATGCAAAGTTGTTAAAACCTTGGTCACTTATCTATTACAATTATCCTTATTTTTTAAGCTTTTAGTTTCATCATGCTTGCCACCTCTTAAACCCTAAAATCCAACTTATTTTTAACTTAAAATATTACGTAAAATAGTATCTATTTGACCCAACTAATTTATATCTTAAAAGTTACTTTTAAGTTAAAGTAAAAAATTAGTACTTAAAAAATAGATATAAAATGTTTGTCAAATTTTATTTTTAACTTAAAAGCTTCTTCTTAATTAAAAGTTGTTGATTAATTATTCATTTTTATTGTTTAAAGAAAATATATTTATAAAATAAAAAATTTACATTATTAAATAAGCTTCTTATTAAAAATTTAAGTGTTAATATTGTTTGACCCAAATTCTCTTTATAAGTAACTTTAAGCAAAAAATAAGTTGTATCAACCAGTATCTTATATACTTAAACTGTTAATGAGCTTATTTTATAATGAAAAATATTTTTATTTTATAAATATATTTTTATTTAAAAAATAAAAAAGAATAATTAATCATCAATTTATAATTGAAAATAAGTTCTTAACTTAAAAAAATTTACGCATTGTAACATCTCAAATTTATATATAGTATTTACATCATTAGAGTTCTTTGAATTATTCAAATTACTTTGATCTATTTTACAGAATAGATGAGATATAAAATTTTTCTCACATTATACTTAATTAAAGCATACATCACAATCATTTTAATATTCAAAGAAATACATGCAATCTAATCATACATAGAAATACTCTATTTCACTTATCAATTACCTAACATGTTATCTTCATAGGTACATTACATGCTTTTTCTTAATCAAAACATAACAATACATAACTCACATCGACCAGATACATAACGTGTCATTTCTCTATTAAACTATAACTATTACATAACACACTAACATATCTACATTCATTACAACATATTTAAAACATAACTTATAATCTCAATCAATCCATACTCTTAACCTTCTCAAAATAGTCTAATTGTGTATACATATACATACTTTAAACTTAAACTAATTCTATTACAAAACAAGTAACTTCCACTGCTGCCTATGATCCTCCAACAACCTTGCTAATTCTAACCTCTACCATCATTACTGATATCTTCTCTTGTGCAAAGCACAATCATACAAAATCCGCATACAATGTAAGGGTAAGCATATGATAAAATTAAGATATACTATTATCATATTATAATTAGGTACTCACAAAGTAAAATCAATCAATCAATCACCCTTATACTCCACCTGAACATAAAAACTCACAACTGATCAATCACACTTATGTTCCACCTGAATATAAGCACTAACAATCAATCAATCTCACTTATACTCCACCTGAACATAAGCAATAGCAAGCAATCAATCTCACTTATGTTCCACCTGAACATAAGCACTAACAACATTCAATTGACACTTTCCAAAAAAACTAACTATATTGAATTCGTATACCAAGGTTGCCACTCATCTGACTTCCCCCACACTGGTATTTGGTATCTATCTGACCTAACCAATAATCAATTGAAGTCTCAACATACTCATTGAATAACCAACTAATATATGTGCATCATGACCTGAAATAGGGCCCTAACATTGCATCACGTTGTTATCCAAGTATATCTTGTGGTGTATCATCGCCTGACACAAGGCGCTAACATTGCATCATCACTTGAAACAAGACCTTAGCACCAAGATCACTTAAATCTATCCATCTCCCTAATTCAATGTATTACCTCAAGAGTTATGTTACCTCCTTGTAACAGCCTACAACACAATTCATCAATACCCTTATTAATGAATTAAAATCACCAATGATCCACAAACACAATTTCAATAACTCATTATATCAATATAGTATCTCATAAGCATCTATCTCATTTCCAACAAACCATCAAATCAACATCTTTACAAAAGGTAACATTTCAAATCATCAATTTCACCAAAATCAACACTAGAATATCAATCTCTCAACATTTACAAAGAACAATAAGTGCATTCAACAATCATTTCAAGAACAACACTTCCAAAAATATATTTCATGTCAATTACACAAAACACTCAATCAAAGTCAAAAGCACAATCACTTAGAATCAATTAACTTCACAACCCTTAAATCTTAATTTTCCAATGTAAAATAAAAGATTTAGCTTCCTTTGCATATTTCTCCCGTCCAAAGCTAGCTCAAAAGAAAATAGAGAAATTCACCAGAAGAAATTACACAGAAACCTGACACAATTCAAGATTAAATAGGAACATTAGAATTTATGATTTCCAAAGAATTTCTTTTTAACAGGAACACCAGGATCTAAAATGATCAGAAAAAAAGTTCGTTGATTCATGATCAGACTTACCTATAATAGCGATCACTCAGCAACAAGAGTTATGAAAAAAATCGCGTTGAAATCCATCAGCCTAAAGGCCACCATGCAATAGAGAAAAGATGGTGGTGAAACAGAGAAAATGAACGATGCCCCGGAAGAAATCACTCAAGAAGAAAGAGAAAATAAGGAAATAAGAAAGAATAAGAATTTATACAGTACTGGGGATGTATTTAGTAAAATCAGTTTGCTAAATGCAACTTCCTCTCTTCAAATAACGAATTATTCTAAAATTTTTTAAAACTCAACTAAAATCTTTCAAAACAAAAGAATAATAATTATTCTTCACCTATTTACCCTTCTACCATCAACTGAATATCATGACAAAACATTAACATCAATAATAAACTTATCACACCTCAATTTAATTAATAATTTAAGTAAAAACTTAAATTTAATTCTCTTCACTTTTTATTTTACGAATTTATAGCTTATTAAATAAACATGTCCTTACATAAATAATTTATATACTTTTTTAAGTACTATTTTTTTATTTTATCTTAAAAAAACTTTTAAGTAAGAAAATAAGTTGTGACCTAATAGTATTGTAAAGAATAGTGCATATGCTAATAAATGTAATAAAAACAAATCTTAAAAGGAGTTGTCTAATTTACTCTATTAATTTTAATTAAAGGTGCATTTATTACAAGTTTAACAATTGTAAATGATTCTTTTTAATGAAAAAAAGTCAATACTCATTTTAACTGTGCCAATTTAATTAAATTCTTATAAATTAGTTATTTCAATAGGTTATAAGGTTGATGTAGTATTTTTTTAGAAAAAACATTATGTTAATTGATAATGTTCACATGTAGAAAAAAAAATTATAAGTTTAAATTTTTTACTACTAAAATTAACACATTAATAATTAATATTTGATATAAAAAAAATTCTATTATGATTAGAAATTAATGGAGAGTTTTTTTTTTCCCCATATATAACACTGTCACAACGTTAATATTCAAACCTAAGCTTTTGTCAACAACAACTTTATATATCAACAGTACAAACAGACAACAAGAATATTAATTATGAAAATGTTTATAAAAAATTTACTAAAATACAAAAAAAGATATTAATTTTCAACACATTGATCGAAGGGTTTTGAAAGGATAGTAAACAATGAAATTATCCAACCATGAATAGATGGATATTAACTTCACGTGAACTTTCTACCATATCAAGCAATTATTTGCAGAGGGAAATAAAACAAACCAGAAAACTCACGAGTTGTACAGCCATGGCAGATCAAACTTCATTAACCTAATTCTTCAATCAAAATTTGGATCCGTGATGGTACAAATATATATATATATATATATATATATATATATATATATATTTCTGTATTTATTAAAAATTTTGAAATTTTATTAGGTAACATCTTTATTTTTTAAAATGCTATACTTCTTTATTTTCTATATTTTCGATTCTATGGTGAACGTAGAAACGTGAGATTTTCATAAAATACACATGTATTTATATTTTTTAATATTTATTTAAATTATTTAAAATTTTTAAAATTTTAAGAATATAAAAAATAACTAAACACGTTTTTAAATATACATGAATAATATTTCCAATTTTATATCATTCCTAAATATATAATATAATTTTTCTACTGAATTGACTAAAGAAACTAATTGTGATTTGTAAATTAAGGTGTATATATATATATATATATAACAAGTATAAAGCTCAGAAAAGACAATTTTGGTTTCAAAGATTGTGAAAGACTTTCAAGAATAAAATAGGAAGAGGTAGCAAATTACATATACATATCCAAGAATTAGCATCACGTATAACATATATCAAACCGACAGCAATTAATAAAGCCACAAAAAAAAAACATTAATTAGTTTTAATTTTTTAATAAAAGTAGGAAAAACTCTTTCAATTCTCTGCATATTAAATAGTTGGAAAATTATAGAGACACGTTTCTCAAAATCATACTTACGAACATAATTTGTAAATTGTAATCAAGGAATAGTTTTTTTTAAGTCGTGCAACAGAGTTATTAAATACCTCTTTTAATCAACTTATGAAAAATATAAATATTTAAGATTGTAGTAGTGACAACAATGATGGTGATAATGATGGATGGATAAGAAAAAAGGTGATAGTAGTCATAATAATGGTAAAAATAGTAGTGGTGACACTAGCGATAGTGGTAGTGGTAAGGTGAGGAAAAAGAAAAAAAAATAGTAGAAAACTGGAAATCAATCATAAGTACTATAATTAAAAATTAAGTATCATAACAAAAAAAATACTAAATTAAAATCAATTTTAATTATAATTAAACATCATTTAAATATTTTTACATTTTTTTAAATATTAGCTAATTAAAGGAGACATTTAAAAGTTCTAATACCTCCATACCTTAGCTAAACTCTTCTTATACATATTCCCCGTTTTTGTCCATAACTAGTCTCTCTTAGAGAAACTAGTTGGTTACTTTAGTTATTATTTGTCAACTTAACCAAGTTTTTTTCATATACCATATTTGAATATGAGACATTGCTTAACAAGACCAACTTCAATAACACTTAACCCAATAACTTGTTTGTAATTAAAAAGTAATTAAACACAAATAATGCATGCAATAGTAGCCAAGAATGATACAACCACTTTATTAATTTATTAAAATTTTGTTACGGAATAATTAACCAATCTAATTAATTTGCTTGCTGATATCGAACATTACTAACCAAGCAGATCCCAAAATTCAGGTGTACTTTAGTATGAATAGTTCAATTGAATTATGCTTACCAAATGAAGACATGTAACTGTGTTCCAATATCATTATTAGATGACCCATGTGATGCCATATCTTATGATAGATATGATTGACATACCCAAATGCAAAGAGAGATGGGTAGGGGCCTCTTCATGCACCAAGTTAAATATATTCAAAACTTGTAACTCAATCATTCATGATAAAACAACAATATATTTCATGTTTTGGAAGTTTCAAAGTTTTGCATAGTGTGTGTTTGTTTACAGGTTCTTATGCATGCTTTTCAACACCGTTGAACACGATTGAAGAAAATTATTGGATGGACGTTCACCCAAGGTTTAAACAAAAAAAAACACAACTGTATATTCTGAATTAATCCTAGTAAAGCAAAATAATTAGGCTTTGTTCGGTTCGAGTGTAAGGAAAAGAAAGATAATGAAAAAAAAAATGGAATAAAAGTTAAAATTGTTGGGTCGAGGGATGATGTGAAAAAAGAAAATTATAAATTAAAATTATTATAATTATTACTTATGTATTTATTAACTAATACTTTATATATTTGACTATAAAGTTAATTTTACAATGATCATTATTTTTTATTCTTTTCTTTTTTTATATATATTTTAAGTGAAAAGTAGAGAAGGTGAGATATAGTAATTTTTTATTCATTTTTTATTATAGAACTACAGAAATTATGACTTCTCACTCTTTTTTCTACAGAATCAACTTTTCTCACTAACTTTTCAATAAAAGCTTATACAAGAATTTAGTGTACACTAGATTAATTGTTTAAACCACGTTCAATGGAAAAATAAACATTTCAAGACACAAAAATAAGAATAATTAACTTTTATTTAAACCGTTATTACATTCAACTGATTTCCAAACAGATCCTTAATGTGTTTGGTTTTCTATCCAAGCGTGTTTCAATACACATTAATCCCACCCCACAACTTTGGTGTAATTGAATTCAGCAAATGTTTGATAATGTGTTTACATGTTGAGAGTGATGTTTCACATTCTTCGGGAAAACAGCAAATTGAATTTTGGATTTCAGCTCCTTCATCACACATAATTTTTATTTTATATATATAAATATTAATTATTAATATATTAAATTTAGTAATAAAAGAATTCAAACTTATAACTTCTTTTTTTTTTTTTTTTCATCTCACATGTAAGTCAACCTTATAATCTCATCACGTGTTATTATATAACATTTTTTTAAAATATAACAACTTCCTTCTTTGTTTTCTGCATGAGAATGTATTGGCATTTACAATAACTCAAGGTAACCAAACACACACAACAATATAAGAAAAAATTTCATACAAAAAGCATGTATCCAAGCATGTCCTTACTAAGCACCAAATAGGTCAACGTCCTAAATATAAACTAATACACATACCAAAATGACCTTGTGACAAATATTAGAAATATTCGGTAAAATTTGACTGCTAAATCTTATAAAAATTAACTTGTAAAGTATAGTTTAGGACTTTATCACATTCTCTTTTAAGTTAAGAATGAAAATTTCAAACAAAATTTAATATTTGTTAGTGATCTGATAATAAATGACATAATAAATCTAATAATAAAAATTAAGATAAACTCTTATATCATATTAAGAATAATAAAATTAAATCTAATCCAATTTTACAAAATAAGCTTTTAAAATAAGGTTTGCATCTTTATTTATATATTTATTTGGTTATATAATTATTCAATGAGAAAAATAACAAAAAAGAATTCTCAAAATTCCAAAAGTAACCCTGGTACGAATTAATGAAAAGAAATGGCATAGGACAATTAAAGCTCCTCTTAAAGATAGGTGGTAATTCATGTTTCGTCAATGAAAAGACAAAATCAGGGATTGTTTTCTTGTTGACAAGATAGGTTGTGTTGGACAGTTCATGAACATCATACCGACAAAGAAAAATATCACAAAGAGAAGGAAAAGTAAGGACAGGATTGAAAGTGGTTTGATACTCATAACACAACATCAATTTGATATATAAAAATAATAATTAACTAGATTTAGAGTGTGTTTGAACAAAATTTTCTATAAATTCTTATAAAAGATATAAAAAAAATCAATAAGTAAAAATTAGTTTATTGTAAATGAATATACAAAAGTTCTTTTATATAAATTTTCTAAAAAGTATAACTATTTTATGAATTAATTTATAAAAAGTCTTACAACTTTTAAAAAAAATTTAGAAGTTTTTGACTTGTTTTTATAATTTTATATTAGAAGTACTTACGAAGAAGTTGATCCAAAACAGACCTTTAAATACATTTTTAGTCCTTAGAATTTAGTATTTTTTATTTTCCATCCTTACAAAAAATTAGTTTTAGCTCTTCCAAATTATATTTGCCTTTATTTTGTCTTTAAAAAAATTTACACTTGAAACAATGAAAAAAAATGTAGTATTTATTTTAAGAATTAAAAACAAGGTAAACATAATTGGTAAAGACTTTTTGTTTTCAGGATATATCTAGACAGAAAATTTAAGACTAATTTTTCAATCACATATTTATTTAAAAAGTTGACCTTTTCTGATAAGTATTTTTTCATATGCACAAACCAAAAATCAAAACTCGTGTTTAAGATTTAGATTATCTATCAATAATTATGTAGATCATATAAAAATTTACAAGAAAAAACATAAAAAACAAAAAACACTAAATTACAAGGACTTAAGAAGATATTGAAACCAATTAACTATCCCACCATTTAGCAGAACCAAACGTACACTTCACGAGGCTTAACAATAACACCAAACCACACCAAAATCCATAAACAAATATCAACAATTTTTGTTTTATGGTTTTATAAAAAAATAAATAAATAGTAATCCAATGTGACAAAATCCATCAACATGGAAAATATGAGAAGACAATTAATACATGCAATGCGTACACACAACTTCATTTGTTTATAGTTATCGTTAGTCATAAATAGCAGCTAATAAGATTCTTGCCAAAAAAAACAAGAGACACATATATGCAGCTTCTCAATAACACTACTAAGAATTAATCAATTAACTGATCTGAAGTTGTTTCGGAGTGTACTTAGATTACCATTTTAATTAGTTAAAAAATTAGTCAAAATTAATGGTAACTTAAATTATTTTAATTTAATTTGGTAAGTAAAAAGTTAATAACTTTTTAAATAATTAATAGTTTTTTTAAAAGCTATTTTAGTTAGTTTTTTAAAAAATATTTTATTTTTAGATATTAACTTATTTTATTTTATAACTTTACTTTTCATTAATTATTGAGTTGTATTCTATTAATTCTATCTCCTTACATTTCTTCTTCGTTATAATAATTATAAAAATTTATAATTTAAATATATAAGTATAATAATTTATAATTTAAATATAGTCAATTTATTAAAAAAAAATTATAATATTAAAATATATTATATTATTTTAAATACTCATTATTGATCTAATAATTAATGATGTCTTTATTTATTTATTAAAAACTTTCAGTTTGCTTATCAACTAATTTTATCAAATACTTACAACTAACTTTTCAGCTAATTTTGTTAAACACACTCTTAATAAAACATTTCCAACTCAAATTTTGGATATATATTAGGTTAAATATTTTGAGAGAGAGAGTTTTGTTCACCCATAATAATTTTTGCTCTATGGTCCAGACAAAAACAAAAATAATAATACTACTACAAACATGTTTGGATGAGTTTCTGCGAAATATCTTTTAGGAGAAGATAATAAAAAAAACAAACAATACAAAATGCTTGTTCATAAGTTTTTAAAGTTGATAATGTAGGGCTTTTATAAATTAATTTGTAAAAAATCACACCTGTTTTTGAAAACTATATAAAAAAATTTTACACATAATTTTATACAAAGTTAATTTTAATTTATAAAATAATTTATTTAACTAAATTTTTTTCTTTAGAACTTAAGGAGGAACTCTCCCAAACAAGTTTTATATATAATAGCTGAATAGCAAAAGCACATAAAGCAATTCATCCATAACAAATATTCTAGGTTACAAAAAGGAATCCAAATTTAATTAAATATCTTAAATGGTTCTTCTTCTTTGTCAAAGAATAATATATATACTTTCAACAATAACAACGCAAAAGCAATGTGGATCAACATCAATGGAATAAAATTAAGGTGTGCAGAAATTGCTGCATTAATAAGCCTTGGTTTGCACAATTACATAATAACATTGGAAAATGAGACCAAATAACGTTCAGATCAAATGAAATTAATCACCTACCACCCTACTTCATATCTTTTCTATTATTTTTTTCAGCAAAAAATGATATCATCACGTTCTTTTGAATACACTGATATCTGTTGTTAATGGTTACTTATTGAAATTTATCGAAAAACATACATCTATGTCGTTATTATTCATTATTAAATATTTTTTAATTTTATAATTTTTAATAAATTCTAACTAATACTAATAAAATAGTACGTATTAAAAAGAACGGATTAATAGTGCTTTTATAAAAACACCTTTTTTAATATAAAAAATAATAATCTCACAATAGTTTATTTACTAAAGAGAGAAAATATTAAATATTTAGCTTCCATTTAACATTACTTAATTAAATGTCATGAGCTAATAAAAAGATAGCATATTACGAGTTAAAAAAAATATATTTATAGCTAATATTTAAAGATATGTAATTATTTAAAAAGGGTATATGACTTTTTAAAAAGAACTCACATATTTGTCATGTTTAATTATTTTATTCATATATGATTTAATGATGATAAATTCGTTTACTCTTTTATTCAATTATAAATGATAATCAATCTGACATTACACATTATAGATTCTGATAAGATGGTATTATAAAATTATTTTACATTATAATATAAAACCCGTTAAGTATGTTATGTTTATTAATTTTTACGATAACTATCTTTAAATTATATAAACTTTGATTTACGATTTAAATGAATACAAATTTTTGCTAATATCTCCACTCATTAGCACCTAATTATTAATTTATTTATTTTTACTTTCATTATACTTATTTCTATCGTTGTTGTATTTGAGAATCATCTCATACTCTTATACTTCTTAGTGATGACTGAGAGATTTATTCTGATGCACCCAAAATTCTGTATCATTTAAGAATTGATCAAGATCAATAATTATTTATAAACAACCTTTTCTCTTAACTCACCAAAATATTTTCATAACAAAATCGTGACAAAGACATTAAATTTTAAAATAAACAAAACTTCACACATAATATGTTAACGATATTGTAGGACTAACAGTAGAAAGAATGCTGATTTTTTCAGACTTTACTTTCATCACCACTCTCTTAAATAACACTACACAAATTCTTTATTAAAAGGATAAAGTAATGTAAAAAAATAAATAAATTATAAGCATAAGACAAATTTTAGAAATATATGTAATTTACTTAACCAAGACGACCCTTTTTCTCTTTTACGATTGATCTTATTTTCAGATAAAATTATCATCACTAGAAACGTACATTTCTTCATGTACATATAAAGTTTTGAGGGAAAAAACAATATAGTTTTGAAGCAGTTATGAGTTAGTAATTGAAGGAGTGAGAAAGTGACACAACAATAGGAACAGTTAATTCCACACCAATAATGTTAGATGAGATCAATGGCTGGGCATTGGCAATGGTCTGAATTGCAGACAAGAACAAAAGGGAAAAAGAGAGTACATCATGCCTTGATGAACACAGAAACATAGCAGGCTGTTTACTCATCAGTGAGATGTTGTGACCAATAAACTAGGGTGACAAGGACACCCACATAAGTGATTGTGACATTTCAACTACTTCTCATGCCAAAGTCTAAAGCACCACCATGAGTAGTGAAATGCACATTTATTTCTAGTCTATACTAAACCCAAACACACTAATGTTACACATCACACAGGGGGTGTCTATGTGTATAATGTATGAGTTTCCCCATATTAAACATCAGAATAGCATATAGAGAGAAAAGGAAGCACGCCCATATGCTATAATTATCTCATGTGCTCAACATTTATCTAGAAAGATCTAACATTCAACACCCAACCATAACAATTTATCTCATGTGTAAAAAAAATACAATAATGACTAATTATATGATTTTTAGGATCTTGCTAATGAGTGTATAGAAATTTTTTTGTTTATTAGAAATAGTGAGAAAAATTCAAAATAATAGGTAGGTGAAATTTTGCACATATGGAATAAAAATATTTTCCCTTTTATTTCTTTAAGTTAAGACACTAAATAACATTTTTCTAACTTCTAAATAATTGTTATAATGACAAATAAACTTATCATACATAATATTTTTTAATTGAATAATAATATAAAATTTAATGTGTAAAAGTTTAATTGTTATAAAATTTTTTAATTGAATAACTTTTTTCTAGTAAAAAAATAATATGTAAAAGTTTAATCTCAAAAGTCAAAACAATAAACACCATCGATTTTGGTATTACATTGTAGGACGTAGATTTCAACTTTTGGAAAATTTTAACATAAATAAGGGCAGAAGAAAAATGCAATACGGAAGCACGTAGCTAAATCCAAAAAGCAAAACAATAATATAATTGAAGAGAATATTATTTTATAATATTAATTTCTACACATTCATTATTTTTATCACTCATTTGCTTTCACTTCTTATATATATCGTGCATGAAAATTGTTTAAAAAACGAGTTTAATTGCTTTTCACTCATTTTCAATGTAAAAAAAATAAATTATACCACTACTATTCAATTATAAGTTTGTATAAATTTTAAAATATTGCTTATCAACAAAGGTACCCTACATATATATAAAAAAAATGAGTTGTAATTAATGGATACTCATTATTGAGTCATATTGTGAAGAGTAAATTCAGGAAAAACAAGATTCTTTTCAGATTTGGTTTTCAATTCTCAGTTAATTAGGTACATAAACTATTCTCTTGACATGATGTGGCTCCTCTGTAAACCACCGATCTGCTCATGCAATGAGTCAACGATGAGAGAAAGTTGGACTTAAAAAAGGGAACAAAAACCGAGGAGTTGAAAAATGAAGAGAGCTAGTGACATATGTTATAAGATACAAACTTAAACTTACAAGAATATTAATATTAATTAATGTATGTACCCCAAAACCCCAATTGGCATAATAAGAAAATTGATCACCCTACAATAATAATTAAGTTAGGCTTTCCAAGCCCTTCATCATCTATGTTTCACTTGGAAAGAATGGTTTTGATTCAGCACAAAAGTTAGATACAATAATGTATGTATAATTGGTGTTGTCATTTAATTAAATTTAGTTTTATTTTTATAATACATAAAAATATTTAATATTTTTATTTTATGTATTATTAAAATAAAACATCAAGAAAAATGCTAGCACCCACTTACTAACACTCTTTCTAACACAATTTTAATGAAAATTGTGCTTTTTAATAAATTTGACTAAATAGTAAAAAATTATTTAAAAAGCAATTTAATAATTATGCATTAATAATATAAAAAAGTTTTACACCAACATTTTAATCACTCTTTATGTATGATAAAATTTATCACCTAATTCTCTAAAATTCATATACATAAAAAGTTAATATTTTCAGTGCCTGAACCGGTGCATTTAGCATTTCTCAAATTTTAAATTTAATTAGAGAACACCACCAAAAAACTTACAATTTTGTATCTATGTTTTTTTGCTTTTAATTTATTGGATTACCATAATTTGATGAACCTCCAAGTAATCCTCCACCACCATAGACATGAGAAGGATCCACCATTGGAGATGAAGATGAAACTCCATTTCTACCACCATGATCATTTCCACTTGCAACATTTCCACCACCACCCAAATGCAATTCAGATAGATTAGGACAGTCTTCTTTGTCCTCAACCCCTTGATCATAGAGAAACCCTTTGAACACATGCCCACCAATTTTCACCACTGCTTGATATGCATACTCATCTTCTCCATCCTCCATTGCTGTCACACGAACACACTTGAACACTGCTGGTGCACGCACTTGACATGGTAATGACTCCTTGAAACCCACATCTGCAAAAAAAATTCAACAAACCCTACTCAATTCCCACACAACAAATGCAATCATACAACCCCGCAAAATGAGAAAAGTGATAATAGATTTTTGAAAATATTTTATTGCATAGTATTCTTGATTTTCTTCTTATGTCATACACATTTATCCTTAAAATAAGATAAAACTATTGAATTGTTTAAAAGTAATATTTAAAGTGTTTTCAATGTGTATTTTTTTTCTACAAAAAAAATAGATAACATTAAAATAATGTAAAGTACATATGATTTATCTTATCATTTTTAAAGAAATAATTAATTTTTATATAAAAAATATTAGGTTTCTAGAATTAAGCTATTACTTCATTTCTCAAACAAAACTAAAGTGTATTAATAAAAAAAAGAATTTTATTGAGATACTCAAAATTACAAATTACACTCCCATTTAAGACACTTTTACAAGACCCATAAAACACTGTAAATTACATATTCTTTATCTTATTTTTTTAAGAAAATAATTAATTTTTATATAAAAAAAACTATTGGGTTTCTAGAATTAAGCTATTACTTCTCAAACAAAACTATAGTTTATTAATAAAAAAGAATTTAATTGAGATATTCAAAATTACACTCCTATTTAAGACACTGATTTACACAAGATCCATAAAAAAAAATAGAGATCCTCATATTAAATTTCCATACTTTAAAAATTTATGAATATCCAAAATAAACACTATTTTATAGGCTTATCTTATCTGTGCCTGACCAAGAGCTCTTCCACAAAGTGTATGAGTGTCAGAGAGGTATTTGGACTTCCCCAACACAACAACATTCATATAACATGAAAAATTTTAATATCTATTTAGAACACACAAACATTTAGAACATCCTTGACAGCAAATCAGAATGTGTAGCTTCATAAACGTACCAAACATGTTACGATGAAAATGGTATACAATTATGTATTACTTATATTATTCTCTCAGTATATATTAGAGTTTCACCAAGAAAAATCTGACAAGCTTTGCATTGAATATGTTTTAAGAAAGTAAAACTTCAATTCTTTTTTAAAAAAAAAAAAGAAAAAGAACAATGAGATCTTTGCTTAACATGTTAAAACTGTCTCTCTCTTTTCTCAATATTTTAAAGAAAAAACAACTTATAAATTACATACTAACACTCATTAAATTACAAACCATAATTTAAGCCCTGCATTAAAAGAGAAATATAACCCCAACTTTTTTTTAGTGAATTATTGTAGTAGCTAGAAAAATGAGTTTTAGTATAGCAGTAGTCTTTTAGGTCAATAATTGAAAGAATTTTGACATGAAAACTAGAGAGAGAAAGAGGGTTTCTGAAAAATAAAACCCTTAAATTTATGAAGTAGCATAGAATTTCTGAATTTTCTTTTTATGGAAGACTATGATTTGGAACACATTCGAGATTAGAGACACAAACCTTGGTGGCTAGAATCTGTGTCAAAACTCCTAGGAGGAGTTGTGTTATTAGACGTTGAAGTGTGCGAAGTTGTAGTAGTTTGTGAAACACCAAGCCTAGGTTTTTTGCCACCGGAAGTGGCGACGGTGGACCCCACACCCGGCATGGACACCGCCATGAGCTGCCGCTCCCTCCGCCGCGCTGCCGGCACCCACGTGCTCTTCACGTGCGTGGCGCAATCAAAACCCCTACTCTTGCAACACGTCCTGCACCTCCGATGGCTACAATCTTTCTTGGCCTGATTGCCACAGTCTTGGCACGTGCCGACACCCAAACCTCCATCTCCACACGTATCACCTTTGTGTGAGGGTGGAGGTGGTGAGTCGTGCTCATGCCATAACTGAATTCTGTTACGTCCCATCATCACGTTGTCGTCTGGTGCACCGTGATGATGGTGATGCTGTTGTGGCGGAGACTCTTGTACCTGCCACAATTGAATTGTATTACGGTTGTTATTGTTGTTTATATTTTCCATTAGGCTTTCACTACTTTGCGAAGCAGTAAAGCATGGTGCGGCTGTCAGGAGAGGAAAAACATTGACCCCAAGTGCAGTTGTAGGGTTGTTCGATCCATTGTTTGGATCGGACAAAACTGCGTCGTTGTGAAACGACGAGGCCGGTGTCATCAAGAAGATATCGTGGTGGTGGTTGTAGGTGAATGACCTCGACGCTGCTGGCCACATGATTCCGGCGCCACTTGATGTGACGGCGGATGATGCATTGAAGCCGAGTGAAAGGTCATCACCGCGGCCAACAGCAGAGGCAGCCGCTGACCAATCAGCAAAGGCTCCAGAATCCGACGGGAATCTCCTTGTAGTAGCCACAACTGATAGTTGGTATTCCAAACAAGACAATTCTGTTGGAATCAGGTAAACTCATACATACATCACACAGTAATGAAATCAAAGGGAAACAATTCTATGTGAGCTGATCCACATATGCCAGAAAATATATAGTTTATTTACATAGACATATAGATATGATCTTGGGTAACTAAGGAGTTGGTTATGATTGTCTGACTGTGAACTAAAGTTTGGTGGATCTTCTGAGGGGTATGGAAGGAAAATCTATTTATGTGGGAGTTATTTTGGTGAAGTGGGGTCTCTGCAAGTGTATCAGATTTAAGAAAGTATAGGAAGAGTGTGATGGAATTATTGAGTGGTTTTTTCAGCACTTGTGTGTGTCTGCTTCTCATGCCTTGTTATCCATCTTCTGCTACTGCTAACTGAGAGAGAGAAAGGGAAAAGAAAAATGGGGTTATGAAATTCTGAATGGTTCAGAACTGAGCATAGAAAGAGGGGCAGTGAGCAGTGATCAGTGATAAGTGAGAAGAGAAAATAACACAATAACAGTCCTATCAATCACAATAACAACAATCTAACTGGTATGTTATTGTGAATCTCTTCTTTGCTGACCCTTTAGTTTCTCTCTCACGAACTTCTTCTAATTTTCTTAAAACTAAAGAGCTTGAGAGAAAGAGAAGGTGAATGTAGGTGGGTTTTTCCTACCCAACAAAAAAGAAGAGAACTTTGTGTCTCTCTCTCCAATTATCACAATGGTTGATGTGAGAAGAGTTGTAGAGAGAGCATAGAAAAGATGTTTAAAGCGTGCATAAAGACTTTTGTTGTATAGTTTTTGTAATTTTATGGACCCTCTTCTATAAAGTCACATGAAGGTGTGAAGATAGGTAGCATCCCGTTACATGTGAGCGAGGGCACTCTTTCTTTTTTTCCTCCTATTGGCGCGTGCGAGAATTCTCACCGCAGAAAAACGAATATAGTGGCTAATATGGTTTAAACTTTAAAGTGATTCTTAAGTTTAGATCACTTCTTCTTTAGATTCTCTAGCATAGAGTTTAAGTTTATATACAAATTTCTAATATCTGTTTCTTTTTAGTGAGAACGGTTAATATCTTCTTATTTTTTAAGAAAAACATGTAGTCAATTTGAAGTCATTCACCATTTACCGTTGATGTAAAAGATAGAAGAAAAATTCTTAAAAGTAACTTTATAATA
Source organism: Psophocarpus tetragonolobus (assembly GCA_037954015.1). Lineage (NCBI taxonomy): Eukaryota > Viridiplantae > Streptophyta > Magnoliopsida > Fabales > Fabaceae > Psophocarpus > Psophocarpus tetragonolobus. The sequence continues at coordinate 44,036,266 of CM075690.1, read as the reverse complement.
ATTTAAAAAATCTTTGGATGAGTTTGCGGAGGCTATTATTATTACCCACCCTTTTCTATATATGTAGTCTTTAATTATTAGTATTTTTTTATAAATAGATGTTAGTGTATTAGTGAAGAAATTTAAATTTATCAACTTTTTTTTTATCGTATCAAGTTATCATTTACTAACTTTATAACTTCGCATTATTAATTAAAAGTTTTAGGAATTTATAATACTTTGAAGTATCACTTCATATTTAATAAGTTCTTCTAATTTATTGTAAAGTCTGTTATAAGAAGAGGAGTATGTGATCAAGTTGTTATTATTCTAGTGAAACTAGATTCCAACTCTTTTATAAGGTTTAAGAAAAAATTATTAGAAATTTCGGTAAAAGTTAATAAAGTTACATATATTTTACATAAATCAATAATAAGATTACCTAACAAAAACAAAAACTAGTAATTTGATCTTTCAAGATTTTTTTTTTGAGACTTTAAATTAAGATGTTTAGTTTTTTTATTTTTTTCGTTTTCATATATAATTAGTTTATGAAAATGTATGTTATGCATTGATTTTTTTTTATAAAATTAATATTGATTCGGTAATAATCTTTAAGAATATTAACTCAATTAAATACAAATTTTAAAGTATATCCATTTACTTATTTTAGAAAAATTTATATTTTGTGCTTTGATTGCTTCAATAAAAAACATGGAATATATATATGGAAGGGAAATATGATACTCCCTTTTTTTATAACAACCAAACTACGTCTAAGCTTAGTTTTTTTTTAATAAAAATCAATGTAAAATGTTTTGCATCAATGAATTTTTTACAAAAATATTTTTAATTATGATTCTTTTCCTTTTGAGTTCAGTAAATAGTAAATAAAATATATTATTCCTAATATCTTAGTTTTTTTAGAGCTTAATTTTGTTTGTATAAGGTAACTTTGAAACCTTACTTTAGTTATTCACATATTTACAAAAATAAAATAAAACAAATAAATGTATTAATTACAAAAAACATTTAAAAGAATTAAAATTAATAAAAATAATTCAAAAGTAAAAAATATGTCTTACTAATATTAGGAACAATTTAAAAAATTATAAATTCAAGATTAACCACTTTCATTCTACAGTCTACACACTACATTAATTAATTTCTTTAATACTGTCTTAAAGAAGAAAAAACTAGAAGGAATATTTGACAGTCCTTCCCTATTTGCAATGGTATAAACCACGAAAGAGTGCTTATATTTATCATCCTTTAAAACCATGTACATGTTCAGTCCAAGGGTTGGACTTAGGAGGAAAGGTTTATGTGGATATAATTTTTTATTTATATAACATTATTTTTATTTGAGGTGTTTAATATTATTTTACACATTTTTTTAATCTAACGAGTATTGGTTTGAATTATAGAGAATATTTTAAATGGTATTTTATAATTACTTGATAATAATTATTTTACATAGGATTGTACCAATAAGATGGGTAATTGCATTGGAAAAAATAGACTCATACTAATAGGTGGCAACTTCTTTCTCCATCCTTGCAACTTACATTTTTTATATATATAAAAATAATATGTCAATAATATATATATATATATAAATAAAAAGTAGATATAAATATTCTCCAAATTTACATATAATAATTTAACAAAACAAATAATAAAATTTAAATTATAACTATTTATTAAAAAGTAATTAAAATGGAAGATGAAATCAATAAATATGTAATTATTGTTTATCGTTTAATACATTAAATAAAATAAATAAATAATAAATTATATTATAATTCTCATACTTATATTTTTGTTAATTTAGACTCATCTCATTGCAAGTATTTAAATATTTTGTTCAAGAGTATTTTTGCAAACACTCATAATTACAATTTTGTAATCCTAATTTTCCAAAATGAATAGTTTTATCTTTCCACTTAGACAATTATTAAATAATCTTTCTTTATTAATCATTTAGAATGGTAGGACTATTTTCCTTTTCTCTCTCTTTCATGAATTAAATACACCCTTACTCCTAAAATAGCTACAGCAAATTAGGTTCTCACATGTAGTACGGCGCGTCAAAATGATGAGCTGTGACTTCTGAAATTATTTATTTTGGAAAATGGTAATAGTAGTATTATTTTAAGGGTTATTAATTGTTAGTATTATTGTATTAATTATTAAACCTATGGCCTATGAAAAAGACTAGAATAGTGGCAATGTAGCACTCACCTACACTGTACTCTATAATCTCTAGTGTCATCCATATCTTTTTGCCTTTTTCCTAAGATGGTACTTTCTATACCAAGACCAATGTATTCTCTTGTTTACATAGATACATCACTATGGATCAGACATCATTTTTATTTTTGAAGATCATGTTTAATTATAACTCATTTATATAATTTTAAATAATAAATTATGATTGAGATAGTGTAAAATATTTTATATTGTTAATACATCACTTATTTTTTAAGTATATTGTTATTTTATTAATTATTTAATTGTAAGAACATTTTTAATCAATATAGTTAAATATTAATTAAAAAATCATAGTTTAGAGTTGGATATTCAATTTAGACATGAAAGTGTTATTTTATCTCGAAATGTGCTGGCGGATGAAAAAGGAGATAATGCTAAATAAATTAAGCTTAGTAATATATAAATATTTAATTCATTCAGGGTGGTAAAAATAGGTTTTTATTAAATTTGAATTCAGGGTGTTATTATATTCACAAAATTTGAATTTAAATTCTTGCATAAAATTAAATTCATTAATAGTTATTAAAAAGTTTAACTTCATTGATTGACAAAAATGTGATTTATTGTGAGTTATCTTATACGTGTTTCATTCTTATTAAAAAAAAAAAACACTTTTTGGGGGGGTTCTATTTACAAGATCAAGTTATTTCATTCATCAAGGAGTATAACTATTAGTAATAAATATATTTTAAATCTATAATATATAATTTTTTAAAACTGATATTATTACGAGAATATTTTTGTCCACAATTATTTTTCACTACAATTTTACTGTTTTTGTTTTACAGCACTACAATTTTGCTTTTAGTGTTTTAAGTTTAAATATAATTAATGCATAAGATCTTATAGATTTAGTAAAGGATTAAGTATCACTTAAGTTAGGTTTTAAAATGTAACATCCCAAATTCAAATATACTACTATTTATTAAATTCTCTTAATAATTATTTAAATTACTATTATCTATATTCTTAAATATTGAGATATAAAATTTCAATTACTTTCATACTCAATATTAAAGCATACATTACAACACTTTTAAAGTTCAAAATAAAATATAATATAGTACACACAATCACATTTCGCCTAGCAAACCTCGTTGCCTAACGAGACCTAGGGTAACTCGTCCGGTGACAATTGTCGCCCAGCGAGCCTCTAGAGATAGCAGAATCTCTATTGCCAAAACCAACCAACATGCTGACATATAACTCTATATTCTTATAGCATGCATGTCATAATTCATCTATCTCTTAGCACCATGTTTACACAATTTTCATATAAAACATAATGATCATATAAACTTAACAACAATGCATCTAAATTCAAATAATAATATTTCTACACAACTCTCTTATATACATATTCAATAATAAAATAACATCCTTTGAGACTTTCGGATACAATCCGACATACTTCACTTCAGAGCATCCTACTTCTCTGCATCATCACTACTATCTGTTACCGTGCAAAGCATGATCATCACAATCATACAGAAAATACAAACATTGCAAGGGTAAGCTTGCATCATACTCAATATATCATTATATCAGTCATAAAGCATGAAAGTTGCACAACGTTTATATTTAGTACCATCAACACACATTCACCAATAGTAAACAACCAATCAATCACTCTTATGTTTCACCTGAACATAAGTATTCATAACCAATCAATCACACTTATGCTCCACCTAAACATAAGCACTGATAACATTCAATCACACTTATGTTCCACCTAAACATAAACACTAACAATCAATTAATCACACTTATGTTCCACCTATATATAAGCACTAACAACCAATCAATCACACTTTATGTTCCAGCTGAACATAAGCACTAACAGCCAATTAATCACATTTATGTTCCACTCGAGCACAAGAGCTAACAACACTTAACTAACACTTTCTAGAAAAACTTTATTTAGTAGGACATCAAGGCGACTAAAAACCTCTCACAATTGGAGTCTAGAGTCTAAGTGACCCTTCTGACAACCAACCGAAGTCAATAACATACTCATCAAACATTGTTGCCTAAAATCTATTTGACCCTTATGACACACAACTGTTGTGCAAGCATATTCCTTTTGTATCTCTAATGCAAGACTACAGGTGTACTCCCTAATAGAGTACTTACATTGGAGTACTAAAACTACAATGCAAGACTACAGGTGTACTCTCCAACATAGAGTACTTACATTGATCTTATTGGTGTTACTAACTCACTACTCAATACCCATATTATCAATATATGGGTCACAACCAAGGCTAAGTTACCACTTGTAACCACACATTCAATAGCTCAACAACATCTCACCATCATCATGCATTACAACATATGCATTACAACACAACTAAGATCAACATCATATTAACAACCAACATTAAATTCTCATAATATACAACAACAATTCAATTCATCCATTTCATCAAATCAACATCATAATAACTATCTCTCAACATTTGTAAATATCAACATTTCAAACATCAATATTTTCAACACAACCAATTTACAAAACCATAGTGTTCAATTACCCAATCATCATCCGACATCAATTTCACATAACATCCAAATTCAACTCAAAAGCTAAATCAATTACAACCTATTAATATTAAAACCCTTAAATTATAATATTTTAAAGTTAAACATTCCAAATCATTAACTGCACCAAACATCTATATCTCAAAATCTTCCAAATTACAAATCAATCAATTCAATCACAATTTATTTCAAGAATAATACCCAAATTCTCAATCATACAAAACACCCCAATTTTGCATAACATTCAAATCATAATCAAAAGTTTAGTTACTCAAAATCAATTAACTTCTCAGCTTTTAAATCCTAACTTCTCAAATTAAAATCAAAGATTAAACTTCCTTTACCTATTTCTCCCTCTAAAAGCCAACTCAAACAAAAATGGGAGAATCAACCTAAAGAGATATCTCAAACCTGACAGAAATCCCAATTTTAATAGAAACTTTAAAAAATTAGAATTTTCAAAGGAATTCCCCTTTTTAATAGAACAACGGAATCGAAAACAATCGAAAAAAAGTTTGTTGATTCAAGATCAGACTTATATATAACAGTGATTACTCTACGAAAGAGACCACATTGAAATCCGTTAACTCTAAAGTCACCATGCAAAGGAACGAAAGAAAGAGACTCTAAGAGAGAACAATGCAAATGGAAGAAGAGAAGAATCAAGAAAAAAAGAAAAGAAAAAAGGAAAGAAGTATATATATATATATATATATATATATATATATATATATATATATATATATATATATATATATATATATATTACTAAATGTAAGCCCCTCCGATAATGGACTTTTCGAAAACATCATAAAATTCAACTAAAACCTTTTGAAATAAAATAATAATTATTATTTCTCATTTCTCCACTTTTTTACTATCAACCCAATATTACCACAAAACATTAATAATAGACTCATTATACCTTAATTCAATTAATAATTTAAATAAAAACTTAAATTTAATTCTCTTTACTACATTAAATTAAATATAACTAAATATTTAACTTTTGGTAATATTTATTTGCTTTTAACAAATGACCTATTAATTAAATCGGTACTTACCCAAACTAGTTAGTATTTAATAATTTCTTATATTAATATTTCTCTCATTCCAAAATTGTTAAAAGTCAGTACACAAATATTCATTAATATATTTATAAACTAAAATATCTCATAAATGATGTGTTATTGAAATCAATCCTCAATATTCATTTATGAGTGTGATAAAATTTACATATTTTTCTTTCTTTTTTAATTTAATAATGTACAGATTTTGAACGTTGGCAATATAGTCCTGGAACAGATCCCAATCTAGTTACATCTTTTTGCGTGTGAAAAAATTTGACCAAAAAATGAAAACGAAGTGTTTCAGACTTTCAGTGACTTCAAGCTGAGTCATTTCATAATGGCTTGTGACATTTTTGCAAAAGACAATTTTGGTGTTACTTTCAGGTAAGCAGTTCCGTATATACAAGTATTGTCTATTTCGTGCAATTTTATTGACCATATATATCAAAGTTCAGAAGAAAAAAAAAATCATATTATAATAAGCCAAAGAAATTTTATCTTTTCACAATCCAAAGGAATATCTTAGACACCGAGAGTATTTGTGAGTCAGATTTAATTAGTTTAACTGATTAAATAGAATGTGAGTTATTATAAACTCATAAAATGATTTTAAATAATTTTTTTTTCATGAATTTTTAATAAATTTAGATTTTGTTGTGGATTTCAAAAGCATTCTAGTAATTTTAAATTGTTTTAAAATATTTTTAAAATGCTTTAGATAACAGTTAAGAACTCAAACCAAATGCAGGTATGTGTTTGGGATTGCTGTTTGCTGGGGTCTCTGGTTGTCCAGGAATGCTATTATCTTTCAAAGGTCTGCGATGAAATCCCTGTATATATTAATGTCGATAAAGGTTTTCTCGTGGAACTGGTTGCGGCACTCGTTTCGTTTTAATGCAGGGTGTGTGTTTTCTAATCGGTGCTCGCACCCTAGATTATGTATGATGAACATGAAATAGATATATACGTAAGTGGAGTACAATACAGAAATACCGTCAGTATTGTATAGCAATTGAAACATTTTGTTTCACCTGCTTTTCTTATCTAATTAATAATATAACTTTTGCTTGCAAAAAAAAAAAAAGAACTCAAACCAAATAAAAAATGAATTTCATACTTATATTAATTCTTATATATAGTGTAAAAGGATTTTAGATTAATATTTAATTATAACTTTTCATGTAGGATAAGTTTATTGATTTTATTAATTAATATTTTAAAAGTCATATATATGAAGAGTTGTGATTAATTGTTAGTAGATTACACTATCAATATATAATTTTTTTTTCTCAAAAAATTATCATAGATCCCATTATTAAAAATTGAGAAACTGAATTATAAATTATTAGTGTAAACTTTTACAGTGATATTTAATCACAATCTTTTATGTATGATAAATTTGTTGATTTTATTAATTAATACTTTAAAGATTATATAAATAAAAAATTGTAATTAAACATGATTACAAAATCCATTTACACAGTTAGTAGATAGAAATTAAACTTTTAAATTAAAATTTTAGCATAAAATTCATTAATATATCATAAAATTGAAAATATTTAAAAAAAACAAAATATAAACAGCGTTTATTTTTACGCTAGAACCTTCCTCCATTAATGATGGATTTTGTTATTCCTGAAATTCTTTTCTCATTTCAACATCCTATGCCGTAAATAATTCGGAGAGAGTTGTCTTTTTTTTTTTTGTTTTGGGTCAAAACGTTGATCCATGAATTGTGTGCGTAAAATAAGGGAAACAAAATTACGTCAACATCTAGAATCACCCAGAAACTTAAGTCCAATGTTCTGCTTCAAATGAAGATTGTGATTGAACTTAAAACCATAGGGATCTAAGGTGAGTCGCAAAAGGTATTCCTAAAATGATGGTGACTACTTTTAAAAAAATAAAAATATTTTATCAATATTTATTATAGTATTTTTATCCTCAAGTCTATTACAATTGTGGAGAGTGGTTTATATTTAAGAAATAAAAATCAAATATCAATAAATTACTTAAATAAACTATGGAGTGCGATTAATACATAAAAATCGATGGCTTTTGCTATAGTGATTAATGTTTCTCGTTTTGTTAGTGTTTGGTTTACAATATCAACATATCAAATAATCCAAAATAATAAAGCTTATATTCGGATGTTAGATATTTCGATGATCATGATGTGAACTTTTTGATTGTGATTTAGTGAAAAATCATAATATTTTATGAGTTTAATTGGTATATACTGTTAGTGTAAATGATTTTTACACTGATATTCAATCATGACTTTTTATTTATGAGACTTTTAAAATAGTAACAAATAAAGTCAACAAATTTACCATGAATGAAGAATTATGATTTACTGTCAGTGTAAAAATCTTTACACTGACAGTGTATACCAATTAAACTCATATTTTATAGAGTTTAATTTCTATTTACTGTCAGTGTAAAATAGTTTTACACTAACGTTCAATTACAACATTTCATTTATATGATTTTTAAAGTATTAATTAGTAAAGTTAACAATTTTATCCTATATGAAGAATTGTGGTTAAATGTCTATAAAATTGTTTACACTGCTAGTGCATTAGTCATTTTTTTATATTTATAATATAATTTTCCAATTTTACATGTGAGTGAGAAACAAAGTACATTTGATTAGTTTTTTGTTTTTGTATATTTTTCTTTTCTTTCGTATTTTAAACATTGATGTATTAAGTTTAATATAAAATAGTACATTTGAAGTTGATGTATGACCTGACTATGTGTGGAAGCTAAGGTATATAACATCAATTTCTTATCTTATATTTCATCTTATTCCTTGCAAGTAGGTGTGATTTATTTTGCTATTTTTTTTATAAACAAATGTTAGTTTGTTAGTAGAGGAATTCAAACTCATATCCTCATTTGATGTTCTAACATTAAATAGGTATAAATGTGTTGACATATTTTAGTATATGTTAATGATTGATATATTTTAGCATTAAGTTAATGAAAAAAGTTGTGATGTTTTTTTTAGAAAACTTTCTATTAGTTAGAAACATTTTGTTTCTTTGATTGTGTTATATTAATTGTGATATCCTAGTTATTTTAATAATAGGTATAAGGGTGTAAATTAAATAAAAATAGAAATTAAATTTAATTTTTACTATGATTAATAAATTAATCGAGAAGTAAATTATGTTGGGTAAATTCAACAGAATTAGTTGGATGTGGGGAAAACTTATATATATAGTTAATGTATATAAGTTTAGATTAGAATTTACTTTGGAATTTAATTTATAAGAAAATTTCATATAGAAAATCAAAATAGCTAAATATAGCTTCGGTCTCATTTTCTTTCTCACTTTTCCTTTCAGACACACTCTCTCTCACATCTCTTCCTTTCCTCTCAACCTCTCTCCTTTGCATGTGACACTTAGAGGTGGCGAAATTGAGTGTGGTCTATTCCATTGTTCCTGATTTTGAGAACTTATCATCATAAGTAAGTTTGATTCTAATTTCTCGAATCTTTTATTGTTCGTTTCTAGCTCAATCGTTCTCATTGAGTAGAGTTCCTTGAAATCCTATTTCTTCTTAGATTCTTTATTGGAATTGGGATTTTGTGAAGTTTTGAGTGATTTCTGTAGGTGGATTCTTCTCTATCCTCAAAATCAAATTTTTAGGGAGAAATAAGTAAGGGAGCTCTTTTTGTTGATTCTCATTTATGGAAATATGATTTAATACTTTAAAAGTTGATTAATTTTTATTAATGGAGCTTTTAATATTGATTTGAGAAATATGTGAAATGGTGTATTGATTGTGTGACTATTTGAAATGATGATTCATGTTTTGTATTATTTTAATTCTTCTCTACCCTCAAAATCAACTTTTTTAGGGAGAAATGGGTAAGGGGAACTCTTTTTGTTGATTTTCATTTATGGAACTATGATTTAATAGTTAAGAAGTTCATTAGTTTTTATTAATGGATCTTTTGATTGTGATTTGAACAATATGCACAATGGTGTATTGATTGTGTTAATATCCGAAATGATGATTCATGTTTTGTACTATTTTGAGTGAGCTATTTGAAATAATGTGTATATTGATTGTATGATTGAACTATTTGAGATAATGTGTATATTAATTCTACGATTAAGTTATTTGAGATAACATTTATGATGATTGTATGAATATTTGAATGATGATTTGTGATTTGTATTGGGGGTTGTTTCTAGTGGTAACTAAGTTGTGTGCAATTAATTAAGGATATGTGTACAATCTTTGTGATCCTAGTGTTTTACATTGAAAGGATGTACTCAGATAGTGACTATGTGTCTGTTGGGTCTAATGATGCCAACCATAAGTTGAGAGTTAGATGAATATCCATTGGATCCTATAGATTTCAGACATCCGCTGGAAGTAGCATATGAGTATTGCCCAGGTCTAGGTGATTGTCCATTGGATCAAGTAGATGCTAGACATCAATTAAAAGAGGAAGTCTGATTAGGTCATCTAAGTATCCAAATTCAATGTCTGTTTTCCGAAAAACATTAAGTCCTGTGGTCTTGTTGAGACGTGTGCTTATGTTTAGGGGAATATAAGTGTGTATGATTTGTTTTATGGTTGAATTATATCAGGTAGACTAGTAGTTGTGATATGCTTCATGAATTTGATTTATTTTCTTTGAGCTTACGCTTGTTTGCATGTATCTTGTATTTGACTACGATGATCATGTTTTGCATGGAAGTAGATGACAACAGTGGATCTGGGAGGCAGTACAGATTGGATTAAGGAGAATGATGGTTCAATAAGGACTAGAGAGTCGATTTTGTATTGCATAGATTATGTATATAAGTTGTGATGGACTTATGTAATGTGAACATGAGGAGTTTTGTGTTTCAAGTACAAGTTGTGAAATACTTAAATAAATGTAGCTTAATTATGTATGTATGTTGAAATTAATCAAGTTTTATACCAATTATATGAGTTATATGATTGATTATAATGGAATGAATGTATTAATGTATGATATAATGCTTCAGGTAATTGAGCATTTGGAATACCTTTAAATTGTTGAAATTATGCAACTGAGGGTCTGCTATCTGAAGGGTTCATTGGGCCACTAGTCTCGCCCAACGAAATGTAGTCTTTTTTAGGGAAATTTTCAGCTTTGCAACTGGCGAGATCTCCCTCCCAACACATAGTTGTCGTAGGTTGAGTTTTAATCAGGTTTGTGCTCAGCGAGAGAGTCCCACCCAACGCAAAGTCCTCTCTGTCAAATATTGACTTATGTTTGCACCTAGCAAACCATCTCGCTGAGTGAAGTCCCTTAATTGAGATAATGTATATTAGGGTCCTCGTTAGACGACGATGGTCGCTCGACAAGCTGCTCTATGTCTCATTGGGCGATTAGGTTCGCTTTGTAAGCTAGTGTAGTATATGCCATGAATTACTGGTTAAAATTTTAAATATACTGAGTTTTAATTGTACTAAATTGATAGTTGTGTGAATATTTGTTCCTCTTTAATATTTTGAGCAATGAATTATGTGTGGAATATTTATTTATTTATAAGTAATATTGTAGAAAGTGTTAGTATTTTTGGGATGTTACAATTATGGTATTAGAGTAGTTCATTCCTATACATGTACTTGCGGGAAAATAGGTCTAATATGCTTTTGAGTGCAAATTATGTTTTGGTCATGTGTAGTGTTTGATTCTAGTGTTTATAATGTAATTATATTATAGGATGAGACCTAGACCACCTATATCTCATCCTTAGCAATCATTTGCCCTAGCTCAGGTGGCACATGCAATAGAGGTGTGGCATCTGCAATTCAGCAGCAGAATATGGCTATGGCACATAAGTTTCAGGAAACCAAGGTTGCACAAAACGTCACTCCACCAGAATATCAGTGGTTGACCAAATATGAAGAACAATCCACCTAAATTCCAAGGCAATGCTAATGTTGATTTGTTAGACAAGTGGTCAAGGGGGTAGAGAAAAATTTCAAGGCAATAACTTGTCCTAAAGACAAGAAGGTGATGTTTGGGACTTTTCTACTGTCAGAAGAAGCAAAGTTTTGGTGGCATGGAACTCAGTAAATGATGTTGGCCCGGGAGAGCAATTGACCTGGAACAGTTTCAAGGAGAGATATCTGGAGAAGTACTTTTCGGATAGTGTCAGATATGTGAAGATTGAGTTTATGAAGCTACAACATAATAGTTTATCAGTTCATGAGCATGCAACCAAGTTTAAGCATCTAGCCCATTTCTATTCCTAAGCTACTTCTAAAGCTTTGAAGTGCAGAAAGTTTGAGGAAGGTTTGAAATAAGAAATAAAACAAATTGTGGTCCCTGGAACTATTAGGAAGTGGGGGCAAAGTGGTGAAAGTTCAGGGAGGAGAATTTTCAAGAAATAAAGGGAAGTCCTTTCAGAAGAAACCTTATGATAGACCTCAATTTTCCAAAGGTAGAGCTTCAAAACAAAATCAACAAGAAGGAATGCCCAATACCTAGTGCTTTAGATGTGGCGGACCCTATTATGTTAGTCAGTGTTCTTCTATTGCCAAATGCTTTAATTGTCAAAGACTAGGACACTTGGCTAAAGATTTTGGAGTAAAGTATTATGGAGTAGAGTTTCTAGTGATACTACTTGTGAATTAGAGGACAAAATGCGGGAATTGTATGTTGCACTCTTTTCAAGTTAGTTCATGTTTTAGGAAAAAAATTTCTTCTTGTTAGGAGTATTGTGAGATCCTAGTTTTTTTTTAATAATAGGTATAAACGGTGTGGATTAAATAAAAAGAGAAATTAAATTTAATTTCGAATGTGATTAATAAATTAATCAAGAAAGTAAATTTTGTTGGGGAAATTCAACAAAAATAGTTCAATGTGGGGAAAACTTATATATATATATAGTTAATATATATAAGTTTATATCATAACTTACTTTGGAATTTAAGATATAAGGAAATTTCAGATAGAAAATCAAAATAACTAAATATAACTTCGATTTTTTTTTCTTTCTAACTTTTTTCTTTCACACACATGCACTCCCTCTCACATGTCTCCCTTTCCTCTCTACTTCACTCCTTTGCATGTGACAGCTAGAGGTGTTAGAATCTAACGCGATCTTTTCCATTTTTCCTAATTTTGAAAGTTGATAATTATAAGTAAGTTTGATCCTAATTTCTTAGATCTTTTATCGTTTGTTTCTAGCTTAATCGTTCTTGTTAAGGGGAGATTTCTTTGAAATCCTATTTCTTCTTAGATTTTTTCTTGGAATTGGGATTTTGTCAGGTTTTGAGTGATTTTTATGGGTGGATTCTTCTCTATCCTCAAAATCAATTTTTTCAACGAGAAATAGGTAAGATGAGCTTTTTTTGTTGATTTTCGTTTATGGAAATATGATTTAGTAGTTGAGAAGTTGAGAAGTTGATTATTTTTTATTAATATAACTTTTGCTATTGATATGAGCAATATACAAAATGGTGTATTGATTATGTGAATATCTAAAATGATGATTCATGTTTTGTACTATTTTAAGCCTTCTCTATCCTCAAAATTAGATTTTTAAAGGAGAAATAGGTAAAGAAAACTCTTTTTGTTGATTTTCATTTATGAAACTATGATTTAGTAGTTAAGTTGATTAGTTTTGATTAATGAAGCTTTTGTCCATTGGATCAAGTAGATGTTAGGTATCAATTGAAAAAGGAAGTTTGATTAGGTCATCTAAGTATTCGAATTAAATGCATGTTTTCTAGAAAACATTGAGTCTTGTGGTCTTGTTGAGACGTGTGTTTATGTTCAGGGGAATATGAGCGTGTATGATATATTTTATGGTTGAATTATATCATCTAGATTGGTAGTTGTGATATATTTAATGAATTTCATTTATTCTCTTTGAGCTTATCCTTGCTTGTATGTGTCTTGTGTTTGACTACAATGATCATGCTTTGCACAAAAATAGATGGTAACAGTGGATCTCAATGGCAGTAAAGACTAGATTGAGGAGAATGACAGTTCATCAAGGATTAGAGAGTCCATTTTGTTTTGCATAGATTATGTATATAGGTTGTGATGGACTTATATAATGTGAACTTGTAGAGTTTCGTGTTTTAAGTACAAGTTGTGAAATACTTAAATGAAATGTAGCATAATTATGTATGTATGTTAAAACTAATCAAGTGTTATGTTGGTTGTATGAGTAATTTTGGTTGATTATATATGGAATGAATGTAGTAATATATGATAGAATGCTTCCGATAATTGAGCATTTGGAGTACCTTTAAATTGTTAAAATTATGTAGTTGAGGTCCTACTATCTGTAGGGTCTCGTTGGGGGACTGGTCTTGCATAGGGAAATCTAGCCTTTGTTTGGCAGATTTTCAACTTTGCACCCAACGAAATATCTCGTCCAGCTCAAATTCCTCTCTATCAAGTATTAACTTATATTTTTGTCCTGTGAAGCATCTTGTTGAGTAAAGTTCCTTCAATGGGACAATGTATATTAGGGTCATCACTGGGCAGCGATGGTCACTAGGCGAACTATCCTGTATCTCGTTGGGTGATTGGCTTCGCTTGGCAAGTTGTTGTAATATATGCCATGAATCACTTTTTAAAATTTTAAGTTGATAATTGTTCCTCTTCAATATTTTTATCAATGAATTATGTGTGAAATCATTATTTATTTATAAGTAATATTGTGAAAAATGTTAGTATTTTGGGATGTTACATCAATAGTTTCTATGGTACTATTCCTTTATTTGTGGAAATAAAATTGATGATTTATTTTTTAAAAAGATTAACAATAGAATTACATGTGAAACAAAATAGTAGAACTATTATTTTCCTATCACTATATAATATGAATTTTATTTTCTTATCTTTGTTTAACATGACTATGTTATTCTTGGACCAAATGATGGTCAAATTAAGGAAAAAATTATAGCAACAATTAATAGTATGAAAAAAAATTAAAGTTATTTACTCATAAAGGAACGGTTCAATGCATGATTAATAAATACTAAACAACTGATATTTTAATATGCAAAAATGATAATTAAAATTGATAGTTTGATATATACAAATGATAGTAGTAGTTGCAATACCGGTGGTAGTAGATAAAACAGTTACAAACAATTAAGAGTTATTAGATATTGAAAGTTTTATAAAAGAGATAACAATAATTATAGATAAGCGTAATTTAGGAATAGGAAATATGTAAAAAACAAAAGAAGGTAGTTGTCTTGATTAATAGCTATATAAAATAGTCAAATTTACACATATGTAATAATATAATTCTTTTAAATAATCGTGCGATCTTTAACATTTATAATTTATACATACATAATCTAAATTTACTTTTCTTATTCTCTAACAGAAACAATAATTTTCCTTTATACTTCTTAAGCTTGATCATTACCTTTACTACCAACAAAGATATAACTTTTTTCTTGTAGAATGATGCAAGACAATATCTATGATGTTGGCCGTGACTAAATCACCCATATATCTAACTATAGATACTAAAACAAAAAATGGTGAGCATTCATCTTGAAAAGGTCTCACACTTGGCTTTTGCGAAGACATAGTGGAATCCATGACTTAATTGAGGTCACTACGAAGAGGGTAACCTTTTCACTAATAGGTGTTTGAAGTTTTTTTATAAGGGAAACAAATTTGACTTAAAAACTCTTAATTAAACATAAGTATAAGAGGTGTTTGTCAAACTCAAACAAATGATACTTAAATAAGTGTTACACAAGAGATAATAGACTATGTACATAACTCATTATGCATATATATAAATGTAATGTTAACATAGTTGGCTGGCTCTGTTTTTAACAAAGGTGTTTGAAGTTTGTTACATAATGGAGTAGAGAAGTATTGTTATGCTTTTCTTAGGATTTGTTTGGATGTATTTTTTTATAAAAAGAAAAAGTGACAAAAGGCTTTTTATAAGCTAATATCTAAAATTTCTTTAAATTCATATTTTTTTTTAATAAAAGGTATGATCTTTTACAAATTAACTTATACTTAAGTTATGAAAATTTGTATGTTTGATTTGAAGTTTGAAATGTTGTATGCATGTGTGTGTTTTAATAAAATTTTAACTTTAATAAGTTTATGTTTGAATTGTTATTTGTTTGTGTTTAAACGTTTGTTTACACTTTTCAATTCACATAATATAGAAGCAAGAAAATTGATAGATTAAGGGTATGTTTGACAAAACTAGCTAAAGAGTTAGTTGAAACCTGAAAAGTTAATTGAAGGCCGAAAAAACTAGTTGTAAGTATTTAGTAAAACTATCAATTAGCTGAAAGTTGTAAAATAACAAATAATGAAATCCTTAATTATTAAATCAAGAATGAGATGCTTAAAATAATTATAACATATTTTAATAATATAAATTAATTATATATTTAAATTATAAATTTCTATAATTATATATTTAAATTATAAATTTCTATAATTATATATTTAAATTATAAATTTATGTACTTATATATTTAAATAATAAATTACTATAATTAATGTTTAAATTATAATCTTTATAAATTTTAAATTACATCTTTAAATTATAATTTTCTTTAATTATATATTTATATTATAAATTATTGTAATTATATTAATGAAGTAGAGAGAGGTTGTATAATACGATGACATATAATTAGTGGAAGATAATACATTAATTAATGAAGGGTGAACATATAAAAATAAAATTAGCTAGTAGCTGCAAATAAAAGATCTTTTGGAAAAACAACTTGAAGAAATTTTTGTCGAAAAAATTATTAGTTCCTAAAAAAACTTCTAGATTTTTGTTATCCAAATTGAGTTGAAATTATTTTAATTACTATATCAGCTAGTTTTTCACTTTTTAGCTAGTTGAAATGATAAATCAAACAGACTTTAAAAAAAGTGATTCGATTTAGTAAAATTTCAAACTCGACAAAGACTAAAAGTAATGATCGATTGACAAAGTCATTCATTTTTACCTCAAATATACTTTTCTACTTACAATATGCATGAGTCTGATCCTCTTTAGGAACGGGAGAGATCTAGTAGTTGAAAAAAAATACAAGATCCTTACCTTTGGCGAGCTCACCTATATTTCACAAGGCCAAAGATCCCATATCTTTTCTCAATTAATGGACCTTTCCTGTATGTCCAGTTATTGGAGAGAGTTTTTCTTCAATTCACACATGCCTGTATTCCATGATTTTTTTTCTCCTCTTGTTGTGCTTTTAGAAAACATAATAAACCCTTAATCTTGAGTAGGACACATGAAAAATGGAAGTGATAAAAAAGCTATGTGAAGGGCTCTTCTACTCCCTTGTTCCCTCTTGGAAGGGCCACCCTTTTTACTTTCTAGTTTCACCCTCTAGGCTTCACATCACCCACTTCTCTTGCTTCATTCATTTCCTTCTCCAATTTTTTTCTCTCTCTCTTTTTCTTTGTTGTTAAAGTTGAAGAGACGTTTTGTAACTTGCAAGCGTGGAAGGACGTACTTTCTTTTTTATTATATTTCCATTAGTTATCACACACTTTGTCTTTTTCTTTTGGTATCTTCACCCTTTTTCTTTTTCACCCCTCTTCAAAATCAAACATACACTCATAAATATGCATGTAATAATGAGCACTTATAATGGTTAGTAGTTCAATTTCTTTTAGGGAGAACTTACATATAAACAAAATTCAATTAGATTTTAATGATATTATTCATAAAACATCTTTATAGTTATGATTTTTTTATTATAATATAAAATTTTGAGAAAGAATATTTTAGAAAAAAACTTATTATTCTTTGAGTTTAATAAAATTAAATGATAATATTAATTTTCTTTAATTAGTGCGAAAGTAATTATTTTTGTTTATATATGAGTTTGAAGGGAGTATTATTCTACATTCTAATCTTATTAGATCTAATTTAAATATTAAAAAATATTGATCACTTATTTTACTCAATCCATAATTTTGTTCTATCTATTTAAAATAGATATATTTGATTTTTTATTTTAGAAAATTTATGTTTTTTATCCAAATCTTAATTTTACCTTTTTATTTCCAATTAAACCTTAAGACTTAATTCACTCATTTAACAAGATTAAGTATTAAACTAAAGTTCTGATGAATGTTTTAAAATAGAAGAATTCAATGTCTCTATTTTGAAATACAGGAATAAATGAATTAATTTGATATAATCGGTAGACCAAGTTGAATTTCAACAGGGAATTATAAGATTTATGTAATGGTAAAAGCCACTTGAAGAAGAAGGGAACCAAATTAACCTGGTTTTTTCAATTCCCTTATCCTACTAGCAAAAACAAAACAAACTAATAACTAATATTTTCATAAAAAAATTAAATTTAAATCTGAGCCTAAAATTTCTAATAAAACTTTAGGATACAATATTATTTTTCTACTTTATGTTTTTTAATATATCTTTCCACTTTGATGTTTTATGTTTCAACTGACAGAAAGAACATTTATATATATATATTTTTTTTAAAATTTAAAAGTCCAAAATAAAAATTTCCCAAAAAAAATTTTAAAACATAAACCAACAAAAAAAAAAAATAGAATGATAAATATCACGTAAACCCTAAATATGGACAAAGAGAACGTAATTAACCTATAAAAGTACTGATTTTTATGAAATAATAAATATTTATAGGAAATTGATAATTAATAATATAAAATACAATAATATAAAATTTAATATATTATAGTGAAGTGATTCCCTTATAAATTTTAAGCATAAAAATGAGTGTTTAAAATAAAGGTTTAATTAGTATGTACTGTCAATATAAAAAATTCTCATTGACATTTAATTATAATATTTAATTTATGATAAGTTCGTTGACTTTAAAGTCATCTGAATGAAGAATTGTGATTTAACATCACTATAATTCTTTTACATTGTTAGTGTATATTAATTAAAATTTTAAAATAAATATTAATTATTTGTATAATCCATATTGAATATACATTTTATTTTCCTTTTTATACATTTTTAAAAGAAAAAAGACTTAAACACTCAATCATAATCACAATTCTTCATATATGTTAAATTTATTAAATTTATCAATTAATACTTTACAAGTCATACAAATAAAAAGTTATGATTAATCAATAATATAAATTAGCAGGAAATTACGTCATTAGTAACACTTAGAATTAGATTCTTAAATGAGTTTTTTTATAAATTAATTTTTAATAATTATAATATTAAACAAATCAGTCCTTCAAACACTTTATATAACACTTTTAGATATTAAAATATTTTAAAAACTAACATATATAACGTAAAAATAAAATAAAATTAATATACTAAAATATATCTTTTAAAAAAATAACTGGCCACCTTTGACATCTTTCTGAAAACATTGAAATTTATTCCCAATAAAATAGCAAAAGTACTTCATATTTTAATCATAATCTTATCACCTCAGTATATCTAATCTTTACCGACCAAAATTCTTTTTGGTACAAATGATCAAACCCCATATCCTATCCTAACAGGTTAGAAGATAAACGTATTCACCCAAAATGATATAATAACGAAGGAATATCATTTTTCTATTCTACCATTAATTCGTAACAGCTATTTTTCTACCAGCAATTATAATCAATTTTATTTTGTTTAAGTACAAGTTGACTTGCTATTCTTTTGGTTTGGTACAAGCATGTCTTTTATGTTCGATGGCACTTCATCACTTTATATATTGGGAACAAGTGAACAACTATATCACATTTTTCTTTGTAACATTCAAGTATTATTCCACTTTCCCCCTCCATTTTCAACCCTTGTGGTTAAATAAATTAATGTTTTTAACCTACATTAAATATATTTTGTACTTTTTGATATATTGGCGAATTTTTATTTGATTTTTAACCTACATTAAATAGACTTTTTTAAATTAAAAATATCCAAGAAATAATACAATGAATCTCATAAATTTAAAAAAGATTTTCTTTCAAATTCTTCTCAACCAGCAAACAGCCAAATAATTTCCATGCACTTTCTTCTTCTTAAACAACCGAATTATTTTTACTCAAATTCTTCTTTACCAAACAACCAAATAATTATAAATTTTTTACTTTACTGTATTTTTATATCTCAAAAATTGAAATAAAGGATAAGTTTAACCCTATATGGTATTTCTGTTGATGTTTTGGAAATTGATTATAGTGATGTAGTATTATAGTTTAAGTATTATTTTAGTATCTAAAAGATTATAGTGATGATAGTTGAACTCTGAAAGAAATTTTTTTTGCATGTTAATTCCTGAACTTTTCTTCTGTTTGGCAAGTTAGATATTTCATTAGTTAAATTAGTTCTTTTGTTAACTTAGTAACGACCTAACAAATAAACAATGATATATTGATGTTTATGTGACACAATTATTTTTTAAAATTTTCTCTAGTATATGCAACTTACTGATCTTTAAAAAATATATAATGATTTTAGCTGCTAGAAAATTATGATAAACATATAAGCTATTTTATAAACTTATTTGTTAAGAGAATGCATTTTAATAAAATAAAGTTTTAATATTTTATGTAAAATAAATTAATTTAAATACTTATTTAAACTAAATTAAATATATAAGAAAGCATTAAACCCTAAATCCCCACTCCCATCACCCCATCCTCTGTCACTATTCCAAAATACCATTCACCTCTCCTTGTAACTATCATATAGACATTATCTCCTTGTGTAATTTAGTCTAGTTGTCATCATCATCATGATGTGTGTTCGCACGTTTTTATTTTTATTTGATATATTTAATTATATAATTTATAAATAATTATTATTTTTTATACTTTTGTATAGTATTTTAATTTGGATTTAGTAATATATAAAATAATACCACTTAACAAAAAAAATATAAAACAGTACCATATAAATAACAACAAAATGTATTTGCTTATTATATCTTGTTATCAGGATCTAGAGCCATGAAATCTTCTTTAATTGAAAGAACAAACAATGACTATCATTCGAGACAATCTTAAGTTTTTCTGTGAATTTATCATCTTACCCAAATAACAACAATACCACATCATCATCATCAACAACAACAATACCATATCTTTAATCTTAAGAAAGTCAATTGTATTTTCTGCATATATATTTTCATCCTGTATCACTTTCAATATCAATGAAGATCATTCATTCATAAACTCTTTATGGTATCAAGAGTCATACAGCTTCACAACCCTTTTTTTTTCCCATCAACATGAGCTGTCAAAATGATGACAACAACTCAACATCATCATCTCCTCATGTCATCCCTTCCACTCCTATTGTTGTCAACAATCCTCAACCTTATTCAAATGGTCCTTCCACCATTATTGCTCTGAATGTTGGCTCTCAAATCACAATTAAACTGTAAGGATCCTCCAATTATGCAACCTAGCATGTCCAATTCAATGCATTACTCATTGGTTATAACCTAAAAGGCTATATTGATTGTACTTTTCCTTGCCATGTTGGAAATAATAGTGGATTGATATTAATCAATTATATTTTATCATGATCTAACAATTTAAGATATGGTGATAATCATATCTTATAATATCTTTATGATTATTTCAATGAGATTAGAGTAAGATTGACTCTGTAATGGGTTGAGTCAATAATAAAAAGCTCATTTGAGGGGTCTCTGCCTACCCTGCGGGATTATAAATTTTCCATCCCATTAAGCAAATTATAACAACATCAATATACATTCTCTAAAATAATCCCCTAGAAAGTAGGTAGTAAAACCCTCAAGAGTTCTTATTGAACTCATATCTCTACAATAATCATTCATAGACTTTTTTATTTTTGAAGATCAAGAACTTCAATTCAATATATCTGAGGTACAAATTCTCTTTCCTCTACCTTTTTATATTTAATTCTCTATACATACTATAATCTTGTATCTATTGATTTAAGGTTTCCTTTTATTTTCATCAATTGGTATCAGAGCCAAATTAGATACATATTATGGTTGTTTTCTACTAGAGAATTATGGTTGTTTTCTATTAGAAAATTAAATTTGAATTGAAGATCTTTTGTGTTATTAGTGAATTTTATAATATAGTTCACTATTATCTTTTTCACAAAAAAAAAAATTTATTAATTCAAGATTAAGTTAAATTTTTTTTACTATTATAATCTTGAATTTTTTACCAATATGAGTCATTTGTGTGGGCAACATAATATATTTGTATTAACTTTACTTTGGAAAGTGTTAATGGGGTTGCATAAACTCATTTTTATACCCATATTTTTGTGATTTGGTCAAGGGAGAACTTTGTTGTTTTGATATGATCATGCATGATGATTCGTGTGTTAAATTCATTCTCAGAAGTATTGAATGTGGTTGCTAATTTTTTATATTCTTATTTTTTCAAAAATACCATATTTATTTAATATTTTTATATTATTTGTATTTTTAATATAAAAAAAATTTGATTAATTCAAGATTAAATTAAAATTTTTTACTATTATAATCTTGAATTTTTTACCTATTTTTATTGTGATAATTCTTTACAGTATTTGTATTCTCCAATTATACTATACTCTCTTTAATATTGAATTATCATTTATAAATTGATTTTAGGTTATTTTATTAATTATGCACAATCTTAATTGTCCTTCTCTTATGAGCATAATTTTCTTTATTAATTTGCATTATTATTACTTGTCTATCATGGGTATAATAATGTGAATTTTGTATGTTGGTCATATAATATATATGATTAAAATTATGCAAATTTATTGGACAATATGCATAATTTCTTCTTTTTTTCATTTACATAATTATAATTTCACTATTTTGGATGCATTTATGTGAATTTTGTGATATAATTATTTTTTTATTGCATTGATGATAACTATACTCTATCGGTGTATTGTTATTAATGTAATATACAATGTATTTTTCTTGACTTATGTTAATGATTTTTTAATACCCTATCAGTATTAGGATTTTATTGATATAAGTTATAGTACATTGTAATTTCTTTAGGGATTCTCTTTTAACTGAACTTTTAGAATTACATAATGTTTCCTTATTTTTGTAATGTTCAGTTTATTTTCCTCATTTGATCATGTTTAGTTATATTTATATGGAACCAAAATTTACACTTTCATTTTATAATTACACTTTTAATTGGACATTTTTCCTTAAAAAAAAATGTTGCATTTTTTGTGGTGCAAATTTTCTATATATATATATATATATATATATATATTGATAAAGAAATAGTTGAATTTTATTTAGTACTGGGTATTTTTTTGTTATGTCAACTTATTTTTTCTTTATCAAGTGGAAGGATTTTGTATATTAGAATTTTAATTAATATCTTATAAAATAAATTGATGTGATATAAGATTTTTACCTTAAATGTCCAATTAATCATATATGTACAAAAACAAATGTTCTTGATAAAATTATTTTTTCTTATCACATTATTTGTGATCACATTGTTGGGATCTATATTAAGGATTTTATATTGGTCTCTTGTAAAATATTTTCTTGTATAACAAACTCTCTATTGATTTGCAATATTAGTATGAAATTCTTGTAAGGACAATATAGGAATCCCAAATTTTAAGAGATTAATTTCTCCATACCATATTTTATAATATTGTTAATGGTATTCTTGTAAAAGCTAGAGGCTTTATTTTGGGATATATAAATAAACCTATGCCCATTATAAATTGTGATAAGAGTTAGAGACTATTTATTATTATATCCTTAATATATGCAAGAATATATCTCATTCTTCTGCTGCGTGTAATCATGTTTTATTCTCAAGTGTGTGTAAATATTGTTTATTATAGCACTTGATTTTTGTTTATGATTACTTGAGAACTTGCTTATGATCTCATATTCTACGTAAAATTATCAAGTGATCTATTTTCTCACTCATGTAATTATTTTTTCAAGATCCTCATAGGGGTCAATATTTTTATAAAGATTGATTAATATGTGGTTAATTATGAAACCATTTGTGAGAACTATTTATTCTTATGGATGAATTTGTAGGTTTCATATTCTTGTTATTTTAACCACTTCTCTCATTAATCATTTGTTATTCTACTACTTTCTAATTCCTTAAGTAGAATAATAATGAATTTTAATTCACTTTTATTATTATCTTATAAAGTCATCATCCCACTATCACTAGAACTTTTAATACTAGTGTACCCTAATGATAATCCTAATATTTTTTTGGTATATTAAGGATTAGTGGGAGTATATATAATCTTGTATTATCTCTCGAAACTTATATATTTTTTATTGTCATATAATCTTGTGCACATTTAATTATGATATGACATATTCTATAGGGTTTCTCTATTTATTTTTGTCCTATTTTTATTGAGATACATAAAATCCATTGTATCTTTGTAGACATCTTTAACTGATGTTAAGGTCATTCTGTTGGGTACTGCACATTAATCCTTTTGGCATAAAATTATGCATTGTGCATCTCTTTTACCCAAATTTAATATTGATCAAAATTTTAGAAGTATATAATTTTGTATCATGTCTCGAGACTTATCTATCTGTATTGTCATATATTCTTGTGCACATTTAATTGTGATATGACATACTTTATAGGACTTGACTATTTATTTTTGTCCTATTTTAATTGAGATACATAATTCATTGTATCTTAATAGACATCTTTAATGGATGTTAAGAGCATTTTGTTGGGCATTGCACATTAATTCTTTTGGTATGCAATTAAGTATTGTGCATTTCTTTACCCAAAATTTCACATTTTGTTTGGTCAAAATTCTATAAGTATATTGTAGATGCAATACTCCTATCGAGTATGATTTTCTACTTTGTAAAAAAGTGCTTATTATGATAATACTCCTATTGAGTACAATTTTGCACTATTGAAGTACTTATGATTTTTTTTGTTTAGACCAATTATCTAAGTGTTTGCTCAATTGACATTTTGTGACCACAATAATCTGAGTGTCATTTTATATAAACTAGGTGTCTATGAGGTTTTAGTAGGGAATTTATGGATTTCCTACTTATCTTTGGATTCTTACATAGTCACTCTTTTTTGAAACCCAGATTAGTTAAATATCAAATATTATAGAGCATTTATGTAGCCTATATGTAATTACATATGTTATTAGGCTATGATGAATAATTAGTTGCATGTAAATTATGTTTTCTCACCTATATAATTTTTCGGACTCAAGTAAAAAAAAATTATATTAATTAAACATTTTTTTATTCACTGATCAAATACTTAACTTTGGAGTTTTATAACTCATATGGTTTGGTTAAGTTTTGATGTCTTAGATCAGTGGGAGTCTAAAACTCTGTTATGAGATATGTGTGAAGTAATATCATTTTAGTAACATATCTCTTAGCATTTTTAGATGCTTGAGACCATGTAGTATCATTTTATTGAACTACATTATTCTATATACTTTATGAGAAATATTTATTAATGTGTATGATATATATCCCTATCGGATATTATTTTGTAGCTCAAATTTCTCATTGTCTAATATAAGATTTGTCTATAATTGTCATTCTAGCTTAATGATTTGTCTTTGTATTATTGATTAATACCATCCAAGTGGGAGAATGTTGGAAATAATAGTGGATTGATATTAATCAATTATATTTTATCATTATCTGACAATTTAAGATATGGTGATAATCATATCTTATAATATCTTTATGATTATTTCAATGAGATTAGAGTAAGATTGACTCTGTAATGGGTTGAGTCAATAATAAAAAGCTCATTTGAGGGGTCTCTGCCTACCCTGCGGGATTATAAATTTTCCATCCCATTAAGCAAATTATAACAACATCAATATACATTCTCTAAAATAATCCCCTAGAAAGTAGGTAGTAAAACCCTCAAGAGTTCTTATTGAACTCATATCTCTACAATAATCATTCATAGACTTTTTTACTTTTGAAGATCAAGAACTTCAATTCAATATATCTGAGGTACAAATTCTCTTTCCTCTACCTTTTTATATTTAATTCTCTATACATACTATAATCTTGTATCTATTGATTTAAGGTTTCCTTTTATTTTCATCATGCCATACCAAATTTCTTGATCCTGCTACATCTAGTATCAATCTTGCCTATCATCACTGGATTAGTCAAGATCAACTGATTGTTCATGCCCTGTTGACCCCACACTCACCACTATATTAGGTACTGTTTAGACCTCTAGACATATGTAGGATATCCTCTCCACCATGTATGCCAACAAAACTCACAGTAGGATCCTGTCTCTAAAAGATAAATCATCTCATCTTACCAGAGGAGATAAATCCATCTCGGGATATCTGCAATAAATCAAGGCTTTCTCTGATGAACTTTCTATTATTCATCAACGAGTGAAGCACCAAACATGTCCTAGAATGTTAAAGGCGCTATCAATTGGGTCCTTGAAAGATTTTTTTGTGCATTTGGGTCCTTGATGTTTGAAAATGCCTGCATTGTAGTCCTTCCATCCATGACATCGTCAAGGGTTAGCATAGTCAGCCTTCAAATGCCACGTTGGCAGGTCCCTACACTTTAGTTGACCCTCCAAATAACCTCCATGCAACTGGATCCTTGAAATTTTGGGGTACTTGCAATTGGGTCCTTGAAAGTTTTTTTAGGCATTTAGGTCCCTGAAAGTTTAGGATGCTTACAATGGGTCCTTGAAAGATTTGTTTTGGGCATCTGGGTCCCTGATGTTTAAAAATGCATGCATCCAGGTCCTTCTATCCATGACACCATTTATAATTAATGCATAATCAACTATTAAGGGCTTACGTGACAAGTTATTCTCACATTACGTGACAGTCCACGTCATTCATATTACACATGTAAAAAAAACAATATTTATGGTAGCTTTTAGCCATTGAAAATAATAAAATTAAAATCAACAAAACCATTTAACCTCTTTCCCATTCTCCACCACAAGCAACTCAGACTGAAAAATAAATTTTCTTGATTTTCATTTGCTTTGTTACTTCATTAATATTACCTCTTTGGGTTGTATTTTGGCTACCTCAACTCTCTTTTTGCTCATATTTCATTAACAACCTAAGCATGTCCCTTATCTTTACCACCATCTTTATGGGCATCTAGCCCCAAATAAATTGATCTTGAAACCCTAAAATCTCAATCCCAAACATCAATCCTAAAATTTGAGCTGATGACCGCAAGTGCCCAAAGGAAGAAGAAAAACTGGTGGTGAAAGTAGTCATGCGACTCTCATCTCTCCTTGTGTTTATGTCGTCACGACATGTCGATGAGTAGTGAATCTCCACTGTCAGCAGCCTCAACGTCGAATCCCTCTTTCGCTTCATCCTCGTCGCAAGATCTGGAAGACTGAAGGTTATGTTAAGCATGTCTTTTATGGCATGAAAGGAAAATGGGGGAAGGTTGAGTTGAGTGTCATCGGCTAAGGTGTGGGAATAGAAGTTGCAGGATTTGATGGAAGACATGGGGGAGGGTTGCAGTAGCCAGAGGAGTGAAGAGTTGCAAGATGGAAAATTGACGTATATAGACCTGAGAAGGTATGACCTTGCACTCTCCACAAAACATGGATATTATAGTGTACCATTTTATTTTGGTTGAAACTCAAAAACTAAGCACTAAGCAATGGTGGAAATAGGAATCCTTGGCAAGTGATATATAATGTTGGTTTCTGGATTCAAGAAACTTGAAGACTTACTATTTTTATGATTTTATACTTCTATTGTTGATAAGATACATTTATGGAATACTTTGTAGTTTGCAATGCTTATTTTTGTTTTGCTAATAAGATTTTATTGGAACTTATATTTCTCTAACATTTTAATGTAAATTAAATGTGAAATGTTTCTATTTTTGTGTTGTTGATAAAGATATACCAGCTTATCATAGAGGATGTTAACAACATCAGAGTTGGAAGTGGAACCAACATACAAGAAAACTATCTAGTCCATGTTACAAAGTGAGATTTAAGTGGGAATAGATATATTATTTTTTATGAGATTTATTAATAAGTTAATAAAATAACAAAGCAAATGCAAATCAAAAACATTGATTTTTGAGTTTGGGTTGCTTGTGGTGAAGAATGGGAAAGAGGTTCAGTGATTTTGTTGATTTTAATTTTATTATTTTCAGCGGCTAAAAACTATCACAAATATTGTTCTTCTTACGTGTGTAATATAAATGATGTGGACTGTCACGTAATGTGAGAGAGACCTGCCACGTAAGCCTTTAACAGTTGACTATGCGTTAACTATAAATGGCGTCATGGACAGAAGAACTTGGATGCATGCGTTTTTAAACATCAAGGACCTAGATGCCTAAAAAAATCTTTTAAGGACCTAGTTGTAAGTGCCCTAAACTTTCAGGGACCTAAATGCTTGAAAAAACTTTCAAGGACCCAGTTGCAAGCGCTCCAAACTTTCAAGGATCCAGTTGCATAGGTTTTGCCATGTGTTCATGTGGAGGTGATTTAGAGGGTCAACTAAAGTATAGGGACCTACCAACATGGCATTTGAAGGTTGACTATGCTAACCTTTGACGGCGTCATGGACGGAAGGACTATGATGCTAACATTTTCAAACATCAGGGACCTAGATGCACAAAAAAATCTTTCAAGGACCCAATTGATAGCACCCCAAACATTTAAGGACTTCTTTGGTACTTCACTCATTCATCAACCATTAGACAACACAGATCTTGTTCTTTATACCTTGGTTGTTCTTAACTTTGACTTCAGAGAAGTTGTTGCTACAATCCATGCTCATGAATCACCTATCTCCTTTGAAGAATTGCATGATAAACTCGTGGACTTTAAAACATACTTGCACAAAACAGAATCTACTCAGGCTTATTTTGTTCTTACTACCAATGCAGTTCAATATCAAAGGACTTCCTCTTCTAAGACTAGAGAGCCTATCCAAATAACCATAATAGGCAGCAGCAAAATTCATCCCGTAATGGTAGGAGAGTCATTTTCCAGTACTACGAAAAGCCAAATCACACAGCAAAGGTTTTTTACAAACTTCATAGCTATCCTTCTCAAAGCACACTTCCTACTACTCTTGTTGCTCATAACTCCGCTTCACCTTCGCCCAATCAGTGGATCATGGACTTCGAAGCAACTCATCATGTGACAAACAATTTTCATAATTTATCAGTCACGTCTTCCTATGATGGTCCTGATCAACTACTTGTAGGTGATGACTCAGGTTTGCCTATTCATGACACTAGTAATACCAAAATTTTAACCTCTTCTCAGCCTCTTCATTTATCTAATGTTTTATGTGTTCCTAATGTCTCTCAAAATCTAATTTCAGTTTCTAAACTTTGAAAAACTAATCAAGTGTCTATTGAATTTTTTCCCTCTGAAATTTTGGTGCAGGACTTAAAGACAAGAGTAAGCCTCATGCGGGGAAAACATCATAATAACCTTGACCATTGCTCCATATTCCTTCCACAAGCATACCACACCCAGTCTAATCTATTAGCCATCGGGATCACATTTTGGGTCATCTATCTTCTAAAATCATGCATCATCTTAATCACTAAAGCCTTATCAACTTGTTCCACCGCACTACTCCCTCCCTTCTTCTATCCCAACCAACCTACATCCTCCTTCAAATTCACTCACCCAACCAATTCTAGCTAATCAAATGAAAAATATGCCTACTCCACTAAATACCAACACCCTGCAAACTGATAGTTCGCAAACCTCTAACACCACTAGCTCGTCATATTCAGGACCCACTTTTTTGCTTCAAGTTTCTTCCGATAATTCTTATCCTCTTCCATTTTCTTCTATTTCTAATTCTCCACATCCAAAAATTCCCTCAAGAACTTATACCATGGTCACCCAATCACAAAATAATATTTTCAAGCCCAAAAATTTTTTTACTGCCACTAAGCACCCTTTGCAGGAAAATCTTTAGCCTTCCAGTGTGATTGAACCCTTGAAATACTCACATTGGCGCAAGGCTGTGTTTGAGGAATTTAATGCTCTTATTCAAAATGGCAAATGGAGTTTAGTACAACCTTTGAAAAATCAAAATGTTGTTTATTGCAAGTGGATTTTCAAAATCAAGAGAAACCCAGATGGTTCAATCTCTCGCTACAAAGCTCTCCTTTTAGCAAAAGGATTCACTCAACAAGTAGGTATTGACTTCCATGAGACTTTTTCTCCATCATCAAACTCCAAACCATCAAGGTAGTGCTTACATTAGCTCTAGCTCACTCTTTGCAAATGCACCACCTTGATGTCAATAATGCTTTTCTTCAAGGTAAACTTACTGAGACAGTTTATATGCACCAACCACGTGGTTTTGTTGATTCTCAGCATCCTAACTATGTCTGCAAACTCAAGAAAGCTATTTATGGGCTTAGGTAGGCACCCCGAGCATGGCATCAGGCCCTCAGAACCTATGTTCTGTTCTATGGGTTTCGAATGACCCACAATGATGCTTCTCTACTTGTTTACTCACATAATTTCATTTGGCTCTTTTCCCTATTTATGTCAATGATGTACTGGTCACAGGGAACTCTTCTGCTTTCATCAACCAGTTCATTCAAGATTTGTCCATGAAGTTCTCACTCAAAAATCTTGACAACCCTCACTACTTTCTAGGTATTGAAATTACTCCTACCCTTACTGTAATTTTTTTCTCGCAGCATCGATACATTCGTGAGTTATTGGAGAGGTACAACATAACGGGGGCAAAATCATGCTCCAATCCATTGTGTTTCAACACTTATCTCAAGTTGCATGATGGTTCGACAACTACTGATTCCTCTATGCTTCAAAATATTATTTGGGCTCTCCAATATGTTACTCATACCAAACATGACCTTTCTTTTGCAATCAATAAACTTTCTTAGTTTATGCACAAACCCACCGAGACTCATATGCAGCAACCTAAGAAAGTCCTAAGCTACTTTAAAGGCACGTTGAACTTTGGTCTTCAACTTTAGAAGTCTGTCAAACTCGTATTGGAGGCCTTTAGTGATGCTGATTGGGTAGGAAATGCTGACACTTATACCTCTATATCATCACACATTATTTTTTTTGTGGCAATCTAGTGTCGTGGTCTTCTAAGAGACAACGAGATGTTGCTTGATCCTCCGTGAAAACTGAATGCAAAACTGTCGCTACTACAACAAAAAAGGTGGTTTGGTTATCTAACCTTCTTTATGAGCTACATCATCCATTGTCCTTGCCTCCAAAAATTCATTGTGACAATATTGGTGCAACTTACCTATATGCAAATATAGTATTTCACTCGAGAATAAAACACTTAGCCATTGACTTTCACTTTGTCCGTGAGTTAGTGTAACAAGGAAAATTATTTGTGTTGCATATATCCACTAAATATCAACACGCAAATGCTTTGACCAAGTCGCTGCTCACAACCAAGTTTCACATGTTTCGAGCCAAGATGCAAGTCTCTGCTCTTGTGGGGGCATATCAGATAGACATTATCTTCTTATGTAATTTAGCATAGTTATTATTGTTATCATTTATTCAAATATATTCATATCCCTTAATCTCTTAATATCAGGAAATCATATCCTTTAATATTAGAAAACCAATCTATCATATCCTTAATCTTAGGAAGCCAATTGTATTCTCTACATATATATTTTCATCATGTATCACTTTCAATATCAATAAAAATCATTCATTCATAAACTCTTTAGTAACCAAAACCTTCGCTCCCACTCCAATTGGTATTTGGTATTGGTTTGGCATTTTACTGAAAACTGAAGACATTTGAATAACTTTATTCAATTAAGCTATTATAATTTTCTAACAATTAAAAGTTGTTACAAAAAATAAAGATTAATATAATGTATAAAAGAAAAAAAAATTACAACATTAATATAGAAATTATTATTCATTCATTAGCCTTGTTGCTGATGAAGGCTAACATAAAAATTAACTTGTTATTTATGGTGAAATTCGTTTTGATAAGACAAATATTTAAAAACAACAAATTTCTATCAAATTCTAAAATTAAACAAAATTATATTTATTTGAGAAACTTTAAAAAAAAAAAAAGGTATGAGTGTGTAAGTTTTTTATTTAAACTAGTAATAATTAACATTTAAACTTAAAAGCATGAATGATAACTTGATTGTTTGAAAGTTGATGAAGACTTGATTGTTCTCCATTGTTAAGTTTAAATTAAAAGAAAAAAAAATCTCCAGTAGGATATACTTGAAATTCGTTCACAAAAGTTTTTCCTTAAAAGTAAAATGAATGCAAAGTAAATCCTCAAAAGAAAACCTCAAAGATTCAATGCAAATAAATTAATAAATGTAAATAACCTTAAATATAAAACCTCAAAGACTAAGTGCAAGTAAAGGAAAAGTAAATGAAAAAGACCTCAAAGATTAAATGCTAGTAAAGGCATGAATGTAAATGCAAACACAATCAAGGAAATTGCAGAAAAGATAAATTGCACTAAAAGTCATGGTAAGAATATACATCTTTGATCTCTGCACTCCTTGTCATTTCCTAAGTGTCTCAAGTTAAGTGAGATGCTACGTAAGCGTTCTAACCCTTAATTTTGACACTAGTGAAAAGTATTTATAAAGTTTTTTACAATAGTTTATTTATTACATGTTTGAAAAAGAAATTATTATTTTATTCCTAGTTGAAATAAACTACCTAAACCTCCAATAACTATCCAATAAAAAGTAACTTCCTCTTATTTTACTCTTAATCCTTATCCTTTTGACTTCTTATCTCTCGACCCCTATTTTCACTAAAGCATAAAAGTCTTTGGAGATTTTTTTAAGTGTTAAGCTAGTCGTCAAGGAAAGGCTACTTAGGGGAATTTTTGGTTGCTATCTCAAGAAGAAGATTTTCCTATGTTTCCTCAAAATTTTCCCCCTCAATACAATGAGTGCTTAAGGGTTCCCCTTTGAGTTCTCTTCTAGAACAAGATGTGTCCTCCATGACTTTGAACTCAGTGTGTGTTTTCCGAAAAACGTCAAGTCATATGATCATGTTTGATGATTTTGATGTATGAATATAATCTTGTTAGTTGTGTTTCATTCTTATTAAATTGATTTCTTATTTTTTTATCTTACTATTTCATTGTATGTGTTTTCTATTTGACTGTGATGATTATACTTTGCACAAGAGTAGATACCAATAATGAGACGAGAGGATAAAGTCAACAGGATTGACGAAGGTATTGTTTACTTGTGTCAATAATATATTTTTAATAGCATGGGATATGTGAGTTTTGATGTGTGTATATATATAATATGAAGTAAATTGTAAGATTTTTCATTTTTCGCAGGTATAATTATGTGTATATAATGATAAAACTATAGTGTGTCTGAGTATGTAAGTTTTTTATGTAATTGTGAATGATAGAATTTATAATGCAGTGTAAAACCTACTTTTGATCCTGTTGAAATGGCAGAGAAATTATGCAACATGTGTTTTGACCATCTGCATAATCTCACTGGATGACAGATCTCAGCCAACGTGTTTTTGCTTTTATCAAGAAAATTTGTAACTTTGCATCCAACGAAATGTCTCACTTAGCACAAAGTATTTTTTGTCAATTTTTTGTATGAATTTTTGCCCAGTGACTCATCTTGTTAAGCGAAATCCCTTCTCTGGGAAGCCATAGCTCAGACCTCTCACTATGCGACACTTGTCATTGGGTGAGGTATCCTAGTTCCTAGCTATGCTAGAATGCTCGTTGGGTGAGTTGTTCAATATGTGCTTTGTTTTATTATTTAAAATTTTTAATATTTTCATTATAATTTTATATTTGAAATTGAACTTGATAAATTTTATTTATTTTAGTATTTCTTAAGATGTAACAATTATGGTATCAAAGTCAGGTTTGTATCCTTTACAAGGACTAGTGGGGAATATGTCTGTTATGTCTTTTATTGTGTGTATGTGATTGATGTGTGGTTGAGATGTATGAAAATATTATGTTATTAAGCTATGTTTTACTTATTGTTATTCTTTGTCTTTTTACATGAGTACAACATTCAATTGTGTCTCTAGCTTGTATGAAAAAGTTAAATATACATGTTATGGTATGTATATTTTGATTGCTTGGTTAAATTTTTTCAAAGAATGTCTTGTGTTCAATGTTTGTTTCAAGTCAAATGATTTTTGGGAGAACATCTTGTCATATTATTATATTATAATTATTGCTTGTATAGGTCAAGTGTTTCTTTTATCCTCCTTACATGCAAGCAAGATGGAATTGTTTAGAAGAAAGGATCTGTGATAGAATTGTAAGAGGTGCCCTTTAAATTCCATTGTAATAAATTTTCTTTAAAACATCAACTTCTTTTAAGGATGTTCACATAGATTATTTGTTCTTATGTTCCAAACTGCAATGTTGTCAGTTCATTTTCATGAGATAGGAAACAAGGAAGATACAATATCATAGATGGTAAAATTAGATTTAGTAGATGTAAGTTCAACGTTTAGTTTGATCTATTAGTTTTTATGAACATGGACATAATCCTAAGAATGTTTGGTTATTTATCAATCACATTCTAATAGATTATGCTCGACATGTTTTTATTTTCCTTAATATTATATTAGTAGTGTTTTTGTCTTCTGAATCAACATATTTGGATTATAAGGAATGGAATAAGCTCAATGTTGAGTAATCTTTTAAGTCAGGAAGTCAGTTGGAGATTTTATTAAAAGAAAGTAGATGATGAAAACCTATACATCGCGGTGGGGAGTAACATACTTCTAGCATAGAAAGATGGTGAGTTCGTGTGTAAATTTCAAACAACTAGATAAGATGATCATTAAGAGCAAATTTCATTGGTTAGGATAGATGACGTGATGGATCAATTGCATGGAGCCAAGATGTTTTCTAAAATCAATATGAGATTGGGATGTCAGCAAGTCAACATGAGATAAAGAAAGATATGTTGAAGACAACTTTTGAGTTCATAATGAACAATATGAATATGTGGTGATGTCATTCAGGGTGATGAATAATCCATTAGATCAAGAGTATTAGAGGATTATGTGTAACA
Source organism: Psophocarpus tetragonolobus (assembly GCA_037954015.1). Lineage (NCBI taxonomy): Eukaryota > Viridiplantae > Streptophyta > Magnoliopsida > Fabales > Fabaceae > Psophocarpus > Psophocarpus tetragonolobus. The sequence continues at coordinate 44,001,365 of CM075690.1, read as the reverse complement.
TCTTAAGGGATGAGCAATCAGATGCAAAGTTGGCTAAATGTGATTTTACTAAGGAAGAAATGAATTTCTTAAGTCAAGCGATTTCGACTAAAGAGATTGTAGGAGATTCAACTAAGGTGTGAGCAATACATAGAAAAAGTGTTTGGGGATTTTATTGGAAATCAAAAACTTTATCGCCAGTCTATACTTTTGGAGATTCAAAGAGAAATTCTAAAAGGTAGTAGCAACCTCGCCCTAAGGGTCAACCTTTTGGTTTGGATCAACGATTGGAGAAAATTTTGATGTAACTGGAACAAGGTTGATGAGTTCACTTATGCAATAATGTTTGATTCTCGTAAATGTTTTAAGGTTGTTGTGAGGTCTCTCACTATTTGGGTAGTGTATTAATACGATTAAAGAAAGTTGGGATTTATGTTTCAAGATAGTTGAAAACTCAAGAGTCTGATATATCCTTCGATCAATAAGAGCTTAACATGAACCAATAGTTATGGATGCAGTTATGAAAAGAGTGGGATTCCACTGAAACTTATTGTAGAAGATGAAGCTACAAAAGAACTGTTATTGGATATAAAGACTAGAATATAGAAGTTTACAAAAACCACAAACATAGGGTTAAAATCATCTTTGTGCATGGGTCAGGTGGTTATCTTAGGCAGTTCAAAATCCTTACAATTTGATGTCAATATATTTGGTTTTAGTTCTTGCATAGTGAAGCTTGTAACTAGAAGGTATCTCCCTCAAAGAAAAGTATCAACTATTAGAAATTTCCCTATTTTATGTGGATGCAATGCTAATAATTTGTATAAGGACAAGAAAGTGGATCAACAGAACTTGGTTGTAGATGACAATATATAGAAAAGTAACCTTCGATGTAAAAGAAGTTAAAAATAATAGTCAAAATGAATATGGTCGCAAGAGAAAGTTTGTGGACATGGTTCAGATAGATTCTAGCTATAGGGATAAAAGGGAAGTGATGAAGCTTTGAACAAGAAGACAATTCAGATGTGAAACCAAATGATGAAAAAGTTGGAGTGGATGAAATAGTACAAGGATCGAAATTAATATGTGGAGTTAACTTAACCCTATTAGTTGTGGTATGATTGCAGTGACTAGTAACTAGAAATTTTCTTGAAATGACCGAGGAAAAGACAATTGTGGATCGTGGCTTAATCAGATTGTCAAGTCATTAAGTTCAAGTAAGGGAATCATGAAATAGTGATTGAGAAGGCATAGGGTGGAGTTTAAGTATATACCCATATTGATGAGTGTTAGCTAAAAAAGCTGAGATAATCCTATAAGAGCCAAAACCATGCATTTTAGGTACCTTAGAAATAACCAAAGTGAGGAAAAAGGATCAACTTTGGCATTGAATAACTTTCCATATACAGTGATTTTTGGAATGAAACTTTTCCCCACAGTTTTCTATTACAAAAATTTTGTTCCTTAGTAAATTCCATAGTAAGTGGAATTGCATAACTCATTTTGGACCCGAACCCTTAAGTTCATTTTGAAGCAAAATTGGTTCATATAATGACCTGAAAAGGATAACTTTTTATCTAAGAGGAATTTTAACATAAATAATAGAACTTGTAATCAATGTAGAACCTACTTATGCTCCTGTTGAAAAGGCAGAAAAATTATGCAGTAGGTGTTCTGACCATCTGCTTATTCTTGCTAGGCGACAAGTCTTGCACAACATGTTTTTGCTTCTATCAAGCCAATTTGTGGCTTTGCACTCAACGACATGTCTAGCTTAGTACAAAGTATTCTCTGTCAAGTTTTTGTGTCGCTTTTTGTCTAACGACACATCTTGCTGAGTAAAATCCTTCTGGAAAACCATAGCTAGGACTTCTCATTAGACAACACTTGTAGTTAGGTGAACTGTCTAATATGTGATTTGTTTTAATATTTAAAAGTTTTAAGATTTTTAGTATACTTTTATATTTGAAATTAGAATTAATAGATAATGATTTATTTTAGTATTTATTAGAATGTTACAAGTATGTTCACCAAATTTTAAGGACAATTTTGAAAAATATAATACAAATTAACAAACGAATGTTACTAATAAAATTAATTGACTTTTTAAAAAAGAGCGTGAATTAATTTATCCGAGTGTGACTGAACTTAACTTTAAATGTCTCATATTCAAATTTCAAAATGGAAAAAAAAAAAAACTTTCAAATGAGAGATCCCATTAAAAAATTATTAATCAAGTTTTCTATTGTTCTTAATTATCGACATAGTTTACGAAAAATAAAACATATTCATATACTTTTGTCCCTTCCTTTCATTTTTCTTGGTACTTCCAAAAGTATAAGTATCTTTCAATCATTTTCCTTCGTATACTGTATCTTTTGAACTGGATAACAAAACTTTTATATGTAGACCTTCTTTTTGTTTCATTACTTTATTATGTTCCTGCCGCATACTGTCATTCATGCATGCATGTTTAACACACTTCCAGTGAGAACACAAAATAGAGTTTGCACCCAATAAAAAAGTAAAGGAATAAGAAAGAAAATAGGGCATTAGTTAGGCAAACATTTCTGTCATGTTTCATTTTCATATGGTCCCTTAGCTTATAGTTTCAAATTATTTCATACTGTCACCTTTCTTTAATTCCTTTTCTTTTTTTCTTTTTGAATTGTTTTGATACCCAAATCTATTATAGATTAGGATGATATATAGATTGATAGGGTTGCATTGGAGACAGCATATATTGTTTTATGTATTAACTGCACACAACATATGACAATGTTGGTTTTTTTTTTTTCATAGTATATTTGGAAGGTTATAATAAATAATCGTTAAGAATTAGTGACAGAATATTGGTGAGAAGATATCACTTGCGATTCAATTGAGTTTGTAAATATAGTGTAATGTAAGTAAAATTAACTTTTTATTTTTTTATAAAATGAATTATGAATTTTAATTTATGGATTGATATTTAATGTTTTTCTTTTTTTTATTATAATTTTTATATATTTGTGTTCAAGACACAACTTATGCATTGGTTAGTTTTAATAATACTGTTTGAGTTATATAAAAAAAAACAACTTTTCAGAACATATTTAAGCCTTGAGATAGATTAAAGAATGAAGTAAAAGAGCAACCTATAGAACTAGGTACTGGATAATGACTCCCTGTGTTTATTATATGCAGGGATGATTTAAGTAAAAGGTTTCATATTTGATTATCTTTTTATATGTAAAAAAAAAAAGTTAGCAGCAGTGAAGCTTAGTGAGTGAGACACTTATGCTTATAAAAAGGTGAGAACTATTATTGGGTAAGTTTGTTTAAATTTTTTTTAAAGAAAAAAACTTATTTAAACATAATAAGTATTTATTATAATTTTTCATATGCTTAGATAATTTTTTTTTAAAAAAAATAAAAAATGTTAAAAAAAACTTATTTTGAGTAGTTTGTAAATATAAGCCAACGTACGTAGAAGCTGAAATTTAGAATATATATGCAAGTGTCTTTAATTAAAAAAAAATGCTTTTAATAATTATACTCAATATAAAAAAGTCTCCCCTTTTATTAAAATTACTTATAAATAAATCAATTATTTTAAATCACTTATGTTTCAGTTTAAAGAAACTCACCCATTATTACTAGTGCAAAAAATACAGTTCGTGCTTAGATTTGGTAGTTGCTTTGATCATAATTTCTTTTGAAAAATATAATTGTTGTTGAAAGATAAAATAAAATCAATATTGTAGTAATTTATAATAGTTAGAGGGTAAAAATCTATAAAATTCTATAATAGTTGGTAGTTACCATTACTTTTTTTTCTACACTACTTTAAAGTTTAAGACTTTACATGATATTTCGTATATATGTAAAAATCGTACACTGATAATGGTTAAATAAATAATAAATATTTATATAATTTAAAAAAATATTATTAAAATTTACACTTATTGTTTGTTACTTTTTAATGAATGATATTATTTCAAACTGACCTATAGGGCTCTAGGTTCTAGCCATTTAGGAACCCAATAATAAATTTATATTTCTTGGTTCAGAAAAGCCAACATACCTAAACATCTTTAGTTAAGAAAAGTTTGGCCGACCTAATAACCTAAAAGCCCAACACACTACTGTGGAAGTCAATGACTACAATAAGTTATCTGAATACCAAACAAATCGTACATTCACTGTTTATACACCAGTTTAAGTACTATGTATTTATATATTCTCACTTAAATTAAATCATAATTTTTAATTATGATAAATTTGTTTGTTTAATAAATTAATACTTTAAAAGATATAAATAGAAAGTTGTAATTGAATATTGTTTGTTTTTATATTTACACTGTGAATACATACTAGTTAATTAAAATTTTATTATAATGTATTTAAAACAACATATTTGTTGCTTAAAAAAGAATTATTTGGAAAACGAGTAAATCGCTAAATTATTCCTGAAAAAAGAAATGATAGAATTGATAGTTATCTCAAATATATTTTTTAACATGTTAGTTTATGAGTTTTGTTTTAACAGTGTCAGTTAGTTTCTAAAACGTATAGGGTTTTTAAAGTGTTTAGCACAAACTTAGAAGATAACATAATAATTAAATGTTTAGAGTGAGTTTGTTTAAGTTGAAAAATAAGTGATTTTAATAAAAAAACAAAAGACTTCTTTATGTTTTGGTACTATTGTAAAAAATAATTTTTAATTAAAGACACTTTAATATTTTCTAAATTTCAGTTTTTGTTGGAGTTTATTTTGAATTTGTTTAAGCTGAAAAACAATTTACTTTTTTAAAATAAGTAATTTATTTATAAAAATTTTAAACAAAATAAAAAACTTATTTATTTTTAAGTACAATTATAAAAAACATCTTTTAGTTAAAGATACTACTTTCATTTTTTTTTAATTTTAACTTCTATGGAAGCTTATTTGTGAACTAACTTCTCAAATTTAGTTGTTTTCAATTCAGTTTTATTTTAATTTCTTTTTCTTTAATTTATCCAAACATCTAAAAAATTACTATAAATATTTTTATATTTAAATAATTATTTTTTCTTAAAAAAAGTTTAATCAAATTCGCTCATGAATATAAAATACTATTAAAATTACTATAAATATATTCGCTCCTAATTTGTCTTAAATTTTGTTCAAGGATATAAATACTATTAACTATAACTTTTCAGGATAAAATGATGGTTTCCTGGATAAAAAATCTAATTTTATCTTGTAGGGTTGCTTGGCACTCATGAATAAGGATATTTGTGGTGCGGTTTGATGCAGTTTTAAAATTGAAACTAGTCCGAACCAAATTATAAAAATAAGTGTGGTGCCCTTTGATTCAGTTTAGATTAATTATAAAATTCAAACCAAACAAAATCAATCTTTTGTGATTTTGGTTTGATTTTTGTGGTTTAAAATTTCTATTGTTAAGTATTAAAAAATACATTGAAAAAAATTATTTCTAAAATTGTATAAAAATTTAGTCACTCCCAACAAAATTATATAAAAGTAGCAAACATTAAAATTAAAGTATAAACAATCAATTCATTCAAACATGATATTCTAGTGGTTATTGCTAATGAAATTAAATCAAATAGTTTTACTAAAATATTTATTCATCAACTAATTTATATTAATTAAAAATATTAATTAACAATTAATTCAAAGCCTTATAAACTTATAAAATAATGAGTAATTGTATATGTTTTCTTTGGGATTTGCTAAAATAACTAAGGATGAGTGGTTTGATTTGGTGTGGTGCGGTTTCAACATCTCAAACCGCAAATCGAACCGAACCACGCAATTTGAAAATTATAAAAACTAAACCAGCCCAAACTAAAGTGATATTTTGTGATTTTCGGTTTGGGCGGTTCGGTTTTCAGTTTTCAATTCGATTTTGATCACCCCTACTCATAAAGTGAGATTGGACAATAGTAATTTGATGAATTACACGGGAACTAATAATAACGACACTGTCATTTTTTTTAACTGATATTGGTAAAAAAATATAAATAAAATTAGTAGTATTTGTTTTTTTAATGGTAGGGCAGAGCTCCAAAAAAAAAACTATTAAGATGTAAAATACATCTCAAGTTTTTTATATAATCATTTAATTAAAAAAAACATATATAAAACAGAATTAAAAATACTAATGTCTTGTAATTTCTACATGTCTATCTTTATAAAATCATTAGCTATTGTACGTGATTTGTGAGAAACAAAAACAAAACTGCATTGTTTGTTGGATTTTTTCACTCTCCTGAAAATTTGTTAAATAGTTAGGGGATGTTTGTTTCATGGACTACAACATCATTCTTGGGAATTTAATCTTCTCATGTTTGGTAGAAGTTTTGAAATTTCATTCGATGGCATCTTTAGTGGGAGTTGCTTACATGGATTGCTTAACATAAAAGTTATTATTTTAATGTGATCCTCAAAGTGAATTGCTTAAAAATGGGTAAAAGCTTAAACAACTCAACTTGTGAGACATTAAAATAATAATTTTTAAGTTAAACATTTCATATTAAGCAACTCTAATTAAATATGCTCTCAGTGTTTCTTCCATAATAGTATTTAAGAGTTCATTTCATTGGAAAATAGAAATTTTTTCCATCATTAATTTCTACAAGGTCATAATTATAATTAATATCAATCTTAAAAAATGCATTGTCTTATAAAAATTAGTGAGTTCGGAGAATTTCTATAATAGTTACTAATTTTATATTAAATTGTATTTATATTTATAAAAAAAAATTTACATAATCTCATAATCAATTTTATTAATGTTCATTTAAACACATACTTAATCTAATTGCAAATACTTTCTTTGTTTTTTTTATATATCTAAGGTTATTATATATAAATTAAAAACATTTAATAAAACTTAAATATTATATTTTATTAAAATATTCTTATATAAATTCAAAATTTTAATTATATACCACTAATAATGGATATTTCTTAAGACTAAAATATTGAGAGAAATGAAATGGATGGATTATTCAATTATTTAAAATTAGTGTTTTTAAAATATTTTCATTAAAAAAATTCCCATTGGTATTTTTTATATGATATTATTTTAAAAATAAATATTGATATTTTTTATATTACATTTTACAATAGTATTAAGTGAATATAAAATTAGTATTTTAATAATTATTTTATTAAATAATTGAATAAATCACCGTTTCATTTCTCTCAATATTTTATAAAATTAGTACATTAAAAATTTAAATATTAAATAAAAATATTCTAATAAAATTTAATATTTAAATTTTATTAATATTTTTAATTAATATACAATAACCTTAAATATATAAAAAAGAAACAAAGAAGGTATTTATAATTAGATTAAGTGCATATTTTAGATGAATTTTAATAAATTGATTTTGATTTAAATTTATTTTGGTTAAAATTGATTTTGAGATGGTGTGATTTATGTTAAAATATTTTTATATAAATATAAATCAAAATTTAATATAAAAATGATTTTATGTTATTTCAGTTTACAATCAAACCTAACATCAATTCTAATTTTTTTCTTTAAAACTAAATATATAAAAATTTATCCGTTATTATCATTGAATGAGAATAAAGGTGTAAAATCTGCAGTAACTAATTTTTATATAACAATGTATTTATAATAGAAGAAACATCATTTATGTCTACAAATACATTTCTAGAGTAACAATTTAATTTTATTTTAATTAGTTGTATAACTATAATTGATTGAGTGATAAGTTAGGTGTGTGTCTATGCAGTTAACTTTGATATATTTTTTAGCAACTCATGGGACCACATTAAAATAATAGTTTTAAGTACACTCTTGTTATTATTTTTATAAAATATTATTTTAAAAATAAATATTGATACTTTTTATACATTATTTTACAATAGTGTTAAGTGAAGATAAAATTAGCATATTAATAATTTTTTATTAAGTAAATGAATAATTCATCCATTTCATTTCTCTCAATATTTTAGTCTTAAGAAATATCCACTATTAGTAGTATATAATAAAAAATTTAAATATTAAATAAGAATGTTTTAATAAAATATAATATTTATGTTTTATTAAATATTTTTAATTTATAATAACGTTAAATATAGAAAAAAGAAACAAGAAAGTATTTGCAATTAGATTAAGTGCGCGTTTAGATGAACGTTAACAAAAATGATTTTTATTTAAATTAATTTTGGTTAAAATTGATTATGAGATGATGTAATTTATGTTATAATGTTTTTATTATATAAAAAAATTTAATATAAAAATTAGTAATCTATTATAGAAATTATTTTATGTTATTTCAATTCATAATTGAACCCAATATCAATTCTTTCTTTTTTTTTACAAATCTAAACATATAAAATTTATCAGTTAACATCATTAGATAAGAATAAATATGTAATGTAAATACCAACATGCACTCATTAATTATTATAAGACAATGCATTTTTTAGGGTTAATATTAATTATAATGATAACCTTATAGAAATGGAGGGAAAAATTTCTATTTTCCAATGAAATAAACTCTTAAATATTAAATAATGACATGAGTTTTTATGTTGTATCGAAATGGTCAAACATCAATATTAATGTTTGGAAATATGTTTATAAGTAAAAATTTAATTTTTTTATTTTAATTAATTACTAAATTGTGATGGATTAAATGTGTATCTATATAAGATTTACTCAGCTCTTAAATCACTTTTTCAACCACAAGCATCATCTTTATAACTTCTTCCCTCTTTCTTTCTTTTTTTTTTTTTTTTATGTTTATAACTTTGTCCTTTTGAGTGATACGCCAAATAATGTGCCTCCAATATAGACTTTGGATATCTTTGGCAGTAGAAGATCAATCAATTCATGTTATATATATATATGTATATGTATAATGTATATGTATAATGTATGTATGAAGTTGTTAATATACAAGTTTTTTCTTGATTAGAATATATAATGACCTTAATACTCTTGGTTTTCAATTAAGGTTTTAAAATTCGGATGAACACAGGTTAAGACACTACTTAAGGTTTATTGGTTTAATCTGAATTGAATTGGCGTTAATTAAATAGTAATGATAATAAAATAATATCAATAAATATAATATCATCATTTATAACACTTAAGATTAAAATAAAACATTATTTTTTAGTTAAAGTGTGCATAAAATTTAAGTAAAAATATAGTTAATTTTAAATTTTGATGATTAATTAAATATAATATTATTCATTAACAAGGATAAATTTATATTTAAAATAAAAATAAAAATTGATTATAATATAAAGTTAGTATAAATTAAGACATGAAAATTTGTGAATTAATATAATGAGTGAATTATATCTTCTATAAAAAAATTGATAAAAATAATGTATATCTATTTGTAATCCTTATAAATATTCGTTGTATTTATCTTTAAATTTTTATAATAAAATTAAAATTAAAAAAAATTAATTGAGGACCGATTCAATTGATTGTCAAGACAAGTTCCTAGTTAGTTTGATTGATTCTTATAGTTTTCACCAATTTTGAAATCTTTCAATTTTGTACCAAACTAGTCACTAGACCGATTCTTTATTAAATTGATTGAAACACATTCTAACTAAAAAATAACTTGTTTGGATTAGCAAATGCTTGTAGGATTCCTAATAAAAAAACTTATCTACGTCATATTTTACAATTGAAATGATTAATTAAACTTATTTATTAATTGAATCAAAGTCATCTTTTACCAATTGGATTCAACTTTTAATTTTTTTTCTTTTACATTTTTTATATTTAAGGTTATTGTTAATAGATTAAGAAATATTTAATGAAATTAAATATAGGTGTATTTTGATTAAAATATTTTTTTACTCACTACATGTACCTCAATTGTCCTCACAAGTTGAGTTTAGAAGCTTCTGTTTGGTTGAAAAAAGAAAAGGAAAGACAGTCTGAGAATAGAAAAGAAAAGAAAGAGAGATGAAATAAAAATGAAAATTGAAGTTTTTGGTTATTTATAAAGTGAATGTGAAAATGAAGAAAAATTCTAAATTAAAACTTACAATTACAAAATTATTCATACATTTATGACTTGTTTTTTATAAACAAAAGTAATTTTGGAAGAGTCTACTTTTTTATACTTTTTTTTTTTATTTCCATGTTTGTTTTGAGTGAAAAGTAAAACATGTGAGATCCACAAAATTAGTGGGCACTTTCCTTACTATTTTTTTTGCTACTGAACTAGAGAAATAATATTTTTTTTCTCTTATTTTCCTACATAGGTAACTTTCCACTCTTCATGATCACTTTCTCTACAACTAGACAAGGGCAAACAAGAGTTAGCAAATGTATTTCGGACAAGATGATCTGGAATGTACATAATGTATTCCTAATCAGTTGATCCGGAATACATTATATACATTCCAGATCCGCAAATCCAAAAGTATATCAAATTCATTTTCAGAAGAAGTGGTTTGGAAGGATAATTTTTGTATCACAAAACCTCCATTATCATCATGCGAACCCACGTTAAGCCAATTATTATCAATAAAAAATGGAAAAAAATTAAATCTTAAACCATAAATCTTAAATCGAGAAAGACATATCTTAACAAAATTGCATTTTTTATTTTCAAAAAATACTTAAATCAACGAACAACACTCTAAAGACTTGTAAGAATGATTAGAAATATACAATAGACATAATGTGACAATTAATGTTTGGTATACAAGAGGAAGAATTGAGCAAGATCATGCACAAGAAGATGATAAAAATAAATAAATTCAAAAGTTTAAAAATCAAATAAAGGTAAAAGTACATTGGAAATTTACAAAAAATTATAAACCTTGAGGGGTGCTAATAGCAAATAGGGGGTTCTTAAAAAAATACCTTAATTTAAACTTTTCTATTTTCTAAAAGATTTATATAAATTAACACAAGAGAAAAAAAACACTCAATCAATCAATTGGACCCAGCCCAACATACCACTTGCTAGGACAGAAAAATGTAACCTATATAGGACTTGATCAACCAATTTTTAGTACTTGGAGGAACAATCTATTTTGACAATTGACAAAGATTAATTCTTCAAATGAACAAGGATTAAGCATTGTCCTTCTACATAAGGATACCCTAAAAATAAAAGCTTTTTATTGTGGTATTATTGTTGTCATTAAAGAGTGGAGTCACCAGTCATTATACGTGACCACCTACCATTGATGCATCACTTGTCAATTGTCATGAACCACCGACCATGAAAAGCATATCAACCCACTTCTTCTATGCCACTAAACTGCCAAATCCATCACATCTCCTTTCAACTCAACAATTGTATCATACCATGTCATAATTTTCAGCCATCACCATTCACCAAGTTGCTTTCTTACTTTTAATTTTGTTGTTGTGCACAAGATGCTCGTAAGAGAGGGTTCTAATAGGAAAGAGAAATAATGGAGAGTTCTTATTTCTCGAGATATAAGATTTATTTAATATGGGTTTCATCTCTTTTAATAGTGTTTTACAAATTAGAGAGATATAATCTCCTCAATATATAATTAAGAAACAAGATTATCTACTAATTATGCTATACTATGTATATAACATACAATTTATTTGAATTTAGGATTTAAAATATGAGTTTAATTGATATACAAGATCAGTGTAAAGATTTTTATATTGATATTAAGTCATAATCCTTCATTTATAGTAAATTTGTTGACTTTACTCATTATTACTTTAAAAGTCACATAAAAGGATAAGTATAATCAATTAAATTCTTAGAATATATAGTAAGATAGGTTTCTCAGTTTGTTTGAGTTTTTTTTCTTCTATTGGATCCTATAGTTATTGAAGATGAGTTTTTTCTTTATATATATATATATATATATATATAATTGATAAGATTTCACCTCATTTCATTTGAGGCAAGGAAATTAGGAATAGAGGCGTTTGTGTGTCAGATTTTAGCTAAATTCATTATCTAATTTAACTAAAAACGACCAGGTTAAATTAGATCGTTTATATTTAAATATTCTTTTTAGACCCAATCGAATTATAAACATTTTGGGTCATGAAATTAAAAAGAATAAAATCGTATCAGATCTTCTAGAACAAGTTTTTTAGCGCATAAGTTAAACAATTGAATACCGATATATAGTTTTAACTTTTATGTATGTTATCAAATAATCCAGCACTAATGCAAAATAAAATTGACTACAATTAGTCAAAATTTTGTACAAATTAAAAATTTTAATATAAACTTAAAAGACAAATATTAATACTAAAAAGTAAAACTGAAATAATTGTGTAGTTTGTTGTGATATCTATATTATTAATAAAAGGAATAATATCTTTTTCACGTTCACTTTTTAAAATACATATTTTATTATTACACCTGTTTTGAAATTAAAAAATAAATTACTTTGTCATAATAGAGACTCAAACTCACTCTCTCTCATTCCCCAAACATAAATTTTACAACTAGACCAACCTTATAACTTTAAAGAAAAAATTACTTTAAAATATTGATATCCAACATACATAATTGTCCAATTATATCTATAATTTATAATATATGATATTATATTATATACTATATCTATACTATTAATAAAGAAAATGTCCAATTTGATGTTCACTTTTCAAAATACCTATCCTACTCTTATACCTATTTAAAAATTAAAAATAAATTACTTTGTCATAAGAGGAACTTAAACTCATAGTCTCTCACTCCCTAAACATAAATTTTACCACTAGATCAACCTTTATAACTTTAAGCAAAAAATTACTTTATAATATTGATATCTAACCTACGTAATTGCCCAACTATATCTATAATTTATAATATATTATATAATGAGAATATGATCTTTTGATATCCTTATTTTATGACTATTTTACCTTTTAAACATTCTATGATTGTTCCCAATTTTGAAAATGTAACTTCTCCCTATTAATATAGAGTTTAATTGGTATACACTGTCAGTGTAAAGATTTTTACACTGACATTCAATCAGAGTCCTTCATTCATGATAAATTTGTTAACTTTTCTAATTGATATTTAAAAGTCACATATATGAAAAGTCATGATTGACTGTCAGTGTAAAAAAATTTTACACTGATAATGTATACCAATTAAACTTATTAATATATGCACATTTTGACAATTTCTACGTTATCACAAATCAATCTTCCTTAAACATGATTAATATATGTATACATTTCATGATAAATATTCTTACTAAACATACAAATACATGAGTGCGACAATTTTGAGTTCTATTCAAATTTTCTTCTCTTTCTATTTTTTCATATTCATTGCATATTTGACATATTCATTGATGATCTAACATATTTTTATCATGTTATCATAAACAAAAAATATAAAATTAAAAAAAAATATTTCAAAACATGTCACATAATAATTTATATTTCAAAATATAAAAATTTACAAAAGATATTAAATTAAAACCCTAGAATTATTATAACATATTAAAATAGAAATATGAATACACATGCACAACAACGTATGTATTTTTGCTAATAGTCATAAATCCATTACTGAACAATTGCTCAAACATTGTAAGTAAAATAAAAAAATCATTAAAACAATTATTATATATTATAAACATGAAAAATGAAATACGTAGAAAAAGAACATCAGATTTTTTTTTATTATTAATATATATTAGTAGTATTGAATAAAATTTCATGTTATCTCAATGAATAATTGCGTACACTCAAGATCCAAATTTTAATCAATTCTAAAATATTATTTTATTTCTTTATCGCGTTTATATAGTTGGATAAAATAGTTTATTTAATAAGAATTCTTTATTAAAATAAAAGACATGCTATCATAATAATAGAATTATGGTAAATCGGAAATATGCCTCATTATAACTTTAAAGTGTTTTTTACATAGAATTATTATGAATAAGATATTAATAATCCAGATAGATAATTCTATGTGATAATACAATTTTATACATCTTAATGAAATAGTTTATCTTTATATAGCTTCTTAATTATTGCATTAAGTCCTCAAGGTACTTGTTAACATTTATGTTTTTTAAACTTAATTATTTACCTCATTAAATTATGTACTAATATTAGTATCATATTTTTATTGAAAATTTTAATAATTTATCACATTAAATTATCTTAAAAAGAGTAACGTGATATTTTTATTATGTAAAAAAATTCATCACAAGAAAAACCTGTTACAAAATTCTTGAAAAATATTTATTAAGTGCAGAGATGAATAATAGAAGTGTTAATCGGTTCGGGTCAACTCAAGGAAATTGAAAATCCAAATCGGACCCATTAATTTGGTTTGATTTTTTCACTTGATCAGGTCTGTATCCAAACCAAATTGAACACAGCATATCATGTTTGGTTCGGTTCATGATTTTAGCACTTCAAAACCCTAATGCAACCCAAACCAAAATTATATATATTATTATATATTTATTTTATATTTTACTTGTATTGAATCACTTTAAATAAATACAACTTATTATTTGTATTGTATTGGGTTGGTTTAATAGTTTAATTTGACTAATTTGGCATATATAAAACACTTGATATTTTGTTATAAAATTATGAATTTAACATATTAATAAATTTGGATAATTTGATGTATAAAATTGTTTTTTATGATTTAATAAAAAGAAATTTGATTTTTTAAATTTTTTTATTAATTTTTCCCGAATCTGAACCGAACCAACCCAATTATCATTTGTTTTGGTCAGTAAAAAAAATGCGAGCAATCCGAACCAACCTTAAACCAATTAAAATTAATTGGTTTGAGTTTTTTCTCCAAGATCGAACCCAAACTGTGAATACCCATGTGAATCAATACTTCAATTTTTTATTTTATATATATATATATATATATATATGATAAAATTATAGTTACATAGAAATGGATAATTATATGCATCTGTTTGGTATTGAGTTCCCTTTCTATGTGGAGACAAGACCCAAATTGATAAGCTCACTTGATGTCTCACTTAACCTAAGTGGAGAAGGTGTTTCTGGGGGGGGGGGAGAGGGAGGGGGAGACAGAGATAATCTCATTAGTTAGAGAAATACATTGGTAGTTTGAGACAAAAGATCAAAGAAAGTCATGTTCTCGTTTTCACACAAAGTTGTAACTGTAAATTCACCAATGTAGATTCATTCACCGTTAGAGCTGACTGATTTTTGGACAATAGGTTTTAAACATCTGGTTCTTTATTCTAATTGTTTGAATCGTTGAAACGTTATTTGAGTTAAGAGATATTCAATTAGCACGACAATAGTATTTTTGGAGTTTTTCATCTTCTTTATACTCTATTTGTAAATTTTATTGTTTTATTATTTTACTTTCTTGTAGAAAGTGTGCACTTACTTTAAACGCAACAAGCATAAGGGAAACAAAGACAGATGCTAAACAAAAGTAGCCATTATCTTTAAAAAGTGTATGGGCCCAATAAACTTTGATCTCATAAGGTAAGCCTTTTCTTGAACAAAGTGTGTACTTACTTTTGCTAATTATCCATATAAGCCAAGTAGTCAACAGAGACAAAGAGAGTAGATAAACTTAATGTTTTATCTCATTAAAGTTAATGAAAGACCATAAATATTGCATTAAATACTTCAATACATATTTTTCAACATGAAGTAGTTGTAATAATAAGTTGATACATTTAACGGTCATCTCTCTAATTTAAATTCAAACATATTTAAATGCTTCACAATTATTTTTGAAAACTTTTTTAAAAACTAAAAACTAAAACCAAACTAATCAATTTCTTTGCATTTAAAGAATACTATGATGTTAGCTTGAAAAAACTATTGTAAATACTACTTATGAATAAGTTATAAATGACTTGAAAAAATTATTAGTTTCTTTGTAAAAAGTTAGTAGACCTTCCCTGGTAGCCAAAAAAATTAGACAAAGTTAAAATAAACTAATATAAAAATATCTTGTTTATCTATTCTAACTAATGCTGAATTGCTTAATTATTTGATAAAATCATTTATGAACGATTTTAGACCCAACAAACATTCCTTACTAATAGTTTTTGAGAAAAAAATTCAAAACATAATTTAACACCCTTTTATATTTGTGTGTTTATATAACTTTCTCTTTTGTTTTTTTTTTTTTTAAATGGATACTAAATATGAAAATATTGTTACATACATTTCTCAGCTCCATGAAAGGGGAAGATGAAAAGTGGGATCATATAGGACCCAAAGATAATGAAGTGTAGAAGCATGGTGAGACAACAAGCTATATCCATAAATTGAGGAATAATTGACTTACTTTTTACATGTTTGGTTGTTTTTTCTATGTCTAGAGGACATCTTCATCTTCTTCTCTACCTGTGTTTCCCAGCCTTCAATTGCTGCAGTCTTTCTCTCATTGTTTTCTAACTCAAATTACTTTTTTTATATTGGCAAATAATAATTGTTAGAATGTTAGTTTTATTAATGAATGAATTTAAATTATGATTTTTTTTATGTAAACTTTGTCATTATACTCAAATCAATTATTTAAAAGGTTAAGGATTTTTTTTCCTTATGTGATAAGGTTTTTTTGTTACAGCTCATACACTCGGTGAAGCTTATAAACTATTTGGAAATCTAAAAGTTTAAAAGTTAGATGAAACAATTTGGTAAAATTATCTAATAAATATAAAATGAAAAAAAATTATATAATGATTATTTGATTGAAATGATATTTCAATCAAATTAATGAAGATAAAAAAGAAAAGGAAAAAGATAGTAACTTATAAAAATAAGCTATATGCTACTTAAACAAATTTATACTAAAAAAAGTTCATTTTGTTCAAAATAACTTATAAATTAGTTAAAGATGTTTATAAGTTACTAAATTAACTTACCAAACACGCTGATAAATTAGTCTACCTATTTTTTATTTTATATAATATATTTTATTTTAATCAATTTGTTATTCTAGACTAGTTCTCAATTTTCCATACTAACTTATTCAAATAGGACTTTAAAACATTGTGGTATCTTTGATTCTTAAATATAAAAGAATTAGAAATACTAGTAATAGTGACATTTTTTCAAACACACTTTTTTTATTAGATAAAATTTATTAAAAATAACAAATTCGTATTGATTTTACTTATTATTAAACAACTCTCATTCTTTATAGTTTGTTAATAAAGTTGGACCAATAATAAAACATGTATTAAGAAAAGTTTGTCCTCAATTTTCTTCTAAAAATATTATTAAGTGTTGAATTAGGTAGAAACTGAAAGGTAGAACACGTTTACTTATAAAGTTGATCTGATAATTAAAATAACTTGAAGATAGAATGATAAAGGGGTTACAGGTTTCAATTCTTTCCATTAATAAAAAATTAATAATTAATATTTATCATAAATAAAAAAGAAAGGTAGGGCACATTTCATGAGCTTCAAAGCATTGTACAAAGAATAATAGCAAATTTTTAAACTTAACTAGTGGTGAGGGGCCGTTTAGATGGTATAGATAGTATACACAAAATTTTATGTTCAAACTTATGATAATTGTATTTTAAATGATAAAAAAAATTAATGTTACTCATTTTTGTGAATATCATTTTTTAAACCTTTGTTTTCCTTTTCAGTGGAAGCCTATAAAGGCAATTTGCCATGGCTTAAGATCTTTATTCTTTTTGTACTATCTCGATCTTTTTCTTTTCGTGAATTTAGTATATCAAGTATATTTCATGTAACTAAACTAAAGTAGGTCAAGTATTTAGTGGGATTATTGTTTCAGTCAAATTTAGTCAATTTATATATTCAATAAAAGTGAAAAATTGACAAACATTTTTTATAACATTGTCAAACTAACCCACCTATAATGAATGCTATCACAACATAATAAAGGTAAAATTAATTTGAATAAGTTTTATATCACTTGATCCAAAAATAGAATAATGTTTTTTATATTCTACATCAACTAATTCAAAATGTCTAGTGTACTCTAGATTAAACTTTTCGACACAACAAGAAATCCAGCATAAAAAATGGAATAATTTTTTCTAACATTCCGGATAAAATAATCCGAATTATATAGTTAAAGCGTTCTGATCAACTTATGCAAACAGTGAGCATGGTTCTAAATCCCTTGATATGGAAATGGCATGATTTTTTATTTTTTTTTACATTTGAATCAACTGATGTGATTATAGTAAATATGTTCCGGAGTACTTTATCGAAAAATAACATAATTTTGTATAAATAACAAAAGGATAATGAGAGTTGTGGATAGCAAAATGGTAGGTTCTAAATGTTAATGCCCAGTGAGAATTAGGTGTTTTGGGCTCTCAGGTCTGAGGTTTGGGTAAGAAGAAGTGAGTAAATAAACCTGATCCATCTGTGAGAAGCCCTAATCATAACTTAAATAAAGTTTGGACTAAGAAAATCAATAAATCTGAAAGATAATTATGGCCCAAACGTGTAATTCTGGGCTGCACCATAAGAGACGTAACTCAGGCCAGCATTGTTATTGTCTGGCCCTGTTTTACTAAGCGCAGGTCCTTTTTGAAAAGAATAAAAAGAAAACGATAAACTTAAATGTTAAGTATTTTGGTAAACATATAATGAAATTGAAATATAAACACACATGGTCTTGAATCTAAGACCTTACTCAAAAGAACAAATCTGGCTGCCATCTTTAGTGGGATCTGAACCACGTTTTCTCTGTATGGGAGACTCGAATTGGAGACTAGTATTTCTCGAACTAACCACTTGTTAGTGAATAAAAAAAAGTTTAGCATTAACTATTTCATCTCAAATATTTAAATGAATTGTGAATAGTTCATGTATAGATTACAAGTTAATAAACTTTTGAATTAGTCTAGAATTTAGGTTAACTTAGGTTTGGGGTTTAATGTAATAACTAAATCTCCTTTAATTCAAAATTTAATGCAAATAGGTTAACTTAGACCCCGTTCGGGGTGGTTTAGAATTTCTTATTTTTGGTTTTGAAAATAGAAATCTATTCGACAAAAATGGGTTAACTTAGATTTCTATTTCTGTTTTTATTTAAGCTCATTACTTGACGTCACTTGTCGCCATTGACCATCACCTCTCTGACAGGTGGTCATCGACCTTCACCTTTGATTAGAAGTCACCGACCGCCACCTTTGTCCAACAGTCATTGGTTGCCACTTCTGACCGGTGGTCATAGCCCCCACCTTCGACCAACAGTCATCAGTCATCACCTTCGATCAACAGTCACCGGTCGCTATCTTCAACCAGCGGTCATCGACCGTCACCTCGAACCAGTGGTCACCGGAAGCCACCTCTGATCGGCGATTACCGACCGCCACCTCTGACTGGCGGTCACTAGCCGCCACCTCAGACCGACGGTCATCGACCATCACCTTCAACCAATGGTCACTAACCACCACCTCCAACTGACATGCCACCTCTAAGCTGCGGTCACTGGTCGCCACATTTGATCAACGATCATCGACTGCCACCCCGGTCACCCAACTGTTACCTCTGACCACCAGTCACCAACCACCATCTCCGATCGCCAGTCACCGACCACTAACTTCGATCGCTACCTTTAACTAGTGTTTTGGTTAAATTTTGAAAACAATGTTTTAAATTTGGAAGCAAAAATAGTGTTGTTTTTAAAATTTTAAAAACTTAAAACCCAAAATAGTTTTTGTTTTTAGAAATTTCAAAACTAGAAACCAAAAACCACCCCAAATGAGACCTTAGTAATATGAGGATATATTTAGTAAAACTTTTTTTTTTATAATTACATTCTTAACTTTGTTTTTACTTATATGTTATGATTTATATCTTATGAAGTATGTACGATTTATTATATTTTTAAGTTTTAATATTATGAGTTTTGTGATATTTTTATTTTTATTTTTTGTTAGCCAAACAATTTTATAACAATATAGAAAGAGCAAGACATGCTTCCATCATAACTACTTAATACAGATGTACTTCCCTTAATTTTCTGATATTTTTATTTAATATTGTTTAGTATAGTTATTATAGTATATTAAAAATAAAAAAGAAGTATTTAGACTAGTGCAATTGAACTAGTGAATCACATGAATCAGTGTCTTCGTCAATTTAATCACAATAACATTGGAAAAAATTGACTTATAATTCATGTTTTAAAAAATTAATTCTTCAATATTTTTCTACTAGTATTTGATCTCGTAGATGGAAAATAAATATTTTAAGATAATGATATCATTCAACAATTATTTTTATGTATAAAAATTAATAAAGGAAATAATATTTTCGGTGTATATATTTTTTATGCTCCATTAACATTTATATAACTACTTAATAATACCAATATAATTTTACAACTCTTAACTTCCTTGCTACATCTGTATCCATAATTTTGAAAAATACTCCTATTTTCTATTTTTATTGTGTTTTTCCTTTTCTTTCATTTTTATTCTCAACTGACCTATTTTCTAAAGGACATAATGAAATAGAAATGCAAATAAACATGCGAAAACACATGTTTTTGCTAATCTAATGTTAAATCAACTATTTTTTTTAAAAGAAACTTTTGATCTAATTATTAACCACATCACAATGACAAATTCATCCATAGATTTTTAAAGTAGTTTTTGTGAGTCTCCCATACTATGCAATATTGGAGTTTTTTTTTTATAAATTTTTACTTCAATAGTTAAGTTCTTAACTTATTTTTTATTATCTCATAAGATTCACATTTTAAACAAAGAACTGATTATTTTAGAAGAGCGACTCCTCCACTATAGAGAATCAATATCCTTTCACACATAATGATTATTTTTGTGAAAACAATTTTTATGGTTAAAATCACTCTAAGAACTACTACTAAAAATGCTTTAAAGTTAACAAAATTCCAAGCAAAATAAAGTGAGAGTGTTATAATTAATTCATTCCTTCTCCCTTCTCTCAACCACACTACAATCAAACCAA
The DNA here is from genome assembly GCA_037954015.1 of Psophocarpus tetragonolobus. Classification (NCBI taxonomy): domain Eukaryota; kingdom Viridiplantae; phylum Streptophyta; class Magnoliopsida; order Fabales; family Fabaceae; genus Psophocarpus; species Psophocarpus tetragonolobus. The sequence goes on along the minus strand of CM075690.1, from coordinate 43,980,442 downwards.
GAAATAGTTCTGATTTAATATACCATAAATATGTCAACATTGATGTATCATGCTGTTTATATACACTAACATTTTGTAATGAGTCCAATTTCACTATATGCTATGTATTTTCTTTTTTCTTTTTTTTAAAAAAAAAAACAAGTCTCTCTACATAAGAATATGTACCATGGCATGGCTAGATGAATCAATCAACAAGGAAAAAACAAAATAGAAGGCTCCACTTGGACCTTTCTACCAACAAATTTGATTCTATTCAACTTTTCATTACACCACATCAATTGATCTTTGCTCAATTTTTTCATTTTCACCACTCTTGAGACCAATCTCAATCCCACTTGTGCAAGCAATTGTTCTTGATCAAGTTGAATTTGTTCCTCATGGTGCTTTTGAAACTTCCTCACTAAGCAATTCCCACTCCTCACTAAGTCCTTGAGCCTTTTCTCCTTCTGCAACATAGTAAAAAGGGTCAAATATGATTTTATTACAACAAATTTTTAAGTTTGATTTTAATCTCTCAAAAATTTGTATTATTTTGGTGTCTAAATTACTGTTACTCTTCTAAATAAATATTGTCTAAATTAATTTTTTAAATAATTATTTAAACTGTTTGAAAAACCAAAACGAATGTATTTTCAAAGTAGAGGCTGAAAACAAAAAAATTAGAGATTAAAATCATGCTTAAAAAATTTTAGAAGGAATAAAAACCTAGTAAAACAAAAATACAAATATCTTGGAAAAGGAATAAACACCCATTTGATTCATGAAAAATATAATTACTTACACAAATTCTAAAATAATTTTTCAGACAAATTAGTCCTTATATTATTGTGCAAGTAAGTCCGTAAAATTTAAAAAACACTTTAAAATCACTATTTAAAAAAGTTTAAACACTAACTTGCACATCAATATAATTACTAAAAAACTAATTCATCTTAAAATTTCTTTCAAATATTTAAGTATTAGTAACTATAATTATATAAACTAAATATAATTGTTTTTACACATATAAAAAAAATATAAAGAAGTAACCTTTTGTAATTGGGTTCGAACATCCCCAAGAAGATCTGAAATTGCAGGGTCCTTGAGATCAATTCCTATATAATGAGAATTTTTTATCACATTCCCATAATCTTTATCTGCTTTAACAAATTCCCAAAACACCCGCATGCACTCTTTGATAATTTGTTCCAATCTTTCACTATCAATTGCATACTCTTCACCCAACTTAATTATTTTCTTGTCCTTCGTATTATCATCTGTACAAAGCAATAAAATCAAAGTTAATTATAATTATAACATCTCACTAGTAATTGTAGTTTATAATAAGGTTTTGAAATGTTGTTTATACAAATAGAATAAACTTTAGTTTTACTTATTTTAACATGTTCATATAGATTTTGTCTCAAACATTGGTACATGTTAAAAGACTAGACAAAGAAATTGAATTTACTAACAAATTTAACACACTAGATTATTAGTAATATAAAAAATTTAAATAGACTGAAATGGGATGAATTTTTTTTAAAGAATCTATTCTAAAATTTACATATGTTAGATTTACTAAGAACCAACCCACCAAAAATAAAAAAAAATTTAAATAAACAAATTTTTTTTTTTAGAAAAATATATGTTTAAGTATTTAGAAAATTTTAAATAAATCTATAATAGTATTACTTTTAAGTTTCATGAGTTTGAATATAAAAAAATTATTTAAATAATATTATCCACTAAAAATCTACCTTTACAACATGTCAAAATATTAGTTTAAAAATATAAAATATTAGTTAAATGATTACAATAATCTAAAAAATATATGTTTTCATAAAATATAATTCAAATAAATAACATAATAATTTAAAAATTTAACAATAAAAAATAATCATATTTTCATAATAATAAAAAAATCAAATAACTACGGGTTCAACTTAAGTAAGTAGAGTTATAAATAGGTCAATCCTTTTTTTTTATACAATTGACTTGTATTAAAAAAATTCAATCTGGTCCAACTCAGACCGTGATGGTTCGGATCAATCTATAAATTCTTATCGTTTTGACAGCTATAGCTATCAACAATAAGTAGTTGGTATAAATATTATGATTAAGAAAGAACATATTTTCCTTTTACTTAAATTTATAGAGATTAAGAAGGTAATTTTTGTTACCTTTAATGGCTGGAACTTGGAGCAAGTTGCGAATAACACAACGGTTCCTGAGATAGTTCTGAATCCTTGGACCTTGAAACTGTTCATCCTCCAAGAACCTTTGTATGAGGACTTGAAAAAGTTGAAACTCACCAGCCACTAGATTGTAGCTACGTGGCCATTTTGAATCGTATTGTTTCAACTCTTCAACTTTCTTGTGCTGCCAACACAAGATTTCCCATGAGAGGCACACTTGACCAACATACACCAATTCCAAATCTCTATGCAGTTCATGCACAAACTTGAGAATTGGATCAGATACTTGCTTTAGTGCTTTGCGTGGCCACAAATTCTGAGAGATTAGAGGCTTGCCACTTTGGCTTTGCAGGGTTGATTTTGGGATTAGCATTAGTTTTAGAGGATCTTTTAGTTCAAGAAGTCCTACACACAACAAGTGGGTGAGTATGGTATGTTATTCACAAATGAAAAATAACATAAAAAACTTGATTAATGTAACTTCTTTAACACACTCTCTTTAACTATTGGTTGATATTTGTTAAAATTTATAAAATCAGGAGAAAGAAAACATTAAATGAGGTGAGATTAAGCAAAATCCAAAACATGTGCATTATTTGTTGACATTAATCTATAAAATCAAGAGAGAAAACATTAAACGGGAAGAGATTTGACAAAATTTATATTTTTTCAATATATTTCAACTAATAATAAAAAATATGTTTAGAGTAGTGTGTGTTAAATAATGTATTTTAAACATTTCTTAAACAATATTATTGCTAATTGCTAAAGGAATAACCTAGCATATATACCTATATATGAAAGTTGCTTATTATGTGAAGTTATGTATGAAATAGGGTTATTGAAAGCAACTATACATATACAAAGCAGTTGTTCTTTTGTTGTTTCTGCGTTAAAATTATAAATGACCATAATGCATTTAATTAAATTTATTTAAAACAAAAAAAATTGTTTTAATAAGAATAACACTTATGGTAATTTTTAAGTGTTTGAATAAATTTTTCAAAATAAGCTAAAAACGGTTTATTTTGGCAATATATCATGAAAATATTTTGATTAGAATCACTTATAAATAAATCACTTTTTTTAAATTTAAACAAATGGATCATAACTATATTAGTCATGATTTGCTTTCATTATTGCTAAAGGAATAAATGCTTTTATTTCATTTTTTTTAAAAAATAATTTTTTTTATGGTTACAGTATGAAATTCGGAACCCAACTAAGTCAAAGATTGAAAAGAAATATTTGAAGGTTCCAATATCTTTTTCAAATGCTTTATGTGAGAACAGATACCAATAGCTGATATTTTAATCATGTATATGTGAAGGGTAGACTTATGAAACAAATGAGAAAGACTTGTCTAGAGAATGAAATTGAAAACCATTGTGACGTGGTGATTAGAACAAAACAAAAATCAACAAAAAGAAAACATCATATGAAAGAAAATTATGGTAATTTGAAATGCAATATAGTAAATTACCACTTTTGATTCATCAATAAGATTATTAACTATTAAGATGAGGACTTCCATGTTTTAATCTCTAAATAACATGCTAAAAAATTAGCAAAACATGAAATTGTTCTAAATTTCCAATCGAAGATGAAATGCATGCAAATGTTTTGAAATTGAAATGAAATTAATTCACTTGGTTCTCACCTATTGCATGCATGGTCTGGTAATTCAGAACATCAAGTTTCCGAATTTTCTCTGCATAGCACCTATAGACCTTTTGAATTGCAACAATGTGATCCTTGAATTCTATCTTCTCTTCAACCTTCAATGGCTTTAGATCCTCAACAACTTTTGGAGACTCTGTTTCTTCCTCTTCTAAAATAGTTGCAAGCCCTCCTTGTCTTGCATTTTTAAGTTCCATTCTCAATTGCTCCACCACCTCATCATGCTCCCACTCAAAATCATCATCATCCTCTTCCTCTTCCTCTTCCTCTTCTTCATCAAAATCTGATTCATCGAAATCTTCATTTTCATCTTTCTCATGATCAAGATGAAAATTGAGATTGTGTGAGACTTCATTGTCACATGAATATTGAGATTCCTCACTATCTTCAATTTTTTCATCATTATTCCCCTTATGGCTCTCGAAACCAAATTCTTCACTAGAGCTGCTAGGACTCATAATTTGATGAGTAGCTGAATTATCAATGTAGCCACTACATGATTCTGGCCCGGGTGTAACCTCTTCATCATCTGAAGAATCACTTCTGCCAAACGCGAAATTGATTTGACCAGAATTGGAATTGGATGTGATGTTTCTCTGTTCTTGAACAGAGTGCTCTTTCGCTTCTTCTTGAGCTACAAGGCCTTTTTCCAAATTATGATATGAAAATTCCTTTCTGACAGGATTTTCGGTGTTGGGACATATAATGTTAGAGGCAATTGCAGGCATATAGTTTTGTTGGAAAGTGAAGGTTAAGACCCTTGGTTCTTCTACAAAACAACTGGCTTTGGCAAAATCATTATATGTGAAGAATGAATCTTCTTTTGCTTTTTCTTCTTGAACTTTCTTCCTATCATCTTGTGGAAAATTGGAATCATCCTCAGTGGAAATAGACCAATCTGTTTCATTTTTACCTATTTGATTAACACTGTCCATAAAAATAGGCCCATCTCTTTTCTCACCATCTTCAAGCATATAAGAGTCTTTCTCCTTCAAAACAGGGCACTCTATTTCTCCTTCTATTTTTATTGAATCTTGATTAACATTAGAGTCTGCCTCTATAAAAACAGAGCACTCTGTTTCTCCTTCTAATTTGCTAGCATTTTTATGAATCTTTATGCCAGAATCTGACTCCAACAAAACAGGGCACTCTGTTTCTCCTTCTCTTTCATCAATTGCTGCATGAAAATCTTCAAAGATTGGAAACAACAAGTTTGTTAACTCTTCTGCGATCCCATCAGCCTTAGAATCTTCAACATGAATTCTCTTGCTTTGATCAAGATCATGTGGAACAAGGTGCTCACTTTTTCTATCTTGTTCATGAAATCTGAAACAAGAAAAGAAAAGGAAAAAAATTGATCTTTCCACTTTCTTTCTATGAATCAAAGAAAAGTTCTAAATAGCAATAACCCAAATGAGAAAACTCATCAAACCTGAAGAGGTATCTGAGAATCAACCCCAAGGAACAGAATACAAAGTTGCAGAAGAAAACCCAAAGAGAAGCCAAGGCCCAAATCATGTTTTCATAAACAAAACCATTAGCAATAGACAAATTGATTGAACCAATGTGTGTTTTGAGCATAACAAGGTTTCTAGCACCCATCAATGCTGAAACCAAACACACTGCACCACAAAAACTTGCCCTCTCTCTTCCAGAAGATTACAAACCACGTTATAAGGACAAGGAAGAAAATTTCACCATCAAAGGATTCATTGTGGGACAGTGAACTCTCTCCATCAGTGCAGAACCAAATCGGTGGCAGAATAATATCTTGGCATAACTTGATTTTTGGACCTAAATATGCAATATTAGGCATATATTTTTTACAAGGAAAGAAAGCATCAAGAGGGTTTTGCTCAATGAATAAGAATCTGATGTGATCAATTGGTAGGATCTAGTACGAACGGTTTGAGGTTTATGTAATAGTTTTGTGGTGAAATTTTGTGTACTATTGGCCTTACACGTTTCAGATTCTTGGGACAGTGAAGCTTGGTTAAAGACTTAAAGTGAGGTACCAAGTATCCATAGACATGACTAATATTTGTTAATATAAGTACTTTCTTTTTAATATGATTTGTTTTATATCCTAAATCCTAGTTCGAATCTTGGATGATATGGTTAAGAAACATAAACTCATCTTATTTGTTTGGAAAAAATATACTTTCAATTAAAAGAACTTTTAATCTAATGACAATCTCACATTATTTTTCTGTTTTGGAAAGTAAAATTTATCAATTTAACGACACAAAATAAAAAACCAAATATAGTCATAAAGTGACTATATTATAGTTTAGGACAAGTTGTGTGACATGTTTGTTTTGGTTTTCTTAAATTGGACTCAGTCGGTGGTCTTTAGATTCAGCAAGTCAACAATTCTTTGTAAGTGTTGGCAAAATTGAAGGTTTCTTCTTCTTTTTCTTTTATTTGAGTCAACTTATTGGATGAAACAGTGTTGGAGCACTCCTTTGTGAAACTAACTCCAAAAGTTACATCCCCCACTGAACATGGATTGAGGTCAAAAACCAACCCCACCTGCAACAACAAGCATTGAATGATGAATTGATGCAAGAAGAAAAAATGTTACTTACCCATCTCATAGGCACTCAGCAATCTCCACACACTTTGTTTTATTTTTAGTAAAATTAGTAAAAAGATAAACTTTACAAATTGCTAATTAAGGAAATAACAGTGCTTAAAAAGGATATTATTCTTGCCAAAATTAGATCAAAAGCCATCCCTAGAAACCAAGTTTCCATTTTTTTCTTCCATAAAATGAAATGTTATTTGGAAGATTTTCTTTTTTTAATTTTCACTGTAATGCACTTTTCTTGTTTCCTTTCTTGATTAGTCCTTAAGAATCGTTTCTCATCTCTTTTGATGCTAATCTCCTACAACTTTTACTTACTTCTATGTTGGGGAGATTGTCCCTTAAGTATTTGGAAAAATTAGTTCTTCACTCTCAAAAATTAACTAGAAAAATTAAAAAAGAAGGGTATATATATATATATATATATATATATATATATATCCATTGAGGGAGTAAATTATTGTCAACCTTCATGTACCTGCATTCAACTCCTATGGTTAAAAAAAAGAAAAAATTAAACCAGAAAAAATTGACTACCATGACTCATGGATTAACTCAGAAAAGCCATTAGATAAAGCATTTCTCGTTAGAAGTTCACTTGCTTTGTTGGGGTTCAATAGTTGGAAGAAGGTCCATTATTTCTGTATTATAGCTATCTCTTCCAAAATCCAAATGTTAGCTGAAAAGAAGACAGAAAAAAAAAATGAGGAAGTTTGAGGTTTCATTGCAGAAGCTCAAACCCCAACAGTTTATATTTGAATCAAAACAATTCATCATATGAATCTGAGATAGCTGTTGTCATTGTAAGCACCAAAAACAAAAGACTAGACAAGTGCAAAGTTATATATGCACCAAAAATTAGTGTTACCCATTTTCATGGTAACGTGTTATTTGGAGAATACAAAAGATTATTAATATTATTATATTCACTGTCACACTGACAAACCAGAAGCTGGGGAAGAACGAATATTTGGAGTGTAGCAGATACAAATAACAAAGTTGGCTTCAAATTTCATTGACAAAGAACGGTATGCTTAATATTGTAAATTAAGTGCATATTGGTTTGTCAAAAATTGATTAGAGTTATAATTGATTTGAGATAAATTTTTAGGGTTATAAATTTTTACATGTTCGGTTTCTTATTCATAAGATTTACTAGTTGATTAATGCACAGTTGAGTCTGTACATGTTTGGTTTAAGTTGCATAATTGATTACGTACTTAGAATTGAATTTAGATACTATTTTATATGTTTGTTTAGTTTTGGTTTCGTTTTAAAAAAATTCAAAATTGATTTTAGGTTTAAAATTTATTATGGATATGGGTTGAAATAACTAGGTGTAGTTTTTGAGGTGGACTAATAATTTTGCAGTGAATTTTATTTCTAACATATATTTATAGCAGAATTATTAAAAAATAAATTTAATTTTAACCAAAATCAATTTTACAAAATAAAAAATTAATCTTGATAACTGTCATCCAAATACGCTCTCTAAATTGAAGTAACATAAAGTAGTTTTTACTTTGAACTATTATTGTAAATACATTATATCGTATTATTTCAAAATCAATTTTATTTTAGAATCAATTTTATTAGTGTTAACTCAAACATGCATTAAAACTTAAAAAACCATAGCAACAAACCCTCATTTTATTATCTTAAAAAAATATACAAATTAATCATTAATAGGATGTGAGAATTTATTTAAGCTTGTTACTTTGCAACCAAATTACTCCCTTAAAATGAGAATAAAAATTATACTAGACTTATACAATAAGATGAAGAACATAATAATGCCATAAACAATGGATTAAGACATGTATCTTGCCTAAAGAAAAAACCCTTAAAAGAATATGACGTGTTTATGATTTGTTCCTTTTCTTATTAGTTTATCATCTTTAATCTAGATAGTTAGATGTTCCATTTTAGTTAATTAATTGCATATAATAAATGGTATTACAAATAGAGGAAGTGATATACATTTGATAACAAATAGCTCTTTATGAATGTGACAAGTATGTACTACCCATATGTGCAATATACACTTCAACTAAGCTACATTGATGTCTTATATATTATGATGTCTTATATACACTTCACTCAAATTGATGCTAACTTGGAGATACTGAACCATTGATGAATAATTGGATATATATTGATTTGGACTATAATTAATTTGAGAATTAAATATTATTTATTAGTCTTTATAAACAAAGCAAGTTTTCAAAAAGTAAATAAGAAATTGAGTTTAAAACTTTGAATATCTTTTTTAGAAGTTAAAACTTTCAATATATTAACAAATATTGTCACTATTTGATACTATTCTTTGTATATTTTCTTAGTTAGGTATGACATCCCAGTGTTAACTTTGTGAATACATAATATGTTGTTGTAAAAGGTAAGACGAGTAAAATTATCTATTTTGATTTACTATATTTTTATGATATAATTAAATAAGATTTTTTTTTTCTTCTTAAAATTCATGAGATTCTAGGTAGCATGTTAAATCAATGATTGATATTTGCATTTTTCTTAATATGTTGTTTATTTTGTGTGCAGATATATTTTCATTAACTTTTTTATACATATTAAATTATTTTTTTCACCAAAAAATTATTAACTTAATTAACATTTTAGAATATATCATTTAAAAATTGTGTTAAATTTAATTTATAATATTTATTTACGAGAAAAGAATCATGCATTTGATGATGTAAAAATATTCTTACTAACTTGAAGTATTGTTCGTTTTAGAATTTCATCACTGTCTCATAATTGTTTAGTCTTAAAAAAATAATAGATTAGGAAACATAATGTTTGTAAATGATATTTAGTTTTGATTAAGTAAGGTAGAACATTTGATGTATGGAAAGATTTAAAACAAAAGATTATTTTATATAATTTAATTACCATCTATCTTATTCTATATAAATTTGTTGACTTTTATAATTATTATATTAAAATTATTGTTTTAAACAATAATTTTATAATTAATTAGCAGCATAAAACTTTTGAACCGATAAATATCACTTTTTAATTCTATATTTATTGAATTGATTTAACTTTGAAAGGTTGGCGCAGTTGTGCCTCACCGTCTCTCTGTTTTTTATTTAAAAGTAATAAATGCATTATAAAATAGTGAATGGTGCAGTCCAAAAAATAAAAAATAAAATAGTGAGCGGTGCAGTCCAATAAAATAAAATAGTAAGTGGGTTTGTGAAGGTATAAATAAAACAGAGAGAATTAGGGCTGGTTTATTTTTTTAGTTTTTGAAAAAAAAATTAAAAATAGTTTTTAAAAACTATTTTCAAGAAGAAAAAAAAAATTGTTTGGCAAGTAATATGTGAAAACTGTTTTGAAGATGTAAAAATGGAAAAAATTGTCTATGTTTATTAGAATTTTATTAATGAAAAACAAAAAACAGCATATTCTAATTATATTTTGAATTTTTAAAATAAAAACAGAGAACTGACAAGCAAAACTACTTTTAACTGTTTCAGTTTTTTAGCTCCTGTTCGGGGTGGTTTTTGGTTTCTAGTTTTAAAATTTCTAAAAACAAAAACTAGTTTTAGTTTTAAGTTTTCAAAATTTTAAAAACAACATTGTTTTTGTTTGCAAATTTAAAACATTGATTTCAAATCTTAACCAAAACACTAGTTGAAGGCAGCGATCGTTGAAGGTGACAGTCAGTCATTGGCGATCGCTAGTCGGAGGTGTGGTTGGTGACCGCCGGTCGAAGATAGCTGCGGGTGACTGTTGGTCGAAGGTGATCGCTGGTCGGAGGTGACGTGTCAGTCGGAGGTGGCGGCCGGTGATCGCCAGTCGGCAGTGGCGGCCGGTGACCGTTCGTCGAAGGTGGCAGCCGATGATTGCCGATCAGAGGTAGCAGCTGGTGACCATTGGTCAAAGGTAGCTGCTGGTGACCGTTGGTCAGAGGTGGCGACTGATGATCATCGATCGAAGGTGGCGGCTGGTGACCGCTAATCGAAGGTGGCGGCTGGTGACCTCCAATTGGAAGTGGCGGCCGGTGATTGCCGGTCGGAGATCGGAGGTGGCGGTGGGTGACCGCCAGTTGGAGGTGGTCGTCAGTGACAGCCGGTTGGAGGTGGCGATCGGTGACTGTCAATCGGAGGTGACGACCGATAACTGCTAGTCAGAGGTGGGGCTGGTGACCGCCTATCGGAGGTAATGACCGATGACCGTCGGAGTGGTAGTCGGTGACTTTTGGTAGGAGGCGATGGTCAATGATGACAAATGAAGTCAAGTAATGAATTTAAATAAAAACAGAAACAAAAATCTAAAAACCAAATTTTATTGTTTTTAAAATTGAATGAAAACTGTTTAGAAAATGAGTAAAAAACCAAAACAGAATCATTTTTGCCGAACAGGTTTCTGTTTTTAAAATACATTTCAAAACCAAAAACCAGAAACTCAGAACCACCCCGAACGGGGCCTTAGTTTTTAAAAACTAAAAATCCAAAACTGTTTTTGAAAACTGTTTTGAGAAAACACTACCCAAATAAGTTTTTTAGTTTTTAAAAACTAAAATATTAAAAACAATTTTATAAAATTGTTTTCAAACAAACACTTAGTGATTTATAAATGTAGTTTATGAGAATGTGTTTACCAAGATGACCCATAATTATTGTACAATGGAAGAACTTTACCCACTAAACCACTCATCTTGTTCTAATTTTAAAATATTGATTATAATAAAATATTATTAAATTAACCTTAATTCATAACTATGTACTTCATATTCTTCTTGAAGAAAAACTATATATTATTCCATATTAAAATAATGAGTAGGTTACTTATACGAATAATGAGGTTTATTTTTTATTTTTGTTAATTTTGGATTGAAAATTGTGTCAAAAAATGCATAACAATTTATATATTTTTCTCAATCAACTGAATTAGATTTTATTGATAGATTTAGTTTTTATTACACTTATTATTTTTTATTTTTCTTACGAGTGTGTTTGAAAAAATTAAAAATTTTATATTATCTCAATAATTGATTATATATATAGTCAATTATTTTATAATTAATAATTATAATGAATTTTTTTTATTAAATTTGTTGAAAAGTAATTTAAAAATAATCAATTTTGTTGGATGTAATAAAAAATAAGTTTTAAAGAGAAAAATTGTAATAATAGCTGGAAAGAGAAAAGTTGTTAGAAAATTATCCTAAGCTACAGATCTTTATATTATATAAAAAAAAAAACTTATTTTTTTATAAAAAAGTCAGATTTAAGTTAAAGTTTCCAAATGTCTTTTTTCCCCCTGAAACAGTGGAAATTGAACAAAACAATTGAAATCAAAAGAAAAACTTTCCCAATCATACTCTACATTACCTTTATCTCCTAACGAGATTGTTATAGTTTTTAATTATTTACCTAATAGAGAGGATTGTTGTAATAAAACCAAAAATAATAAAAATAACAAATTAAGAAATTTTTTAAGATTTATAAAAAGAAGGAATATTAAGTGTAAAAAAATTGAGGGTTCATGTAATTTATTATCTTAACGTGTTTTAACTTGGTTAAAGTTCTCCAATTTCAAATCATAGATACGTTGTATTAAATACTTGAGAGAAAAATTTGTTTTTCAGAATAATTTTACAAGACTTGAATAAGATTAACTCTAGTAGAACGATTAATTATAGATGAAATTTAAAAAAGTAAGTTTAGTCTTATCTGGTTAAATCCATCCTACAAATACATTTTAAACAACCTAACTAACATAAAAATAAATGAATTATGTTAAAAGTTTGTCTATAACCTGCAAAACTTGCGAACCTAGGTTTGCAGGTCTGTCACATATATACATTTTAAAAATAATTACAAAATTTATAATATTTTTTAAACTAATTAAACTAAATATATTATGCTGAAAATTATATAATAATTTAATAATATGTATATTTTACTATTAAAAATCTAAAGTATCATAATTTACATCTTTTTAATAAAAAATTCTAAACATCAATAAAAATTAATAATTTAATAATAAATTTGCCTCTTTAAATAAATTATGTACTAAACAACTTCTGAATCTAACTTAGATGGTAAAGTTCGAAGTTTTGAAAGCCAATATTAAATTTTTTACGATTATATTTCTTAAAAAAGATCCAAAACCTGAGAGATCCCCACACCCAAAGTCAGATACCTAAGAGACTTAATGGAGAACTTTAAAAACGGAATTAAAATGAAATGAAGTAACATTTTTACCAAATTTAGAAGAATTAGAGTTGATGTCACGAAAAAAAAAAAAAGAGTACATTCTAGATGCCGGCCTTTGTGATCTCAACTTTGGAACATTTTTTAGGAGATGCAGTCGAGTTTGTCATTTTCGTACACATCAAAAACACGTTCATCAATATCATTAAATTATCAAAAACATTATTTCGGGAATTTTTTCAAACTTTTATTTACCCACTCTTTTCATATTTTATATTGAATTTTCGTTTACATTTTTTTTTAAAGTTTAACAAAAAATTAGTCGTTAGAATTTAAAAATATTTTTTTTAGTTTTTATTCCTTTTAATATTTTTTTAATTATGTTAAAAAATTGTTAATAGAAAACATTTTTATATTTGTGAATCATTATTTTTCTTAATATATTGAAATTTATAAATGAATTAATTTTAGGAATTAAAAAAATAGTTTTGAATTTCAAAGACAAATTTCGGTAAAACTTTGATGACAAAAAATTATTTAAATTTTGAATTTTTTAAATATAAAAATCGAATTAGAAAAAGTTTTGCTGGATTGGAACAAAAACTTTGTGCGAAACACATATTTGGTTTAATTAACTTTTTTGAATCGAAAAATATATATTTTGTATTTTATTTATATATAATTTTTTTTTATTTTAGTTTCTAGAATATATTTTTATTTTTTTGAAAATAATTTCTTGTATCAGATATTCACACTTAGTGATATCAATAAAATAATAATATAACAATGATATGAATTTTTTTTAGCAACTTATTTTTCTTCTTGTCACACTTTTTTTACTCTATAAAGACATACTTTTTATTGTTATATTTAAATAAGATTAATTATTTTTAAAAAATATTTTAACAAACTTCCTTATCCAAACAAAAATTAATTCTGAATATAATCGATTATTAAAACAATATAATTTTTTTCAAATTTTTCATACACATATCCCGCTGTGAGTGTCACATCATTAGAAAGGTTTAATTATTTTCATTAGGATATTAATGCGAAATATTCACTGAAAAATTAGCTTACTATTTTTACGTAATCTGTTTGAGTTTAATTTTGTTCATATCAATAATATGTTGGTGTTAATTATTCTAAGAACCAGCTTTTTTATAAAAATTATAATAAAATTTGAATACTTGAATATACCATATATATATAATTTTAATTTTAATTTTAGATACTCGGAAACATTTTGATTTTTGAATCGTTCTATTTAAATATTGTTAATTTCTACAATCAAGTCCCTGAATTTTTAAACTTGAAAATTCTCTTTATAACGGTCTAGCTTCTGAAATTTCAAAATTCAAAAACTCATTGATATTTTAATGCAATTATTTTGACGAACGATAAATTAAATTACGTAAATTTTAGTTTCTAGAATAAGTATCTATGAACGTTTCGTTGTTCTCCAATATCAAAATATGATATCTTTGTTTATCCCTATTCATAGTTTCATACAACAATTTTTTATTTTTTCTCGACTAAAATGAAAACTTTGTTAAATATGTTATTTTAACAATGTTATCGCTACCCACATTTTTTTCTTCATTAATCTCTAACTAGCCGATCACATTTAATAGGGTAAGTCTTCGTTTTTCAATTTTTTTTTATACGAGTTTAATACCTATGTACTAAAACGTATAATTTTTCTAATTTTGTAAATATAAAAGAGTTTTGACGTTTAATAACAAATTTATATAAATAAAATTAATTGATATAATAAATTTATATATTAATTATATATAAATTTTATATTAAATTTTTCATTTATTTTATAGTTTTTAAAATTTAATTATAACTCTTCTTTTATATATTTTTTTAAAATATTAATCGATAAAATCAACCAATTTATCATTGTGATTAGAAAAATTAAAAAATATATTAATTTTATAAAATTTAATTTATAAATTTTATAAAATTAATATTTTATATAAATTAATTGATAAATAAATTTTTATATGAATTTTATTTATAATTTTTTATAAAATAAATTCATATATAAATTTTATAATATAAATTTTATATTAAAATTTTCATTTAATTATATAATTTTTACATTTAATCATACCTCTTCTTTTATATGATTTTTTTAAATTATTAATTGATAAAATTAGTTAACTTATCCTATATAAAAAGTTGTGATTAAATGTTAACTATTTATTAATATTAAATATATTGTTGACATCATAGTATATTAGTATGCGTTCGTTCTTTTTTTGTTAAAAAAAATGAGTTCGTTCTTTGATCCTAGCAGCATGAATAATGCTCCAATGAACAATAGTCAAAACTTACGCAAGAAATTGCGTCTCATTTCCAATGCCAAAAGGCACACGACACCATTGGCTATAGAAAAAGAGACTTCAACTCGTGCAATTTGTTTATGGTGATTTAAATTTTGGGCTTGAATCTACCAAAAACTAGGGTTAATGTGGTCTCAACTCTTTGCGTGTTCAAAGGGATAATTCTCTTCAAGTCAATGGAAAAAAATTTAGTTAGCTTCCATGCAACGGTTCGGTTGGAATTTGATGAAAAAAATAATTAAAAAAATGGAACCATTTGGAATTTAGATTACCTTTTCCATGCAATCTAGAGCATATATTACGTTGGAAAGAATGAAGAAGCTAGAAACTCGAGTACAAAAAAATAATATAGGATAAACTATGTTTGTTCTTGTAACTTATTGTCACTTACGTATATAAAAGTATAAAAATATCATATATATATATATATATATATATATATATATATATATATATTATATAAAAGTTTTTGAATATGTAGTTTTTGTTTCTATTTGGATAAGGATAACCGAACCTTGATCTTGAAATGTGTAATTGAAAATTATTATTTAAAGATTTTGGTGTAGGGGTTTCTAAAAACAAAAACTCTGACATTTAAGTTAGAAAGTATTAAATATTACAATGAAAGATACTTGAAGAAAATAAAAATATATCATTTATCTTGGTGTCGCGTCCTATTTATAATAGCTAACAAAGTCTTTACGTGTTAGGCATTATGTTTACCTATTGGGTATTATCCTTTGCTTGTTGGGTACTATCTTTTTTATTAAGGATTAATTAAATACATTGATAATCTAAGTTTTCTTCTAATTAACTTTTATTAGCTTTAATTAAACTTTGTGAGTTAATCTCCTCCCCAACAATTGTCCTTTTAATAGATTTTGGTCTTCGGTCCTATCAAATACCAAAATGTTATATTTAGATTTGATGGTTATTGGTGTGGTATTTCAATCATACCAAAGGTTGAAATGACTACACGTACACTTCCCTCAGACTTTAAAAAAACATCAAAGATGAATGGCATAAAGAATATGACCATGCCAAAAATCAAAATCCCTGCTGTCCAAACTTGTGTGCGAGGAGGCAAAAAATGTACTTGCTAAAGATAGCCATATACAACTTCTCACGAATTTTGTAGGGAATAGAGTCTTCAACCAAACTGAGGGTGGGGTACCTGTTGGGCCTTGCCCACCAAATTAAGAATTAGGTAATGTAGTCATAATCGTAGTTCTCCCTTGATAATCCATATTAAGATTAATTGATTGCTGACACTCCATCAATCCAAGTTCTTCTTCCCATGCTTTGAACAATGGTTTTTTATGGTAATGTTGCATACGTGCAGACAATAATACTAAATTAAATCTAGCTTAGATGTACATGTTGAGATGTGCTAGCCGAGATGTACTTGTTTTATTTGTTCAATTATGTTGATGGGTTTATGATTTCAGCTTAATGTCTTTTATATGTCATTTAATTAGTCTAGAAGGAATTCAAAGGGTTTATTCGGTATACAAACCCCCCAGTGTTGAGGAAGATATGACGAAGAAGCTTCTTTTTAAGCTGGAGTCTTAATAAGTTTAAATGTTTCGACTAGATGTGTTAAACCGAAACTTTTTCAAAGTTACGTGAAAGTTACGACCAAAAGTTAGGCCAAGACTTTTTCAAAGTCACCTAAAGGTTTTTATCAAAGGTTAGGCCAAGTAGCTGAGGAGTTACTTCAAGTTAGGTATTTAATGAGGTACAAATGGTTAAGAGTTCACCCGAGGTCCACAATCAAGAGGTCATCCATAGTCAAGAGTCAAGAGGTTACTCAAGGAAAAATGTCGAGAGGTTACTCAAGGTTGATTACTGAAAGGTTCACGTGAGATTGGGTGTCGAGATGTTATTCAAGGCAGAGAGGTTACCTGAAAGATGCATCATTGCCCAAACCTAGGGCCTGGGAGGGAAACCTTTGTTGGCCTTTTGAAAAGTTGCATCTTACCCAAACTTAGAGAGCTTGAGATGAAAACCTTTGTTGACATCCCGAAACATTAAAACGTATGTTCGGTTATACTATATAACATTGTTCTCATTGTTAAATAATAACTTAGTCATTTTCGGTGCACCAGAGTGTTTGCCTTGACTGAAGTGTGCAACTTCGGGAGGGTACTCTTTAAGAGATAGAAGAATACTGCCTTGGCTGAATTGTAGGAAGTTCAAGAGGGCGCTCTTTAAGAGACAGGAGAGTACGCCCTTGGTCGAGGTGTTCAACTTCACGAGAGTACTCATTAAGAGATAGTAGAGTATTGTCTTACCCAAATTGTAGAAAGTTAAGAGGGCACTCTTTAATAGATAAGAGAGTACTGCCTTATCCAAAACTTATGAAGTTTAAGAGAGCGTTCTTTAACAGATAAGAGAGTACTGTCTTGGTTAAAATGTTCAACTTCAGAAGGGTACTCATTAAGAGATAGGAGAGTACTGTCTTGGCAAAGTGTTCAACTTCAGGAAGGTACTGATTAAGAGATAAAAGAATGTTGCCTTGACCGAATTGGAGGAAGTTTGGAAAAACACTCTTTAAGATATAAACGTATTATACGAGTAGGGAGTGCAAAATGTTATAAAGCTGAAATATAAAATAAAGTGATATATTTGTTAACAAATATTAAGATGTCGAAATCATACGTGTGTACTATGTGGATAACATGAAACTTTATGTATGCTGCCACTGTAGAAAGGGTTTTGGAGTCCTTGTGGTAAATAGGTTTGGTTGAGTGTCATACTGTTTGTGCAACTAAAGGTGACTTGACAATTTCGTATTTTTCCTAAAAGGTGAAATAATGATAAAGACTTTTAGCGAAGCCGAGCATAAATAGTTGATGAGTTGTCAATCAATTTCATTATGAATTCCTTGTAAAGACTTTGAAGACGTAGTTTTAACTATTCTCATGACTGTGTGGGCAATGTGGTTCTTTGCGAGGTCAAGAATAATAAACAATATATTTCAATTACTATGCGAATGCATGTCAGCCATAAGCATTTTGTAAATGCATATTCAAGTGAAGCTATTACGGCCAAAAGGTTGCTAGTTTGTTTAGGTACAAACAAACTCTCTTGAGAATATGTGGCGGCCAAAAGATCTTCATTTCGGTTGTTTCCCATATCATTTGATTGGATCATGCTTCACATACTCCAAGGGTGAAACATACCTCTGCATCATATTTCAATAATGTTGATAACACAACATTTCAGCTTGTGCTAATGTTAAGAGAGCTATTTTGATAAACTGCATAAATAGTTACTTGTGTACAACCAGGATTGTGAAAAACTTCGTGTAGAGTCGGATGCCCTCTTTCATAATATATATTGTGGAATGAGTATTCCACTTATGGTCTTCGGTTGGATGTGGAAACCCGTGTGTGTGTGAGATCAAGGTTTCAAATCGAGGTAATCTCGGTTCCAACCTAACAGTGTAACTATTATAGAAACACATGTAAAGTCATGTAAAGGTTTTTATCTCAGCATTTATTATTCCTTATTTTTGCTCCGAACTATCATTTACTAAAAACTGATTTGAACGTTAGAGTGGTTTCTGTAAGTTACCCTTCACTAACTTTAGATGCGAGAATAAAACATCATTTTAGATGTAATAAACTTCATCATATATCCTACTTTAATCCGAACACTCCAACTTAGTTTTTGAAATGAAAGTATATATAAACATGGATAAGAAACATTTTGCCGACAACGATAGATGGTTATTGCATAAGCTTTTGGAATAGCGGATTGTCAAAATTAACTTTATATTCAAAGTCTCCTCTTGTGGTTTCAAATTCAAAATACTGATTCCTACTTCGAGATCACATTCAGCACAAAAAATACGTGTTGCTTAACTTAGTCGTTTGTATGTTGTATATAGGAAGATTCAATTGTGGAGGACACGCTTATGTCGATCATGATAGCTACAAAAGTAGATTTTTGCGTTTCCGTTTGTGTATCATATTACTGGGAATTCCTGCATATACCGTCCTTCGAAAGTGCATGTATGCATTTCATAACAATTGTAATGATATCATGATATATAATCGTAAAGTAATTAATATTAAATTGGTGGTAGAATTGCATGTGGCTTTAATGCTTGTCCTCACATAATATTAAAATGTATAGTATTAATATTTTTAGGTATCGTCATGTGGTATTGTGTATGATAAAACGTGATTTACATCATGCTTTAATGTATCGAGTAAGCACATGAAAGTAAAAATGTTTCATACCTGTACCGTGTGCTTATGAACCGAACATGTGAGGTTTATTCCGACATTATCGATGGACTTCCTTCACGGGTTGTTACGTGCTCTACAACTTTGATGCAATGATAATTCGACGGATCATGTTCTAAGAATTCCAAGTCAAAAATTCCAAATACATAAATGTTTTTCGTTAGGGCGTGGTTATACACCTTAGTATTGGAGTGTTCCTGCCTTGACTATGCTGACTTTATCTTGAGAGACAAAATGAAGAATGTGCATCTCAATCATGTCGACATAGTCGTTTCACAGAGTACTTTCGGATAGTTTCCAAAATTTTGACCCAATATCTCTAAAATATGTTGAGGTACTAGTTTGAATATATTATTGTACGACTTCAACATCCTAAATTGGGGCTTGCTTTCAGTATTTGAACATATGTATATGCTTACGTCATTATTTCATAGGTGCTTGTATATATTTCCAATTTTCGGATGAGTATGTATTTACAAGTCTACAGGGAGTTGACAACTCGGATTAAAAAATGAAATTGACTAATGAATCCTTCTAAACTTCTCGAAATAGATATTGTTTTAAGTAAATTGTGGTAGGGGTAGATATTTCCTTGTTCTACGACTACTTATTTGTGTTAACTAGTTCTCAGTTGGGGTTCGAAGCTCCAGACTCTTCTCGGTGTAAGTCTTCCTCCCTTCAGCTATAAGTAAGGTGTTCGACATGCCAACTTCTATTCTAGCTCCAAAGATCTGCATTCTCACACATCAGTTTTGATATCTCTTGACATGTTGTTGTCTCATTAGGGTCATTTCTTCTCTTAAGAGTTGTATTACTTCTGATAACCTCATTTCATCGACCACTTTCGGCTACTCTGCATTGGTTCATGACCAGATGTTTCTCCTTACTCTCCTACATTGCTCCTTGTGATTGTCATAGTTGCTTTGTGTTCCAAGTGTAGTGAGACCAAACGTTTTACTTTGGGCTCCACGATGGGCCCCAAAATGTTCCTATTTGAATAACTCAACACTGTTCTTCAAATGTGTAGTCGAAAATATCTTCAAGAGATTTTGGTGTAGGGAGGTTCTTGCAAAAAAGGACTTTGACTTTCAAATTAGAAAGTACTTAATATTATAGTGAAAGATACTTGAAGAGAAGAGATATATATTGTTTAGCTTGGTGTCATGTCCTATTTATAATAGGTAACCAAGTATTTACTTGTTAGGCATTACCTTTACCTGTTGGGTATTATTCTTTTGATTAAGGATTAATTAAATACGTTGATAATCTGATTTTTCTTTTAATAAACTTTTATTAGCCTTAATTAATCTTTGGGGGTTAATCTCCCCAACAATTGTCCATTTAATAGATTTCGGTCTTCGATTTTGCCGAATACCAAAATGCTACATTCAAATTTGTTGGTTATCGATATAGGTATTTCTGTCAGACCAAAGACCAAAATAAATACACGTACAGTTGGTATGTTACTTTAATTATGTAAGTTGTTATGTTACTTTAATTGTGTAATTTATCTATTTACTTATCGTTAAAGTTAACATTTGGATCTATGTAGCATGTTATCTAGTTACATGGCAATTAACAATGTATAGATAACAAGGACAACCGCCTACATACTTATGGTTGATGCTATAAAGAAGATGAAGATGACAATCTAATTACTATTATTTTGGTCATATTAATTATATACCAATATGCACGGAATTGTCTCGTGTCATTCATGTATGTATCATTCAATTACCACATAGACAAATAGCACATCAGTATTATTTTGGTCATATTAATTATATACCAATATGCACGAAATTGTCTTGTGTCATTCGTGTATGTATCATTCAATTACCACATAGGAAAATAACACATCACTTGATAGTAATATTAACTTTAACAAGAGATTTTTAATTAGAGTACTAAAGCGAGATAAAAATTGCACATTCAGGAATTTATATGATATTTAGGGCTTATAATGTTTATCACACTTATGTGTCAATTCTCACATACATGTAGACAATGAGGCGAAACACCTTGTGCGAAACATGGGGTCATGGATATCACACTTTTAGGAGACAAAGTGTGACATGTCACCTAATAATATAAATATACATTCTTCAATCAAAGATGAATTTGAGATATAAGAGCAAATAAGAAAAGGTTTTAAATGATATTAAAACCATTTTGAACTTAACTCAAACCAAAATGTTAGCTCAAAAAGTGATGGTATGCTTCGCAGATGAAAATTTTTTGTAACAAATTTGTGTCTCATTTCTTGTTTCCACCAATTAATAAACACCATGTTATTTAATATTTTTTTTATAAATTTTTTATAGCTTATATACCTCTTTAAATGACATGTCATTTATTAATTACTTGAAAAAGACACTAATTTGAAACACAGAATTTCCATCCATACCTCACCTATATTCTATCTTTAGACTGTTAGCCAAAATAAGATTTAGATTTTTCTTAATACATATATCAGGCAAGCATATAATTAGGCTATATGTGGATAATACGACGATTGATCCGGATAAGCTCATATATATTGATATGATCTTAGAGTATATATGTTTTTTAACAAAAGATTTATAATATAAAAAGTAATATGGATATTGAAAAAATAGGTAAAATTAATATAGAAGAGAAATTAAAGTTTACGTTTTTGTCTTTAAGTCACATGAGGCCTCTTTTTATATGAATCATCTTCCATATTCGATCATAGTGGAACCTTACATTATTATGAAAGAGTTTAATTAATAAGTACTCACATTTAATTACAATTTTTAATTTATATTAAGTTTGTTGACTTTATTAATTAATATTTTAAAATTTATATAAATAGAAAAATATAATTAAATATCACTGTAATATTCTTTTATATTGTTAATATATATTAATTAAACTCAGTACATATTAATTAAACTCATTACAATATTCTTTTACGGTGAAATATTCTTTTACACTTTGGTGTAAATACTATTTCAAGTAAATTTGGCAGATGGGAAAGATCTAAAGGCGTAGAGGGTTGCAAGCATTGGTGGACATATAAATTGGCAGATAGTAACATGGTCTTTCAAGTACGCGTGAAGAACATTAGACCTGTTCCTTAAAAAGTTTTCGTTTCTAGAAGGAGAATTGTTATTTTCACAATATTTTTATGCTAAGTTACACCTCAACTTTCTTTAACAAAGCTATTTTTAACGTGGTAAAGTGATGTGACTTTTGTAACAAACCAGTTTTGTTGATCTTTTTTATAGTGATGCCACTTTGCAATAAACAGTGAAAATAGGTTTTGTTGTATTATTTTTTTGTTAACACTATAGAAATATACTTTGACTATGTGTTTTACACCCAATACACAAAAATTTTATTATACGTACAGGTTTTTTTTTTTAAAAAAAAAGTTCTTTTTTAATTGAAATGAAATCAACAATATAATCATATTTAAAAATTAATTAAATTTAAGAGTTTAAAGATGATGTCATAGTTTTGAGGAAAGTATTATTTTAGTTCTTAAAAGATATAAAGGTCCATTGTTAATATTTATATTTTTCTCTCACCTTATTACTTTTAATAAATGATATAATTAACATAATTGACTTTAATTATCAAATTATTTGATATCTTAATAGTTTGTTTTTATTTCTTAGGACTACAAGTTTTAGCTTTCAAAGCATATCTTAATTATTTGTTTTTATCTGAACTTTTTGTATTATATTAAAAGACATATCTTATACTTTTCCATATTTGATACTATCTTAATGAAATTATTTGACTTAAAAAAAACTTTAATCATAAAATTATTATTAAATATGACCATATTATTTTTAATATGAGATTACCATCAAGTAATTCCTTTCAATGACTTAATAGTGATACTTATAACTTTTAAAAATTAAAATGATACTTCACTCAAATAGTTTACATTTTCAACCAATAAAAGATCACAATTGTAATGACATTTTTAGATTATTATTGTTATTATATTCAAATTAATCATAAATATTAGTTGTGATTAAATAACTACGTAAAACTCTCAATACTATTTGTCCATTACCCATTTTCTATTAATTAATCAAATACAACTTGTATTAATAAATGGTGATCAAATTAATTAAATGTAATACAAATTAATCTTTTAATAGTAATTTAATTAATTAAGATACAATTTTGAAAAATAATTAGCATCTTAGTTAATGTAATTACCGATATAAAAGCCAACTATATTATGGGTGATTTGGTTATTATTAAAAATGATAACTTGTATCAAATTAATTCAACTTTAATTTAAAAAATGTAATTTTTGTATTAATTAGTTGGGTCACTCTTTTATAATTATTTAATAATTTGTACCATAATTAATTTATTTTTTTTAAAAGTTTTTTTTAGAAAAAGGAGTTTATATAAAATATTTTGATAAACTAAAAAAAATGTTATTTATGAATATGTGAAGGTATGTAATAGTTAATAACAATATAACACACCTAAGTTTACAACAAGTTATACATTAAATTCAACTAATAGAGTTAGATCCTTAGTATACTAATAATTTTTTTTAATCCTTTTAATAAAAGTTAAAAACAATAAAAAGAAAGTTTACAACAATTCACACAATAGGCTGAATGGCCTTGACAACTAAATATTAGGAGTAAATTATATTTTAAATTAACTATTTAGTGCTGGAACAAACAATTTCCTAGTGTATAACTAAGAAATTTTTTTTTTTTATTTGGTTGTTGTTGGCAGATTCTAAGGATACATAGTGAACTTCACTGTAATATTTGTTTAGAATCTAAACATATATTTCTCTATGCTACATTTGGTATTTTTATTTATTAGTTTAATTAGTATAAAAAGTTGACTTAAATAAGTTTTTTATCTTTAAAGTTTCATAAAAAATCACCTTTTGTCTTGAAATTCAAAAATATCTTTTTTAATTCCTGAAATTAATTTATTTTTTGTATTTACGTTGTTCGTTTATAAGTTTTGGTGCATTTAACTATGTTAGATATGAAATTAAAGATTGAGGGGGTTAGAGTTGAGAAGAAAAGTGATTCATCAGTAAAAAAAATATACTCCTTGTCAGCAATCTTTTAATAACGTTAATAGGAGAATAAAGATTGAAAATGAATAAGGGACTCAAAAAAGTATTTTTGAATTTTAAAGACTAAAATTTATTTTGATGAACTTTTAGGGACAAAAAACTTAAGTAAGCCCAAAAAATTTTACTGACATTCAATCACTACTATTTATTTATTTAGTTATGATAAGTTTGTTACTTAATACTTTAAAATTCATATAAATAAAAAGTTGTGATTGAAGGTCAGTCTAAAATTCTTTTACACCCATAAAACATACTAATTAAACTCTTTATGTATATATTATATTTTGCTAACAAAAAGAATTAACTACATAGTTATTCGCATATAAATCTATGATATATAAAGAAAATGAATTTTTATTTTTATTATAGCATTTTTTACAGAAAATAATTAACACAATAGAAATATTTTTTTTTGTTAATTTTTTTTAAAATAACAATAAAAAATAAAAAAAGATTTTTGTTGTATTAGTATTCTAAAAAATAATTAATAAAAAAATAGGTGCTTATTGTATTTATTTTTATACTAAAACAAAATCTAGAATAAAGTGAAGTGAATGAGAGAAGGAGAGTATGGGATGAGAAGAAGAAGAGAAAAGAAATGCATAGGATGGAGAGGTAGTGCGAGCAATATAAAAAGCAGGTATAAATAAAAAGGCCTTCCTTAATTGAAGCCCAAAATTAGTATTTGGGCTGAGCCCAAAGTACGGTTTGGTAAGGAAAGTAACAAGGTTTTTTCTCCTTGTACCTCGTAAATTTCCTATTGCACATTCATAATATATTAAAGATAAAAATACGCTTGAATGACTCTTTGGAATTAATAAAATTCAAATGTTATTTTCTAAAAATTTGGATTACCCCCTTTGGAAAATCTATTGTATTTTTAATGAGTTCGAAATGCATAATCCAAATATTATTTTCACTAATTTGGAATTTCTATTCTAGACTTACTATTACGGAACACTTATGCTGCAAGAATCCATTTTTGCATGCCCAAGCTTTCCTTTATTAAATTGGTCACTCTGAATATGTTCATTAATATATGGAAGTGCACAAGAAATCCATGGAGATGTACGAAGAAAAATCCAAGTAAGCAAGTTTGATTTGAAACACAGAAAAAGGCGAGGGGCATCCAGAAAAATAAGATTAATTTGAATTGAAACTTTAGATTTGAATATGACTTAAGTATGTTTGGAAAAGTTTCGCTATAAGTTTTTTACCTATTGAATATTATTGGTTCACTTATTTTCCCGTCCAACTTTAGATTTAAAACAAGATACTAACACACCAAAGTGTTTAATTATAAATAAGAATCCTTTTAAGTACAAAACTCTATAATATTGTAATGTGTACTATTTAATTAAACAGTAAACTAAATATAAAATTTATATAATGTATTTCAAAGTAACCATGAAGAGCACTGCAAGAAGTATGTGCATCAAAAACCTCTTCTTTTGCATATTGGATGTTGCACAAATTTGAATCACTACATGTTGGAGAAGAACATAAGAAATTATTTGGATAAAGATTATTTTTTTTAGCTTTTCAATTGATACATACAAATGCAATATTAAAGTATACTTTAGAAGAAAATAATTCTTTATTCAATTTATTTAGATGATGAAAGTCATGTGTGAGAAATATATTTTGAATGGATGTAAAAGATATATGACTACAAAGAGCTTTGATATGTGATTTTCTTTCATATAGCATACAAATGCAATTATAACCGGTTAAGATAGATTAATAAAAATAGCTTTTTAAAAAGTACTGCTAAATATTAGATATTATTTTTTTTTCTTTAACACATTGAAAAGTGTATAAAAAAACACCTAGTCATATAATCAGAAAACATGAAAACTTCATCACGCATCAACATATACATGAAACTATATATAATAGGGTTTAGATATGAATTATTTTTATGATATTAATATATACAAATTGTCCTAAATACTTTTATAAAAATGAGTAGAAATTATTGCTAAGTAATTAAAACTACATTTAGTAATTTTATTTATATATAAAAATATTTAAAATATTTTTGAAATTTAAAATTTTTAAAATATGTAAAAATATTATGAAAATTAGGAATATTTAAGATTAAATTAATAATTTTAAATTACTAAATCTAATTACTTAAAAAATTTGTAAACATTTTTTTGGATACTTTCTCTAAATATATTATAAATAATTTCTTAAAATAAAAATAATTTTAAATTTTAAATTTACTTATTTAATTATTTAAAATTTTTATAAATATGCTAAAAAATTGAACTTTGAATAATTTTAGAAATACTTTTTTTAAGTTGAAAAGAATTATTAGTTAAATTAAAAAATTTTAAATTTACTAATTTTATCCTTTAATAAATGTTATAGATATTTGTTAAAAAAATTAAAATTTATAAAATATTATACTATTATTACAAAATTTTAACTGATTATATATATTATCAATATAAGAAATTAATAAAACTATTAATATTTATAAAACTTAGAAGTTATTTTATAACTATTTTTATACCATTTCCCAATCAAATTTAAATAATTTTTTAACATCCCTTAAAAAAAATTGTTATTAAAGGTAACAATAAATAAATGTAAAATTATATCTATATTTCTTATTCTATAAAAATTATTCTCATTATTTATCCGAATTTACACTCTAGTTATATATATATATATATATATATATATATATATAAATAAAAAATAAATAAATTTGTATAGTTATTACTTACCAGATAAGCATAACTTTTAAAAAATTATACTGTCCAGACTCATAAGAACAAATAAAAGAGATTATTAAAAAATGAATGTTTTTCTAAATATAGAAATTTTATTAAAGATAATTTTTTGTGGAACAACTGTGCTCAAACATTTCTTTAAATATTTTTAACACAATTTTCTATTCAAGATTCAAATTTAAAAAAAATAGTTAACAATTTTGTGCCGATTAATTTATATGTTTGTTCTCAAACCTTATAAGTGAGTGTTTAAGAATAATCATAACTTAATTCTTTTCGTTATCACTTTTTTATATATAATTTTATATTAAGATTTTTCTCAAAATTTTATAAAGATGGTAGGCATATATCAAGATTCTTTTAAACACAGATTGTAACACTTTCTGAAAATCATGTGTTGAAAATATATTATCCATTTTTTTTTAATTTCATCTTATCGACTATGTAAGTTTGTTACTGATCCAAAGCAATGTTTAAATATTTCAAAAAAAAGCTTTTCTTTTCCTTCTTTTCTAAATCTGTATAATCTACAATTATTCTAATATAATAATTAGATCAGTAAGAAGAACAATATAAATTTATATATTTATTTTTCCTTTTTCATCAACTATACACTTTTATTATATTATTAGAATGACAAAGCCTTGCTTTGTTTATTAAACCTACCTTTTAATCCAATCACTCTGTTTAAATGATTGGATCTAGACCAACTAGATATTATGCAATATCATAATAATTAATTAAATAAGTACGTACTACATTAATTTATTTTATTCCTTTCTCCTCCTGTTGTATAACCTTTATTTTATTATTATAAAAAAAAAACTACCTGATTATCTGTTAAAATATGAAATTTTCCACTCATTAATTGTGTGTATTTACAAGTGGAGGTGTAAGTTTAAAGATTAGTTTTCAACTCATCATGTATTTTTCATAATTAGTGTGTGAAAATGGCTGATTTTATTTTTTAAAAAAATTAAATTATTTTTTTGTCTATATAGTAACATGTAAAAAGATTTACAGCTTATGTGTCAATATTGGGTGACAAAAATAGTAGTAGCTTCTGAGTATAAAAAAAATATTAGTATTAAAGATTAGTTTTCAACTCACCATGTATTTTTCATAATTAGTGTGAAAAATGGCTGATTTTATTTTTAAAAAAATTAAATTATTTTTTTGTCTAAATAGGAGCATGTAAAAAGATTTACAACTTATGTATCAATATTGGATGACACAAGTAGTAGTAGCTTTGGAGTATCAAAAAATATTAGTATTAACTTTTTATTAATCATATTATTGGTATGAAGTATTGTATCTATCAGTTTTATCAATGACATCTACAATAAAGATTATGAATCGTCACCTTTAGTAGGGCTTAGATGTTCTATATATTTATACTAAAAGTGAAATCTTGCTTAAAGAGATTGAGTCAAGTACCATTCAAATCAACAACTTCTAAATTTATTTTAGTATCAAATTTTAGTCATTATTTCTGAGTTCTATCTATAACTAATCAATAACAATGTCATGGTAGAAAAATATTCTTTTAGTCTCTCCTTATTAATTTTATGACACATTATATGCATAATTTATAACGATTTTAATTTGTATAAAGAAATAAAAAGGGTATTTTTCAAAACTAAAGACTAAAACATAAAACTAATAAAAACACTAAAAAATAAAATTAAATTTAAGAAACCCAAAATAAAAGAGATAAAAATGAGAGTTATTTGATATTTCCAGGGACTTAACTGAAAGATGGTCACACTTTCAAGAACTAAAGTGGTGGTTTACTCATGAATAAAATGTTTAATCTTTATTACTTTTAATAAACCATGCAATCATACTATTAAATTTAATCATACCATTATTATTATATTTGACATTATTATTTTATTTTTAGTATGAGGTTAACAATAATAGCAAGATGGTCACACTTTCAAAGATAAATTGGTGGTTTAATCTAAAGAAATAAAAAGGGTATTTTTCAAAACTAAAGACTAAAACATAAAACTAATAAAAAAACTAAAAAATAAAATTAAATTTAAGAAACCCAAAATAAAAGAGATAAAAATGAGAGTTATTTGATATTTCCAGGGACTTAACTGAAAGATGGTCACACTTTCAAGAACTAAAGTGGTAGTTTATTCAGGAATAAAATGTTTAATCTTTATTTCTTTTAATAAATGATACAATTATACCATTAAATTTAATCATACCATTATTATTAAATCTATCATTATTTTATTTTTAATAGAGGTTAACATCAAGGATTAATTTCTTTCAACTACTTATACTTAAGTTTCAAGAACTAAAATGATACTTCCTTTAAATAGTTTTATATTCTCAATCAATAAAAAATTACATTTTTTATGACTTTTTAGATAATTATTATCAAATCATAAATATGTTGTAATTAAATGACGATATTAGACTCAATACTATTCGTCCTGTACCCATTTTCTATTATTATTATACAACTTATCTTATTAATAGTAATCAAAATAATTAATTATAATGCAAATTTCTCTTTTAATAGTAATTTAATTAATAAGATAAAATTTTGAAAAATAATTGGTATCATAATTAATTTAATTAGTAATATAAAAGTCATGTATCTTACGGTTGATTTGGTTATTGTTAAAAAGGATATCTTGTATAAAATTAATTCAATTTTAATTTAAAAAAGGTAATTTGTGTCTTGGGTTACTATTTTATAGTGATTTAATTTTAATAAAAAAATTTAAAAGGAAAATTTTTTAGTAATTTGTACCATAGTTAATTTATTATTTTTAAAAATAAATTTTATATCCAAATTTTTTATAAGCTAAAAAATACTATTTATACAAATTTGAAGGTATGTAATAGTTAATAACAAAATAACACACTTAATATATAAAGAAGTTTACAACAATTTATACATTTTATTTAATTAATTGAGTATCAGATTGGATGACTAAATTTTTTTTAATAAATTATATCCAATTAAAATAGATCAAATTGGATTTTTTTTTTCCTCAAAATTTAATCCAATTCGATCCGTGAAATACGCATAATCATTAATAACAACCCAATTAAATATTACGAGTAAATTGTAGATTAAATTAACTACATAGTGTTTGGAACAAACATTCTTCTAATGTAGGATTAAGAACAGTTTTTCTTTAATTTTTACTTGACAGTTTTTTGTAGATTCTAAGGGTACATGAATGAACTTCACTATAATATTTATTTATAATCTAAACATATATTCCTTTATAGTACATTTCGTATTTGTTGCTTATATAAGATTTTGCCGAAAAAAAAAAATTAACTACATAGTTATTTGCATAGAGAGTATCAATCTATGATACATAATGAAAATTAATTTTTATTTTTATTATAGTAATTTCTACAAAAAAAATTAACACAATGGAAATTCTTTTTGTTTTAATATTTTTAAAATAACATAATAAAAAATTTGAAATAGATTTTTGTTGTGTTAGTGTTTTTTAGAAAATAATTAATACAACAAACGTATGTGTATATTGTATTTATTTTTTATACAAAAGCAAAAGCTATAATGAAGAGAAGAAGTGAACAAAAGGAGGAGAGTATGGGGTGAGAAGAGGAAAAGAGAAGAAATACATAGCATGGAGAGGGAGTGTGAGCAATCTAAAAAGCAGGTATAAATAATAAGGCCTTTAATAGAAGAACAAAAGTTGTTTTTGGGCTGAGCCCAAAGTATGGTTTGGTTTGGAAAGTAAGAAAGTTTCTTCTCCCTGCAACTCATAGATTTCTCCTTGCACATTCATAATATATTAAAGGATAAAAATATGCTCAAGTGATTCTCCCAGAGTAAAATACAGCTGTTTATTTTTTCAAATTTGAATTACCTATTCCAGAAAACCTATAATAATTTTAATGAACCTAAAATATGTAATCCAGATGTTATTTTTACAAAATTTAGATTATCTATTCTAGACTCACTCCAGAACCTCTCTTGCAACAACAACCATTCCCTCATGCTCAACCCATATTCTATAATCAACCTTTCCTTCCTTAGATTGGTCACTTTGTACATGCCCATGAAGGTGATTAATTAGGTTAACCAATCCGGAGGGTCATTAAAGGTATTTTTGGCCTTATAATATATGGAGGTGCATAAGAAATCTATGGAGGTTCATGGAGAAAAATCCAAGTAAGCAAGTTTAGTTTGAAAAACACAAAAAGGCCCAAGTGCAGCCAGAAAAATAAGGTTAATTTGAATTGAAATTTTAGATTTGAATATGATGTGGGTTTGCTCTCTAAGTTTCTCTCTATGGACTTCTTGGAGAAAAAATAGAAAGAAAAATAAAAAATCACAAGTTTTTTAGATGGTGTGGAGTTTATTTATAGGCTAATTTGTAAAAAATTTCACATATTTTAGAAAGTTGTATGAGTTCTTAAATATTAGCTTATAATAGACTGTTTTTTAACTTATAGAGAAACTTTTTTTTTAAATTTTTTTCTCATAGAAGTTCTTGTAGAAAAGATAGTCCAAACAAGCCCTTGGAGTAATGTGTTCCAATTGTATTATTATTACTAGTGAGGGAGAGATGCATACTTCGCACCTCTCTTTATATTTTTAAATAAAATAAAATAGAAGAAAAAATTTAAATAAAATATACAAATTGAAAAGGAAAAAAAAAACGAAGTTAAATAGAACATGCGATTGATAGTTAAATTTTTTAGTAGTTATTTAAGAACAAAAGGATCCAATTAAATGTGCACACAAAAATGGGGTATTTTTATTATAATAATTATAAATTATTATTATTATTATTATTGACCAAAATAACTTTGCAAGGCAATCGATTGCCATTGAAATAAAAGGAAACAATAAAAAAGAAATCAAACTTGAGGGATGAAAAACCTTGTGTGAAGGAAAGGCTATGAAAGTCGTTTGACCATTAATCCAGTTGAAGGACAAATAGACAGTGAATCAACAGAATCGAGTTGTTTGCAGATAAGGATTTTTCACTTGTGCAGTGCACTAAAGCATCTATTCTTCTAATATTTTTATTGTTGATCATATGTTCCTTTGCTTTTGCATATTTTGTTCAATAACTTAGGATGACAAGACCCATAGTAATGCCCAACCAAAAATATCACATTGCAATTGAAAAAAAAAAAAGAAAAATTAATACGATCTTTATTAAAGAAAAAATGTTAATTTTAATAAATATAGGTAAGTTAATAAAATATATTACGATTCTTTTTTTAGTTAAAATGTAGCAAGAAGTAATATTATTGGTGTTCGTTAACATAATTTTTAGTTATAACATGTTAAATAAGGTTATATGTGTTGATAAATTTCCAAAAGGATATTCTAATACACACAATCTTATTTTTAGTTAGAATGCATTAGCAAACAACAATATTAATATTAGTATACATTAAGAGTTAATACTATTTAGTCATCATAACTTGTTAAGACACTTGCTTTTGATAAGACTGTTACAAGAAATGGATAGAGCAAAACAGTTAAAATACACACATTAAGATATTTAAGGGAAGAAAGGTTGATCATTGTGTGAGTTTAATTTCACTGCAGTGATGATCATATTTGACATATTTTCTCAATTGAAACTTTGTAACCATTTACTTGTTAGTATTAGCTACTTAAATAAGGCAATTAAGTTATTTAATTATTGGGATATATTGAATATATAATATTGTTTCCTTAAAATTAATATTATCAATATTCAATTTGCCCATGATAGGAAACCAATACCATTTAAGCATATTTTGCTTGGAGTCCTATTTGTTAAATGACCTTTAAATAGTCACTTATAGTAAATAAGTGTGTAAATTCTCCTCAAAATGTAGAGTGCAACAATTAATGGGAACTGAAAATAACAATACAAGGTCCACAACAAGGAAAAAGAAATTTAATTTGTATAACAATTTTTCATGTGCTGAAGACTCAACTATACATTTAATTTACCATTACAACACACTTGTTCAGATTTTTTTGTGGCGAGCTAAGATTGAAGTTGAGATATTCAATAGAAAAAATGGGGAAAAAACTAAAGCCACAATAGAAATAAACAAAATCACTATGAATACCGGGAAAAGTTCATTAAAAAGAATCTATCATAGTACTTATAAATATGAATTGTTTTAGAGAAAATATCAGGTTATAATTGCGCTTTTGGAGGAAATATTAAGACAATAGTAAGTAGTAG
Organism: Psophocarpus tetragonolobus; assembly: GCA_037954015.1. NCBI lineage: Eukaryota > Viridiplantae > Streptophyta > Magnoliopsida > Fabales > Fabaceae > Psophocarpus > Psophocarpus tetragonolobus. Next base: position 43,947,152 of record CM075690.1, on the reverse strand, counting down.
CACTTTGTTAAAGATTACTCTAGGGTTATCTTTCTTCTTCCCTATTCTTCCATTTTTTTTATACTAAATTGAACTGAATGCGTTGTAATTTTTTATTTTTTTTGCTACGATTTTTGAGTTTAGTGAAGTAAGAGTATCAAAATGTTGTTGCCTTGACAATTACACTCAAATGATTAAGTTAGTCAACAATTTAAGGAACTTAGTTAAACTCCACATATTGTAGTGTAATGACTAAGTATGGTTATCTCTCTAATATATATAATACATTTGTTGGAGGAGACCTTCATGATGCTCACATATTTAGAAAAAGAAAATTTGATCGCATAAAGATAATGAAAAGTTTAATACTAAAACAATTAGGTTCACCTAATCGATATGTGATGCTCACCAAGAAGTATACTATGTTGGAAAATTTTCTCCAAATTATTAACCATTATTCAATTGCTACATATTAGGAATCTCCATGGTTGTAGCAATAAGCCATTTGATATGTTGCTACACTTGGTTAGAATATTTGCTTCTTGGAAACTCTTGTTTTTCACCACCATTGTAAGTTTATCATTAAGGACTTAAGTTTCATATTTGAAAAGATTTATTCTTGTCCTAATGATTGCATCTTATTTAAAAAAAATATGAGAATGAAGTTCGATACCCTAAATGTCATTCTTTTACATATAAAGAAAAGGGATAAAAATTTTAGAAGAAAAGTTTTTTGACAAGATACTTCACCTCCAAATCCAACCAAAGTTTTAAGGTACTTTCCTTTAAAACAAAGGGTCAAGAGGTTATTCATGTTACACAAAAACTACTAAATAATGAAATGGAACCAAAGATGGAAGGCTCAAACATCCAATTAATTCACTTTCTTGGAAAACTTTTCATCATCAACATCCTAACTTTACATAAGATTCTTGAACTGTGAGGCTTTGGTTAGCAAGAGACAAATTTACAATTCATTTAAGGTGATGGAAAAAATGATAAAGTATGTGGCCCGTAGTTCAATGGGTTATAATTTAGTTCCATGAGACTTTATGAAACAACCTTACTTGATGTTGTCATTACTCATTCCTTGTCTCTCTTCACCTAAAACTAGAATTGGTGTCCATTTGGAACTTCTTATTCATGAGTTGAAGAAGTTACGGGAGAAAGGGTTTGAAATTTATTATGCTTCTGGCAAAAAAATCAAGTTCTAAAAATGCACAACGGAAGATCTATTTGTGTTTAAATTACACATGCTAATAAACAAAATATATGTGAAAGCAAGTAAAATGTACACGATTGAAGTCTCTTAATCTTAAATTTGTTTTTCAAAACTATGAAGGTATCACACATATCCACACTGAGACTAATATTTACTCGTCATCACTTTGACTGTGAATCTTGTTTAGCAGAAAATAGAAAAGAGTGAAACTAATTTTCTTTTCAAATCTCACACATTTTTCTATGCAGTCACTTGCTTTTTATAAAGCAACAAAGTGTAACGTAAGGACCAATTTAACAATAAGTTATTAATGCAAGGAAAATAAATATGACAAGTAACAAAATGTTTAGTTATATTAGAATTAATATAATAATAGGAGAATAACTGAGTTTATTAATAATATAAATGTTATTTGGTTATTTTTAAGATAATAGTTGGGAAGTGAAAAGTAAAATATAATTATTATACTTTGGTTTCGGATAGTTTTGATTGAATTTTGAGGGATTTCGGAAGTGTAATGGTATTTTATATATCCCAATTTCATGATAAACTTTTTTTCTTCATTTAATTATGTTATTAATTACAAGAAAATAATTTATTTTCTTTTTTTTTTTTTAAATAATTTATTTTTTTCAATTATTTATTTAACAAAACAAGATAAAGTAAAATGAAATCATAAACAAAACCATATTTATATATATTTACAAGTCATATTTACAATATTACATATTTCTACTATATACATATTTATATATATATATATATATATATATGGAAGATTTTATTTATGTGTGGTTCCCCCTTTAATTATATTATTTTTTTCTACTACAACATTTACATGGCCGGTAAAAAAATATTTAACAAAGGATTTGTACAGTTAGTCGGTGAAAGATCAAAGGTAACTACTATTTGTCCCTTGATCACTATTGGTTCATCTAGTTCATGGTGAAACATCAAAGTTGACATGTTAGTTCCTCTAGATGTGACTCAATTTTCAATTACATTGGTAATCCAATTTGTGCCTGAAAAGGTGGCCAAAATAACTGTGGTAAAAAGGATTAGGACATTGGGCACATTCATCCTTTCAATTTGCAATTCCATTTTCTATGAGAGACAAGAAAATACAGAAGTGAGAACAATTATCATGTAAATACTTTACATAATAACAATTTATAATAAGTATAAATATTTCTATATATATATATATATATATATATATTTAATTATAATAATCACTTATAGATTAATTTTTTAACAAAATTATATTTTATATATTTATAAATTTGAATTATTTTTTTAGTGACTAATCAGGATAAATGAGTTTCTTTACCATGATTTTTAAAGAATACAAGTATATTACCTTAAATATTTACTCATGTAAGTCCCCACCAACTACAACTTAATTCAAATCTTTATTTAAGGATTAAACCTTTTATTAAAATTTTTGTTATATATTTAATAACCATTATATTAAAATAAAATGGTCAATAAAAAAAACTAATTTAATAAATCAAATAAGATTATGAACAACAAATTAAATAATTATAACTAAAGGTAGCATAAAATCATAAATAAAACGAGATTAGAAATACCTCAATGAATAATTACAGTTAAAAGTAACATAAAATAATAAATAGAACGAGGTTAGGGACACCTTACTAAATAATTATACTTAAAAATAGAACGAAATTAGGGACACCTTACTAAATAATTATACTTAAAAATAGAACGAGGTAAGGAATACCTCACTAAATGTCTCCTATAAACAAGTATAATATTTAAAAGTGATAAATGTCTCCTCCCACTACCTTAATAATTGAAATAGTACAAGATTTTGAATCTTTCTCTCCTATAAACACTCACTTAAGTTATTCTGCAAGCTTTCTATCTTAACCTTCACTTTTACATGGTTCTAGCCTCTATTTATAGGCATGGAAGATCAAGTATGCAAGTAAATTTTTTTCATCATTGCTAAGTTATCTAATAACTATCAATTTTCATTTTACTTAGAAATATATCCTAGTTTGTTATGGATAAGCTTTAAACTTACCTTTTTTCTTTTCTATTTACGTATGCTTCAGTATTCTGTCACTTTTATTTTATTTTATCTTCATGTTACATTACTGTTGTTGTTTTTTTTTTCTTTCTATATATTACGTTTATGTTACTATATATATAATTGGAAAAAAAACTCGACAATCTAATAAGAAATATATTATTTAATAATATATGTGTTAAAATTCAAAATAAATTACAAATTTTTTCTATATATATATATATATATATATATATATATATATTTACTTAGCCCATATATTTTATTAAATATTTATATTTAATAATACATTATTGTGCTAAAAGTTTAATAACATTTGTTTATTATTATTATTATAAATATTTCCTAAAAATTTAAAGTAACCTAATTATTTTATAATAGATAATATTTAAATTTGATTTTGATTTACAAAATATATATTAAATAAAAATTGTATATATATACTTATAAATTTGGGATTATTATAGGAAGTCTGAATAAGAGGGATGCAAATAACAAGATAAACTTACTAAATACACTCTCTTATCCTACAACTTTCTTCTTCTTCCCCCAAATCACTCTTTCTCCTCATGTTCATCATTTCTCTCCCCTTCATCGCCATTTTCATTCGCTTGCATGGTCGACTTCGAGTCGGCGGAATCGGACACAGTTTTTTTCATCGCTCCTCATTCTGATAGGACATCAGTATGTGTATGTTTAATCATAGTTTTTTAAACCTTTTTTGGTTCGTTTTTTATCCTTTCTTTCTCATTTAAAAAGGGGAATTCCTTTGGATATTCTAATTTCTAAGGTTTCTGTTGCAATTGAGATTTCTGTCAGGTTTTGAGAGATTTCTTGGGGGTGATTATCCCATTCCTGTTTGAGTCAACTTTTAAAGGGAGAAATAGGTAAGGGGAACTTAATTTTTATGTTGATTTTGGATAATTTCGATTTAATAGTGTAATTATAAAATTGATATTGGATGATGAATATTTGAGATTGTATTATTGATTGAGGGAGTTTGTAATTTCTTGTGAGTGATTTGATGAAGTGATGAGGGATTGCATGTGGCTGGAACATTGTAAATGGTTATGCAGGTGCGTACCACGCTACTTTGGTAAACTCCACAAGGTGTGATGAACTCACAGGGAAGAATTATGCTTCAAAACTTTGCCTACAGTGTTGTGGGAAATTCCATAGAGCTGTTTCTAACGCATTGGAGAACAAATTTTTGTGTTTTTAGTTGAAATTTTTAATTATGGGGATTGCATAATGCTTATTGTGACTAAGAAATGGATAAATATTGTTATTTGATTAATGATTATGGTTGAAAAATAAGTATGGAGGTTTGATATTTATGAATGATGAGAAATGAATAGGTGTAATGAATTGTTTATATTTATGAGTGACAAGTATATATGTTCATGTTTCATAGTTATTCTTAATATTTAAAATAAGTATATATGTTGATTGGAAATGTTTAATTGTTGTTGGGATTTGATTATATGTGTGAAAATGAAATATTTTGATGTTAGATTAAAATGTGATTAATGATATGTTTTGATATACTTTGTTATTATTAGTGATATTTAATATAAGTATGTGATTTGAAACATATAATTGTTATTGTTGGAATTTATTAAATGTGTAAAATGAAGGGTAATGTCTTGATTGTGATTGAAATGAATTATGGTTCTTGGAAATTAATGATAATAGATTGAGATATATGATGTGTTGCGTAGTTAATGATTATTACGGAAGTAATGTTTGATCTTGAATTGGACGATTTATTGGATGGTTTGAATGTGACAGTTACAGTAAGGTAACTTAGCTTTGGTTGAATTGACTCTCTATGATCGAAATTGAATTTGTTGGAAAATACATAATGATAAAGAATATATTTAGTGATGTAATGCATATTGTTGAAATGCATGATGAAGAATATATTTAGTGACGTTGTTGGTTATGGCTAGTTACAGTCGGGTAACTTAGCATTGGATGATATGTTTGGTGAGGTACATTAGTGCTAGGGACACAACTAGTGTCAATGTAATCCAGGGTACCAGATATACAAAAGGATATTCCTGTGATTTACATTGTGGTCTTAATACCAAATATGCAAGAGAGTGCCTAAAGGACATACTCAAACAATGACTATGTGTCACATGGTATCATGTAGACATTTGACATCAATTTGTGGTTATCAAATGAATATTGTTTAGACTTAAATGGGTAGTAACACAAACTAATTGGACGTCAGTCGCTAATTGGAAGAGGTCTTAAACTATCTCGGTGTCTGAACTCAACATAGATCTTTCAAAATATGTTTTGTCTGAATATGTTGTCTGAAAAACTTGAATTTAGGGGAATATAAGTATGTTTGATTTGATTTACATTGAATTTTATGTTATTATGTTTATCCTTGCATTGCTTATGTATTCTATATGACTATGATGATCGTGACTTGCACAGGAGCAGATATACCAATGGTGATAGATATCAACATTAGCAAGGTTTATGTAGGACCAAAGGTAGCTCTGAAGTTATGTTTTATATTAAAAATAGTTTTAAGTTATGTGTCCATTTTATATATGTTTTGACTAAAACTAGTAGTTATGTCCTTAGTATGTATATAACTTACTAAGAATTGCTAAGTTTTATGATTCGATTTTTTTTTTTTATGTTTTGTATGAGTTGTGTAATAGTTAAGCTTTAGTGGAGAAATGATATATTATGTATCCATTTGATATGAGTTATGTATGAATCATACTTTGTTGGTGGAAGGACACGTAAGGTCCTGTATGAATAATGTGTTATGATTTTGGTAAATGATTATGTAAACAATGTACTGATTTTTAAGTTCATCCAGAATTAATAGGTTCTACTAATAAGAAGAAAAAGTATATCCACATGTCTCAAGACTCATGACTAGAGATATAGAGAATTAGTAGTTAGATCGACTTAATTAGGAATGCACACTTAGTATCTTTAACTTTCATCAGCTGAAAAGGACTAAAAGAACATTAGAGCTGCATGTGGCAAATAATCACAGTTTTGCAATTTACTTACTCACTTTCACATTATATATCGTTTGAAATAAAAATTAATGTGTCTGAGATCAACCACTCATTCTTTCTTTCAACATTATTAATCTGCCACTCTTTTTTCTCTCTCTTCTCTTAATGATTGAGATTATTTGAATATTTTTTTCTCTCATCTCTCATTGCTACTAAGATTTACTTCTCTTTTATTTATATATATATATATATATATATATATATATATATATATTACAATGATATTCAATTTGTTATTAAGAAAATTGTCCTAATGACAAAATAAACAAAGTTACTTAATAATATAAATAAGTTAAATAAATTCACTCTTTTTTTTTATAGTTTCTAGTCAGATTTATTTTTTGTTCATAGAAGTTTTTAAAAAGTTATTTTAAAAAAATCTGAAAACCTTTTTAAAAAATTATCTTTTAAACTAGATGGTTGAGTTTGAAAATAGGTGATGTGTAAGAAAAAAAGTTAGCACCCTATGACACACTTACCTTTAATTAAAGGTACAAAATTAAAAAAATGTTACATTATTTATTTTACATCTCAAAACTATTCTAATTTATTTATTATTTAGATATACGTTATTCTGTTATAATTTTAAATAATTATCTATTTGTTAGCAACCATATACATCATAAATAAAGAAAAATATATAAAAAAAAGGTAAACTATGTGTAACTTGTTTAGTTCAAAAACATATTTTAATAATTAAACTAAGAATTTAATACTTATGTCCTAGCGGTATAGAAGAGTTTTACATCGTATTCAATCACAATTTTTTATTTATATAATTTTTAAAATATTAATTGATAAAATCAATAAAATTACCATATATAAATATTTGTAATTAAATATTAATAGAAAATCTTTTACACTATTAGTGTATAATCATTTTTCTTTTAAACTATAGTACATAAAACACCAGGTGTCAACCTATTTTTACATAATTGACTTTAAATAAAAAAATCGTTAAAAATAAAATGCAATATCAGGCATAGATGCAATTGAATTGTTTGTGATTTTTTTATTTATTTTAATGGCCCTTCAAAATAAGATATTTTAACAATGGAATTTTATGTGATCAAGGTAATATGGTTGGAAAAAAATATTTAATTAATTATACGCAAATGAAATTAAATGTCCAACATAAAAAAAAGTCAAAATGCCGGAATTGGAATAAAATTGAATGCTAGCACAGCTAAGTCAAAATCGTGTTTAATTTTAAATAATAATTTTAAGTCCAAACTAAATATTATAATGTGTAATATCTAATTTAATAATAAACTAAATATGAAATTTATATAACACTTTTTCAAAGTAATTATGATAACTAGTGAAACAATGACGAGTATCAACAACAACCTCTTCTTTTTTACATACTGTATAATGAGAATTACCATATGTTGAAGAAGCACATATGAAACTATTTGGATAAAAAAAAATTTGACTTTACAATTAATAGATACAAATGAAATATTATAGTGTGCTTATATAAAAAAAATGTTTATTCAATTAATTTGGATTATAAAAGTCATGTGAAAAACATATTTTGAATGGATAAAAAGGTATATATGACTGATTTTTAATATGTGATTTTTTTTCATACAATATACATTATAATTAAGTATAAAATGCATCTAACTCTATTGATTGGTATGTATAATCATTTTAATCAAAATTACATAGTTATGCAATTATAATTTATTAAGATAGAGCAATAAAAATAGTTTTTGAAAAACTGTTACTAAATACTTAGATATTGTTTTTATTCTTTAACATATATTGAAAAAGATATTTAAAAAAAAAACTTAGTCATATAATCAGAAAACATGAAAACTTCATGACACATATAAACATATATATTTAGAAATGTTGGTCAAAGTAACATGAAAACTTCATGATACATCAACATATACATGAAATTATATATTAGGGGATTATATATTAATTATTTTTCTAATATTGATGTATAAAAATTGTTATAAATACTTTCATAAAAATGAGTAGAACTAGTGCTAAGTAATTAAAACTAAATTTAGTAATTTTATTTATTTATAGAATATTTAAAGAGTTTAATTGGTATACACTGTCAGTGTACAGGATTTTTACATTAACATTCAATCATGACTTTTCATTTATGTAACTTTTAAAGTAGTAATGAATAAAGTCAACAAATTTACCATAAATGAAAGGTTGCGATTAAATGTCAATATAAAAATTTTTACATTGACAATGTATATCAATTAAACTCATATTTAAATTTCAAAAAATATTTTTTGAAATTTAAAATTTTTAAAAATGTAAAAAAATTATGAAAGATAGGATTAGTTAGGATTAAATCAATAATTTTAAATTTACTAACTGTAATTATTTTAAAAAATTGTTAAATTTTTTTAATCTTCTATTTAAATAAATTTATTAAAATTAAAACTAAAAATTAAATTAAATTTTTAAATTTACTTATTTAATTATTTAAGATTGTTACAAATATGCTGAAAAAGTTAAACTTTGAATAATTTTATAAATACTCTTTTTGTCTTTTAAGTTGAAGAGAATGATTGAGTTAAATTAAAAAAATTTAAATTTACTAATTTATACTTTAATAATTCTTATAGATATTTAGTAAAAATTTTAAACTTTAGAAAATATTATACTCTTATTACCAAATTTTAACTGATTTTATATATTTTTATTTTTTTATCAATATAAGAAATTAATAAAATTATTAATATTTATACACATAAAAAAGAGAAAGCTTAGAAGTTATTCTATAACTATTTTTATAGGATTTTCCAATAAAATTTAAATAATTTTTTAACAACTTGGTAACAAAGATTGTTATTAAAGGTCAAAATACATAAATGTAAAATTATATCTATATTTTATTTTATAAAATTTATTTTCATAATTTATTTGGACTCACATTTTAGTTATATATATAAATAAAAAATAAAAATATTTGTATAGTTATTACTGAATAAATAAGTGTAATTTTTAAAAATTATACTATCCACACCCATAAGAAGAATTAAAAATGACTGTTTAAAAAGTGTTTTTTTTTTCTAAATATGTGAATTTTATTGAAGATAATTTTATTTAAATTTTGTGAAACCATTATAGTAAAAAAAACTCTTTAAATATTTTAACACAGTTGTGTATTCAAGACTCCAACTTCAACCACTAGTTAACAATCTTGTACTAATTTAATTTGTGTTTGATGTTATCAATTCTCAAAAATAAGTGTTTAATAGTGTTTTTTTAATGGCAAAAATATTTTATTTAACAATTTGCAAGATAAGCCTCAATCAGAAGACATGAGACGAGGAAAGTCTATATAGGTACAACATTAATACTATTAGAATGTCCCCATATCTATCCCTTGCTTAACAGACAATACAAAAATTCATCAAAGATATTTATACTAAAAACCCCTCTAAAAACTACTACTTGCCTAATTTATTAAAATTTTGATCTGGCTGTACTAACCATTCATAAAAGAAGCAGATGTTTTTCTAACATGAATTTCTAATCCATAGTTAGGACTTTTGGAGAGCATCTTGCCAAACTTTTGAAGCATGGAATGGAACACCTTTGAACACCATTTCATTTCTTGTAATCCAAATTTACCAAAGTATATTCATCCAAACAATAAGCATAATTTGATGTTTTACCTTTCCCTTAAAAAGATGTACATATTGCTACAAATGTGGAAAGAACACTTAAGAGGCAACACCTACTATAAACAAGTCAACTATAACAGCACATAGTGTGTTGACATGCAAATAGAAGATGTGACACTGCTTTTGGGGTGAGCATGACAAATGATATAGATATTCTCTTCGATTACATATCTTTTAAGATCAATTACATACCTTTTAAGAAGTTTCACTTTTGTTGGTATGCGATTATGAGCTACTTTTTCAAACAAATCTAGCCACCTTCGAAGGCATGTTTACCTTCCATATCAATTGGAATAATGAGGAATTAGAGATAGAATTACTTTGGATTAATTTGTATACTTCTTTCACTGAAAATTCAACATTTTGCCCTGCTTAGTTATGTCACCATTCCCACCCATCTTTCTTATCTGGACATATATGAGTTTTAGATGAACCCATACAAGCTCCTTATTTAGTAAGGGTATTCTCCACTGTAGTCTCCACTACTACCTATTATTGCATCATTCCCCAACCTCAGAGATAATTGTTTCCTTCTATTTTGAGAAGTCAAGTAATTTAGGAAAGGTGGAATTAAGATCAAGATTCAAGATGGAATTAAAATTATATGAAATTAAGATTTCTCTAAAAATTTTATAAAGATGGAATTAAGAGTATTAATAATCTAACTTTTTCCATTATTGTTTTTTTTATATAATTTTATATCAAGATTACATGGAATTAAGTCAAAATTTTATAAAGATGGTAGGAATATATCAAGATTCTTTTAAATACATACAAATTATAACACCTTCTGAAAATCATATATGTGTTGAAAATATATTATCCATTTTTTTTTAATTTCATCTTATCAACCATGTAAGTTGGTACTTATCCAAAGCAATGTCTAAATATTTTAACAAAAAGTTTTTTTTTTCCTCCTTTGTAAACCTGTCCCTCTTAATCGATATAATCTACAATTATTCTAATATAATAATTAGATCAGTAAGAAGTGCAATATAATTTCTTTTATTTATTTTTCATTTTTCGTGAACTATACACTTCTTTATATTATTAGAATGACAATGCGTTGCTTTGTTTATTAAAATATGCAATTATCAATTTCGAATATCTTTTTCCTCCATTTCTAAACCTATCTTTCTAATGCAATCAATTTGTTCAAATAGTTGGATCTAAACCAACAAGATATTATATCATACATAATAATTAATTAATTAAATAAGTACATACTATATTAATTTATTTTATTCTTTTTTACCCTGTTGTATATACTTTTATTTTATTATTATAACAAAAAAGTTTCTGTTATCTGTTAAAATACGCAATTATCCACTCATCAACTGTGTGTATTTACAAGTGGAGGTGGAAGTTTAAAGATTAGTTTTCAACTCATTATGTATTTTTCATAATTTGTGTGTGAAAATGGTTGTTTTTTTTAATAATTTTTTTTTGTCTTAATAAGAATGTGTGAAAAGATTTACAAATAGCAACATTGATTGACACAAGTAATAACAACTTTTGAGTATAAAAAGAATGCTCTTTTAGTATTAATTTTTATTAATCATGTATTGATATAAAGTATTATATCTATGAATACTATTTAGAATATTGAGTTGTTAGTTTATTTTAGTATCAAATTTGAGTCTTATGTTTTATTTCTAACCATAATTAATTTGTAACAATATCATTGATTATCTAACCATAATTAATTTGTAACAATGTAATTGATAAAAGAAACATTCTTTAGTCTCCTTATTTATTTTTATGGCACATTATATGTATAATTTATAACATTTTAATCTGTATGAAGAAATAAAAAGGATATTTTTTTTAAAATTGAAAGACTAAAAAATAATTTTATTAGGGATAAAACATGTTAATTTTATTAGCAGAAGAGTTTGAATTTATTATTGTCCTGTTATCTTTACTCTTTAGTTAAACTTTCTCACTTTACCATTCTTATAACTCCTTTAAAAAATATATTTAATCCTAAATTACTTAAGTAGTAGAAAAATTGTGATCCACTCCTGATAATATAATTTTACATGGGCTGAGCCTGAGTCAAGTTGTGTTACTTTTCCAAGTGGGCCTGATTCATGAACCAAAGGAATAGAGAACAAGATCAAAGATTTGGTCCCATATATAAAAAGCAAAGGAAAACAAAACAAAACAAAACACAGAAGAAGCAAAGAATAGAGGTCCACTACTGCAGCAACAAAGCTTCCAAAATGGCATTAATTCCTCTGTGGTCCATTGTCTGCAAAAGCTGTCATCTTATATTATACCTATTCTATGAAGAACTCATCACAAGGGTACTTCTGTCCCAACAACAATTATTATAAAACTATAAACTTGAAAGGTAAGAAAACTACGTGGCAACTTAAAGCCACACTTTTTTTACACAACATTTTTTTAATCTTAATGAAACTTACAGCTCAATTCATTAATTATTAATTAAGCAAGTGACTCTTTTGATTATCTTAAATGGGTCATCATTGCATGTTAACAACATAAGAAAGTACATGTTTAACTTCTTTAGCCAATACTTTAAGTCAAATAGAAGAATTTGCATTATAAGTTCACATATTAGGCGTCAAATTTAATTAAGTTATCCCTTTAATAATTTTATAAAATAAAAATTTAATTAATTCAATTATTGAATTTTATGAATTATCATGCATATCAAATTTATTGTATTAAAATAGCTGAAAGGGGTAGTTGGTAAGATCTATGAAGGGATATTTATTATGGTCTATTATGTAATATTATACTGGTAGAATATTTTTTAGGTATATTTGTATTTGTAAACGTATCTCTTTGATCATATTTTGTGATTTGATGACATTTTTTAAATTCTGAATAAAATTGTTTTGCTTTTTTTAAAAAATAATATATATAAAATTTTACATATATAATATAAATTATTTTATATACACTATTCAATCATAAATATTATATAATTTTAAATATCATATTATATATTAAAATTAGGTTCCATAATAAACTACTAAATAATTTCGTATTATAAAAATATTTATATACTTAATCTAATTAATAAAAATATAAAATTGATAGATTAAATTTACATCTATATAAAATTATTAAATATATATATATATATATATATATATATATATATATATTTAGGACATCGGTTAAAAAACAATAACTAATAATCATGTAAATGCAAATCAAAATCATAGATAACGACGATTTTATGCGTTTTAATAAAATATTACTTTCTTAAAACTCCTTAACCAGTAATTTTGATACACTGGCTAAGCATTCCCGATGTAGATTTAACACTAATCTAAAAATAAAAACGTCTTCTCACCTTAAACTAGTTAACTTAAATATAATGAAACAGGAAAAAAAACAAAACTTGCTGTCTCATTGGACTAACTATAAAAGGAAAGATGGCAGATTAAGACATCAGCACATTACTTTCCATTAATTAATTGATTAACCAAATCATGCCCCCTTGCCTTCTAAGCATAGACAAACAAAAGATTATGGCAATAAAATAATGTTTAATAATAGTATTAGATAAACTCAATTCCATTTTCAATCTCATCTTCTAATATTCCAAAATTGTGTGCTACAAATCAACCATCCTGCATGTTCCTTTTCTATGCCAACAAAATTGCTTGCAACAAGGGTTTTGATAAGAATAAAGTCCAATATGAAGATGAGATTAATGTCATTTTCAAAGTGATTAATAGGTCTAAACCTTTTATTCCTTAGGAGATAAACAACTTATCTAGGACCACTTACACCCAAATGAGATAAACCAGAAAAGAAATTAATGGGTCTAATCGTTTTCTTCCTTTGGAGATAACTTATCAAGGACCACTTGCACCCAAATATGATAAATCATAAAAGAAATTAATGGGAATATTAGATTTTATAACTTTGCTAGTGCAAAGTTTCACTAGAGACACAAATAGCATTATCTCCAAGATAATCAAAATTAAAATCTTGTAATGGTAGGAGATCTTCATAAATGAATAAGGACAAATTTGCAGATAGGTTCCACCCCAGAATTGATAATTGGACAAACAAGTATGGGCATTTTGGGAGGTGGAAACGTATATTAAAAAAAAAAAAGAGTAGATGCACAATTAATAATATCAATAACAACATTAACCTTCCACAGTTAAATCACTGAAAATTAATATCTTATCAGAAGAAAACGTGACAGCAATAAGAGCTATCACCAGAAGAGAGGTTTGAAACTTAATTTCAGAACCTATGAACATAAATAAACATTAATATAAACTAAGACAAAGTTCAAAGGAAAAAAAAAACAAAAATGATCATTAATAATAACAACAATAACATTAACGTTTCACAGTAAATCACTGGAATTTATTATGTACCTGCAGATATCAAGAATAAATCGTGACAGCAATAAGAGGCATAGGCAGAAGAGGGTGAAACCAATTAAATTCAGAGTCTATGAACATAATAAACATAATATGACATTGACATATTAAGAGAAACTAAGACAACTGAATTTTTTTTTTCCCTATAGTCTTAGCTGATTTCAAAAAGAAAACCAAAAAAGATGGTAATAAACAAAAATGGTGATCATGGCCAAATTGCTTTGCTTCCACCTTCATTTCCACATCATATCTAACTAATAAGGTGTTTCATGACAAAAAAAAAAAAAAAAAAAAACAAACTAAGATGATAACTCATGATTAAGAGAAACATGAACATTGACACACCCATCTTCATTCATGTGAATGTCATTGTTGGTGGTGGCATTTGGGTTGTAAGGGTTGTTGATATCACTATCAAATCCACCATTGCCATTGCTATTACCATTGACATTGCCATCATCATGATCCTCATTGCTTTGAGTAGCGTTTTCATTTGAATTTGAATTTGCATTTGCATTTGGAACTTGATCTGATTTCTTCCTAAAAGTGTTCTTGTTGTTGTGCATCCAAACCTTGAAGACCCCTCTAGAGACCCCAATGTCATTGCAGAAATTCTGAACCAAACCATCATCCCCTTTCTGCATTCTCCACCCCAGTTTCTCAGAAAAGCTAAACATCTTCTCTTTTTGCTCCTTGCTGAACTTGGTCCTGTACCTCTTCTTGGGGTGGTGGCTCTCACTGTTTTTCAGCACCACCGTGGAAAAGTTGAGACCTTTATGAAGGGTTTCATCAGAGGGTGCAGAATAAGAACCGGTTCCGAGGGCTAGAAGCATGTGGGGTGCTGAAGCGTGAAAGGGTGGCACGTGCGAGAGTGGTGGAGGTGAAGGGCTTGAGATTGGACTCGGGCTGTGACTCGGACTCGAACTCAGACTCGGACTCGTGCTTTGACTCATTGCTCGGTGTGAGAGTGGTGGTGGCGCTGAGGGGGTGGTGTAGATGCAGCTCAAAAAAGTTGGGCTGTTTTTGTTTGCGTTGCTAAGGTTGTTTTTGTTGAGGCTAAGGTTGTTTTGGTTGAGGTTAAGGTTGTTGGGGTGGAGGTTAAGGTTGTTGTCGTGGGGTTCACGGCGGTGGAAGTTGCGGTGGCAGCCACACGCGGCGCATTTTAGCAGACGGGGGTCTGAGACATTGGTGGAAGAAGAAGGCATGAATTCACCACACCCATCAAGTGCATGGCCACCTATGCTTGCAGCATGGTTTTTAAGGCATTCTTTGTAGGCAACCGCCGTGGACGGCGGTTGCGGCGGTGGAGCCAAGGCTGAGGGGTGGCGGCGGAGTGTGCCGTTGGTGAAAGATAGAGTCTTTGGGGTGTTATTGTTGGTGGGGTGGTTTGGTTGGGTGGTTTTGCAACCATCATCAGCATCTATTGTTGTGGTCAAGTCCATGTTTTTTGTCTCTGATATAACACACAGAGAGAAAAAAAGAAAGACAAAGACAGAGAAAAAATTTGGTTTTTTTTTTTTAATTTTGGTTTTGACAAGTTTAAAGTTTAAAGCATTGGTGAAATGTTGGGATGGAAGAAGAGGAAAAGGGTTAATGGTTTGGAAGGGGAAAGAAAGAAAGAGAGTGATGATGATGATGCAGGTAGAAATGGTGATGATGATGGTTATAATGAGAAGTGATGACAAAATCTGAGGTTTAAATGGGGTTGTGAAGAGATAGAGGGATACAGCAATACAATAGGGTCCAAAATCTCAACCACTAATGATTTGAGCATAGAATACAAACAAAATAATAAAAAAAAAAAATTACACATTAGGTTTTAGGAATAATTTAAGAAACAAGTTTATGAATCAAAGGTTAATACAACCTAGCACTATACATGCATTTACTTTCACATTTTTAAAAAATAATTATTTAAATATTACTAAAATATTTATAAGAGATTAATTATTTGAATTAATTAATTTTCACCAAACTATTCTTCTTACTTTTAATCCATATAATTTTATTCTTCTTACTTTTAATCCATATAATTAAATATATTCTTAATTAATCCATATAATTAAATTTCATTAAATTTCATTAATATTAATAATATATTTCCAAAATGTTATATTTATAGACAAATTTAATATTATTGATTAAATTTATCAATTTTCTTAATAAACATTAACCATGTCTTGTACATTAACAACAAAACTAATATAAAAATTTTATATATCAACTAATAATTACAAATTAATATTATATTGTTAATAATGTATGTTAAAAATTACATTAATAATAATTTCTAATTGGTGAATACTTAATATTGTATATAGTGTTAGTGTTAAAAAATAACATGTTTAATCAATAAACTTATCATGTAAGTGAGTATGATGATTATTTTTTAGTATGAGTAATTATATGAATTTTTGAGAGTTGAATTGTTTTAAAAGAGAGAATTGTTTTGTAGTGTAAAATTTGAAAGAAAATGGAAGTGATGGGGGTAAGAGATAATGGTATAATAATGATAAATGTATAATTTGAGTGTTGTTTGTTTATGAATCACATGTGTTAGTTGGGGGTAATAAATTTGTCTGAAAATATTAGGCAAGAATATATTCGTTGAGGTCACTGATTCACACAAGAGTCAGTGTCTCCTGCAGATGAGTCTTAAACGTGGCTATTGTCCAGGTGGTTGCATAGTACCCAAGGACATTTCACCCACACCTGGCCCAGCTTATTCCCCCTTCAAACTTCAAATCCAATTACATTAACTATAATATTAGGGTTTGCTGACTTTTTTTTCATAAAATTTCTTCAAAAATTATTTTTTTTAGTTTTGGTTATTTTTATTTTTTCTTTTTCACTTAACACAGTTAAAAGATTTTTTATACAAAACACGCGTTTTTTACCTATAAATTACTATACTTTTTAATTTTAATTTTTCTATCTTCAATTTTACCTAAAACAGATTCAAATACATCAAAACTCCGACAAATAATATTAGTAAAAGAATTAAATTCATTTAAGAGACTAAACAATATTTTTAACATTTTGTTTCTTATGTTTTAATTTTTCACTTTTTTATTTTTAAAAGTTATGAAATTTTGTCTAGTTGTTGAGTGATTCACATTGATAGTGTCTAGGGATATGTGGTGGGTGTGTCATGTTTCGAAAATCTAGTAATTGATAAGAAAAATATATTTTTATACTAAAATATTAGTTGTTGGATTTTTTACAAGTGAAATCAAGGTTTGTCGCAAATGGTTGATGTGAGACACATAAAGGTTATGTAAAATTTGTAACTTTTTGAATATTGGGTACAAGATGTTAGAAATTAAAATCATTTATAATACTATATTTAATTATTATCATTTTTTATTTATGTAATTTTTAAAATAGTAAAAATAACGTTAACAAATGTATTATAAATAAAAGATTGTGATTTACTGTCGGTATAAAATCTTTACAGTAACAATGTATATCAATTAAATTCAATTAAAATATAGGAATTAAAATGATACAAGTTAAAAAACGAGAAGGAAAAAAAGTGAAATTAAACTTTGAATGAAAATATTTTTGTAAGGAGAATTTTAATTACTGTTCTTTAAGTCGATTTGTAAAGAAAAAGTATAATATTATTGGAGTGTATAAAATTGTAATTACTTATAATTTTGAATTAGACTCACGTTTCACACGTGATTTTTATAATTAAAAACTTTCCTCTTAAACACAGGTTAGTATCATATTTTTCTACAAAAATATCAAAACTCTTATTTTCACTTTTGATTTACTTTTATTTATAACTTTAATTCAAATAATGTTAGATTTAAGTAATAACGTTTGTATTTATAACTTTAATTCAAATATGCACTTGGAAACACACTTTAATCTTTATTTTTAAATATACTTTTTATATCTTATTTATAAGATTGTGTTAATTAAAAGATTGGAGACAAGATAGATTAGTTAAAAATTTGTAACTTTTAAAAAATTGGAGACAAAATGTAAGCTAGAAATTAAATATGGTAAACAGAACGTTGGAAGTCTTAAAAAAATGAAAGACAAAAAGTGCAGGTATTAAATAAAAATATTTTTGTAAGAAAAATGTAAATTAGTGTTTTTAAGTTGAGTTACAAAGAAAAATTATAAAGTATATTATTGGAGCGCAAAAAATTGTAATTACTTATGATTTTGAGTTACACTATTTCACACAATCACACGTGATTTTTATTTTTAAAAATTTTTCTCTTAGGCATGGGTTAGTATCACCTTTTTTATTGTAATTACTGATTTTTATTTGTTGGATTTAAGTAATAATAATGTTGATATTTTCTAATTTTAATCCAAACATGCACATGGAAACACACTTTAATCTTTATTATTTAAATATACTTTTTTATATCGTTAATTATAAAATGGTGTTACTCAAAACATAAGAGACAAGATAGGTTAGATAAAAATTTGTAACTTTTAAAAGATCAGGACAAGATGTTAGAAATTAAAATATGGAAAGCAAAATGTTTGAAGTTGAAAAAATAACATATAACAGATGCAGTTAAATCTTCAATAAAAATATTTTTGTAAGTAAAATATAATTAGTGTTTTTAAGTCGGCTCATAAAAAAAAAGCATAAAATATATTATTGAATTACATAAAATTGTAATTACTTATAATTTGAGTTACATTCATATTTCACACGTGATTTTTATTATTAAAAGCTTTCCTCTTAGGCACAAGTTAGTATTGCCTTTTTTAACAAAAATATCAAAACTCTTGTTTTAACTCTTGATTTTCTTTTATTGGTTAGATATATGTAATAATGCTTGTATTTATAACTTTAATCTAAATATGCACATGTAGCACACTTTAATCTTTATTATTTAAATATACTTTTTATATCCTTAATTATAAGATGTGTTAATTAAATTATTTTATTAAAAAATAAATTTAGATATTAAAATTTTTTAATAAATGTAATAGTAATTTTAAAAAATTAATAGAAATACATTCTCATAAAAAATATTAAAACTTTGTCTTATAATTAGAAATAGAGGTAGGATTATACATGTCCTTAATTATAATAAGGTGTTCACTAATTTATGTTTCTTAAGAAAATTGAAAAATCTAGATTGTAGTATTAAATTTGTCCATAAATATAATATGTTTAAAAATTTAAACTTAATTAATTTTAAGATGGAAATATAATATATTATGTTCTCTAACTTAAATAAGGAAACAAAAATAAAGTTAATATTAACATTTAATGATATTATATGAATTAAAGTTAATAAGATTATTTTAATAAAAAATATTAATGCCTAACAGCATCTTATAAAAAAATCTTGAAACATCATCTTGTAATGAAGTAGTGTTTTTAATAATTTGTTGAAATTTGTAAAAAATCACAGTTGGATCTCATTTATAATTAAATTACTTTTTTTTTATTTGTAGCATCTAATAAATTTTAAATATAAATAAAATATTTGCTTAAATATAGAGATATCGAAATAGGTCGGCTTATAACAAAAAGAACTGTATTTAGACTAAGTTTAAGAAATTAAAACTCATAGAATCAGAACTAAATGAATTGGTTTGATAGATAATTAAATTAGGTTTAACCTCAAAAACTTTAACTCATATATAAATTGAACATATTTGGATATCATTATTTAAATTTTATTTTCTGTATGTAATTTATATATATATATATATAAAAAGAAAACATATCTATTTTCTGTATGTAACAATATTATCTCCAAATCAGTATAATGAAAAACAAATTTTATTTTCAAAATAAATAATCTTTTATTAAGACTTTTAAAATTAAATATTATTAGCTATTTTTTTAATAGATTAGTCTTGATTTTTTTATATATTTTATATTGAAACAAGATATGTTAAGAAAACTGTTGTATTATTCAAAATGTAACTAGCACACCTCAACACATGAAATTTTGGTTTTACTTTCTTAAATTTGATAAACAAACACACCACCTTGTTTTCTGCATGCTCCTTCCCAACAAAACCTTACCTCATATTTTCAATTGTTCACGCAAAAACATTTTCAGTTGTGTTCAGAGAGTCTCAGACAGATTCTGAGTTTCCAGAGATTTTAAATTTTGAATTTGACCTTTGTGGAGAAATAATATTTGTAAGAACTAATTTTTGTTTGTTTCTAAAGAAATTTAATGGCGTTACCTAATTTACTCTTTTGCTTTAAAGACTACATTACTCAATTTATTTTGTACTTTTTATTATTATAATAATAATAATTATTGCAATTTATAGACTTAGAACCATCTATACACAACTTGTAAACTGGAAAGCAAGCCTAATACAAAGTGAGAAATAAAATAAAATAAAATAAAAAATAGTATTTAAAACTTAGTCAACTTAGGGGTGAAAGTTGTAAACATTTGTGTGTTTGAAAAAAAACTTAAAACTAGTTAAAATCTCAAATCTTAGTTGTAAACATTTAATAAAATTAGTTAATTGACTAACTTTATAAAATAATAAAGTATAAGAATATCATTAATTTGTTATATCAATAATGAAATATTTAAAATAATTATAATATATTTTAATAATATAAAATTTATTAATATAAATTAATTATATATTTAAATTATAAATTAATAAAATTATATAATTAAATTATAAATTTCTATAATTATATATTTAAATTATAAATTATTATAATTATATATTTAAATTATAATTTTTTATAATTAAATATTTAAATTTAAAATTACTATAATTACATATTTAAATTATAATTTTATGCAATTATATATTTAAACTATAAATTACTATAATTATGTAAACCATGTGTCAAGAGATGCAACAAGCCAACAAAGAGCCACACAACTCAAACTACGTATCATACAATTCTAGGAGTTCTAAGCAACACAACAGGACTTTCAAACACATTTTAGATGGTGGTTATTTGGATCTGGTGATTTCCAACCTAACTTTGTTGTAAACAAATCTCATATTTTAAATCATAAATCAACCTCAATGTAAACATGAGTTGCATTACAGATCCTAATGTAGCAAAGAGCTGCATTGCAGATCCTAAAGACTAATTGCCCTCTACTTCATATTTATATGTTTTTAGTATGTTACATGTGATAAGTTAGATCATCTTTGTGAGTCCTTATTATCTACAATGTTTATTGATTATATTGCGTTGCTGAGTTGTCTTTCTTTGGATTATATTGCATGTCTAATTTGCCATTAAACGACTTCTATAAGTTGTATGTTTAATTATTAGTTTGTTTTTCCCTAGTTTTATCTTAGAAATTATTGGTTGTTGTATATTACGTAGTTACTTGGGCTAAAAACAAGCAACCACATAAATCAAAAAACGATAATCAGGTAAAGGCCTATCAATATATTAACACTGAAACTTTGTCACAAAATAACCTCACTACATGTTAGGTTCGATCATCATGTTGCATGGACAAAAAATCAAAACAAAGAACACCAAGAAAAAAGATAATTTGCGAACAAAAATTCGTCAAGTACATAATATATCGTTTAAACTTAATTTGACATTGTCATTGATTTCCACTATTTCACTCCATTAAAGGATAACGACCTCTTCCATGTAGTACACAATTAATACCCTTATTACATTTGACAAGACTGAGTCATTAAGACAACAACTTATTACTATAGAGCAACATAATCTTGGAACCTATCACATAAGGTCTGAAAACCCTACTCTTATTTACCAAGCCTTTTTATTACTTTGACCTCAAGGTTAAGTGACTTGTGGATCAAAGGGCTACCCAACTCGACTTGTGTCTGATAGGTCTCAACCTAACCTGACTTGTGTATGGTAAGTCTCAACCTGACCCGACTTGTGTATGGTAAGTCTCAACC